>CM076723.1:11247423-11820625 GCA_038501795.1 Pseudopleuronectes americanus
TTGCAGGTATTGGGGTATTGCAGGTGGCCCTGTTCTCTCTGTGTGGCTCGCTTTAGATGACTCGCGGAAGGAGAACGGCGCCCTTCAGGTCATCCCAGGTACCTCAGCCGCTCTGTTATTCTTCTCCTGCACATTTATCCCTTTCGCCTCTGTCCTGTTGAGACGTAAATCAGAAGCATATACTTTTTTTGGTGGAAAAATATGAGATTTACTTTCAACAACCTGCTTTACAGAGTTGAACTTTTTTTCTACGTATTGCCCCTGTAGGCAGCCACTGCTCGGGCATGTTGCCCCATCGCCAAGCCACCCGCCCTGGAAACATGCTGTCGGTCAACCAGGAGATCCCAGAGGAGCTGGTGCAGGCGGAGGAAGCAGTGTTTTGTCCTCTGCTGGCCGGACAGATGTCTGTGAGTTGCTTCTGTTTTTGCCTAACATGACATTTTAGATATAAGTTCAATTGAAGATGGATTAATTATGATTTTTGATTTGTTTTAAAAGATCCATGATGGGTTCCTTGTCCACGCCAGTGATGCCAATACATCCCAGAGTAGGCGCTGTGGGCTTGTGATCCGTTACGTCCCCACCTGTGCTTACCCCACAGAGGTGAGATAAACAAACACTAGGACTGTCCAGCTATGTTTCCACAGTCTAGCTCTGTATTGATCCTGACTCTCTCTGTTCCTGTTAGGACCCGGATCGTCCCAGGAAGTTTCAAGCCACAGTGTTGGCCTGTGGAGACGATCAATTCAATCATTTCTCCAACAAAAGCACATGAAAACTTCCTGGATTTTCTTTTCTTACAAGAATAATTACCTTCACGCTTTACAAACTTATTTGATGGTGTTTTTATGAACACACTTTGTATTATATTCCTATGACATAGTTTGTTTTATAGTGTTTAGTATAGACATTGTATTGTCTCATGTGCAGATCAAACTGGACTCTTCCACAAAGCTTTAAAATAAATGCTAAAGTGAACACTGTTCAGTTCATTCCTGTTGTGCAGTTTTCCCACTTCACCTACATTGATGTGTGTGCTCTTTACAACTTAAATAAAGTATTGAAAAATGACTCAGAGGACAATGGTGGTTTATTGTTTGTAGTTAGATTTGGGGAAATTAAATACAAAATCCTTAAAATCCACAAGTGAACACAGATTATGTTCAATGTTAAATCTGTAAAATATCCAGAAGAACAAAGTCAATCGATTCATGGTTCATCTGGTCAAACTGAACTATATAAATGGGATTTTTTTTTGAATTTTTTACTAAAAGCGCTGTGCCACTTCAAATTTGTTTTTGTTTGTCGTTAAATATTTTTGCACAGAAAACAGTCAAACTGGAAAACAATCATAGATGTACTGTGTGATATTTAAATCCCTAAAAACTACCTTTAATTACTTACAATAGAAACTTTTTTCTGATACAGGCTCTTATATTGATCCTTGTGGAGATTCTCAAATTTAGCAGCATAAAAAGACTAAGTCAGATTCATGGTCCTTCCTGGAAATGTACACAGGACCTCCCATTTCCTGTACGAAATAAGGAATAAAAGTTTAAATAACTCCAGTAGCAGAATGTATTTGTGTAACTCCAACATACTTAAACCCACAATTTCAGAGAATGAGTTGTGAGTTTTTAAGGCGGCACGTGTGGTTACACTCTCCCCTCACAGCAAGAAGTTCTAGTTCAAGCTCGGTGTTATATTTGGAGACCCTAAAGGTGATGGGTGACTGGTTGCTCCCCTCCTATCCCTTACCCCATAAATTTCATCGTTTATGCTTAAATAACCTGCAGGTTTAGACCAGCATGGATCTTAACTCAGATATCTTTAGCTACAGATGCTTTATATATATATATGGCTGTATAAGTTATGCCATAGTATTTATTTTGTAGCTCATGTGATCATTGCTTTATTCTCGTCAAGTAAAAAAAATTAATTGCAAAGTTGTATTGTGTCAAGTTGCTTTTATTGAAAACCCCATTACAACACAATGATAATATAACGATATGGACGAATGCTCTGAGACAAGTTAGTTCTTCTGCAGAAAAAAAACACATTTTAGGTGGATAAAAACAAGACATTTAGACTGTGAGTAGAGAGACTTCTTAAGCCAGTTTCAGTGTCTCTTTGACTAAGACACCTACTCCATCAAACACTTTGTGAAAAGGTGCATTGCACATGAAGGCACAGGTGGTGACCAGCTTGTTCTTGACATCGACATGAGCTTCTCCCACGTCCTTGTTCACATGTTTGCAGCCCATCTCCTTCAAAGCCCCTGCTGTCCCCGCATAGGGCCACCTGAGGGGCACAACAGAGGAGCAGTCAGAACTGTGCAATGCATTTCTTTACAGACATCTGATGGTGAAGAGCTCTTCCACTCACGTTTCACACTCTTTGTCCTGTCCCACAGTGAGCTCACAGCCTGGCAGGACTTTGGCAGCGAGGACGGGGGAGATGCACAACATGCCCAGCGGTTTACCGGCCTTGTGGAAAGCCTTGATGAGCTTCTCCAGTTGTGGTTGGACGGTGCAGTCCTTATTCTTCACTGCCCAGTCACTCAGGTTCTTAGCCACGCCGAACCCCCCTGAACAGAGACACACACACAGAGGATACACTTTAAATAAAACAAAGAAATGTCAAATAATCCATTTTGTGGTGTTAATCTATGGCAAAGACAGTCTGACCTGGGATGATGGCGGCGTCGAATGCTGTAACATCTAACTTGGCCAGATCCGTCACCTCCCCCCTGGCGATACGTGCACTTTCCTGCAGGACGTTTCTTTTCTCAGTCGTGGGTTTCCCGTCACAGTGATTTACAACGTGCATCTGATCTGCATCCGGAGCAAACATCTGCACCTGAAGTGAAACACCGACATGTAAAATGTCCTGCTGTATATCGGATCAGATTCAGAGTGGTTATTCTCTATCTCAGTGGGTCAGGGTTATGACACTGCTCTTGTGCATGAACAGACAGATTGGATCCTGAACCTCAAATTAAATAACAGAAATATTCACTGTAGTAGCAGCTTCGCTTTTCAACTCTTCTTTTCCTTTCACTTACTTTTGCTCCAGCGCGACTCAGGTGGACGAGAACAGCGGAGGCCTCGTGGATCTCTGTGCCGTCATAGACGCCACAGCCCGAAAGAATAACTGCAACACGCTTTGCCATGATTCCTATTAAACACAGAAGAAGGAGCACAATGTGTACAAAACATTTATGACTTTGACATCAGGATTGATCCCCTTTTTATTTCACTAGTAGACATGAAGAAAACATGATTAACCAAGCACTGCTCCTGAGACACCTGTTGCTGTGAACATAAATAATCTAGGGAGCCAGGTGAGAGAGGAGCCTCAGATGATGCTGCTGCTGCTGCTGCTGCTGCTAGGTAACACTGTTGACACCAGTAAGGTGCAGTTACAGGAAGGACGGAACAATAAATGAATGCTGTACTTGAAGATGAATATGGATCAGAAATTGATCTATCATTTCAAAGTTTCCCTCGTGCATGTTTCATAGATACCTTCATAAAATTGTTGTCAGCAGTAGTAGGTTCAGATAACAGAAGATAAGTTCAAATAATCAAAGATAAGTTCAGATGAAGAAGATAAGTGCAGATAACCGAAGGTAATTTCAGTTAACCGAAGATAAGTTCAGATAGCAGATGTTATAATCCTCTTACCTTGTTTATGCTGGAGGTCTTCCTGTGTGTGTACTGGAGCTGTTCAGGAGTGTTGTGTTGACTGAACTCTGAAACACACACTTTATAGTCCTGCCTGCTTCTCCCGGCTCCACCCACACCGACCTGCCGCCCAACAGGCTGACATCATGCTCGTTACAGGAAACCAGAAACTCTGCTGGTAACTGATCCTTTGAGGATGCAATGCTGAGTCATTCTCATCAGTTGTTTGAAAGAAACAATAAAACTGACGTAGTAATGCCACACTGATCTGTTTAAACATTGTTAAACTTATTTCAGGGTCACGGTCAAAGTTCTGTGGATGAAAATTAAACAGAAACATTCAGTTGAGAGATATATATATATATATTAAGTTATATTATTCTTATGAAGGTGAGACTCTTCAGGCCAGAACATCGTTTTGACACGGTTGTTTCAGTTTTAAGATTAAGCTTCAATGTGTCCTTTATACACATAAAGTTATTAAAGTCACCACTTTGTAAATTTGTATCTTTAAATTTAAATAAAATATTAAAACGGTATTGTATATATACAATACCCAAACTTTCCAATTTTATTTCTATCTCTATTCTTTTTTGTTTGTTTATATAACATCCATGTCTGTATTAATAGTTTATAACACTTTATCCCAAGTAACATGGTGACATTAAATTTGTTTTAAATCTAGAGTGATACGTGATCATTTATTTCCTAGCAATGACATGTGCATTTTCTCTCTCTCTCTCTCTCTCTCTCTCTCTCTCTCTCTCGCTCTCTCTCTGTGTGTGTGTGTGTCTTTATGTTATTTCCCAGTAAGGTGTAGCCTCGGCGCTCAGGTTTCTGCTGACGTCACACTCAGCTGTATAAAGCTCAGCTGCAGGCGGTGACAAACCCACAGACTCTGAGATGACTGAACGACACACACTACATGTGTCCGTGGGCATCCTCGGCATCGCTGGAGGTAGGATTTCAATCCCATTGTTTAGTGATGCTACAGCATTTGTATCAAAGAGCTACGAGCCTGCTCCCTGTTGTCATAATAAAGAATTGGTAAATATCTAACTGTATTATCATAAGCCGTTTAGGATTTGATATTAAATATAAAAAAAGTATGTTCGAGTTCAAAATCAAAATACAAAACCTAAACAATTATGATATTCAAAACCGACGTATGCTCGAAAACATCTGTATAAAATGTTAACAACTGTATGAAGACACCACCTGTTACATGACTAAAATACATAATAAACATATGTATAATTTTTTAATGAAAACATTCAGAGAAAAAGTTGTAACTATGGCACCCAAGTTGTGTTACTTCTGTAGTTCGTTACCAGCAGGTGGATGTAGAGAGATAATGGATTGTGTTGTAAACTCCAGGTTCTCTCCTGCTCTTGGTAAAGGACTATGCCAACTCACCCGGAAAAGACTTCATCCCCCACACTGCACTGGGGATTCTGCTCCTCATCTTTGCAGCCCTGTTAGCTTATTCAGGTTTATTTTTTTATTTCATCTTTCTTTTTCATTCCGGTTTGGTTTTTATTGTGCAGATAAAAAAATAATCCCCTCCCGTGTCCCTCTGCTCTGTTTCCTCTTGGTCTCTCAGGTATCTGCCGCAGTCTGTCCCACGCCCAGCTCTTTTCCTCTCTGTGTCTCACTGTCTCTGCCCTGTGGTGTGGCTCAGGTCTGGTGTACATCCTGGCGGGGCAGGGGGTGCTGCTGCCCACAGAACTCAGGTCCTCTCTGGTTCCTGGTCTGGCGGCGTTCACCTTAGCTCTGCTCATCATCGCCAGCGTTGCCCTCCTATTAAAGAAAGCAGTTCTGTCTCTTATAGCCATCGGTATCAGTTTAGCATGCGCCCATCAAATCGCCGGCCTCTCTGCGGCAGGTTTTGGTCTGTCTGCCACAGCTGCAAACTACCTCCTTGTCTGTCTGGTTGGTGTTTACTTTGGTTTTGGGCGACTGCTGTCCACTGTCACTCAAGGTAAAGTGGAACCTCCAGGAATAAACCTGAAGGGAAAAGCTGAGCTGAAAACGGAGCCGAACCAGAAGTGTAGCGATGCAGTGTCAGTGGGTTTGGTGATGAACTTGTTGTCTGCCTGTGTGTTAGCCTGTCCTCTGTTAGGTGTGGTCCCCCGGCTCTCCGTCGGTCATGTCCCCTGGCTGTGGACGGCCGGAGTCTTCCAGCTTGGTATGTGTGTCCTCTTTTACCGAGCCATGGACACACTAGCTGCCACTTTCTATGGCTTCACTGCCCTGCTGAAATTTGCAGAGGGCTACACTGCTCTCTTATCGTTCTATTCAATCCAGCCGTTCTCCCCTGTTCCCTTCCCTGTCGTCTTCGCTGTGCTTTTCTCCGTCCTGGCTCTGTTCAGTTGTCAGAAGAGTTTGCTGGAGGGGCTCTACCAGTTATTCTTTGCAGCTTATTGCATTGCAATTGCAGCCCAGCCTCAAGGCTTCAACCAAGCAGGCACTCAGGGTGTACAGGCCGCTATATTTGTAGTCTCTGCCATCATGCTTTTAATTACCACATTCAACATGGGCTCCAGGACCATGATCCCCACAGGACAAGGTTATTTCACAGCTTTAGTAAACCGGATGCCGGGTCTGACACTCAGAGCACACGATAAGGAGCTACATACTCCTCACCTGGGCTACTCCAAATATGCAGATGCAGAGGTGTTAGGCCACGCCTGCAGCGTGTTGGCTGCTTTCGCTGTCACAGCCACTGTAGATAACAGAGATCCTCTGTCTGTGCTGGTCCTGCCCTGGGTGGTGGCTGCTGGCGGGGCGGTGCAGCTGCTCTGTGGATCAGTAGCCTTTGCTCGGGGTAAGACCTTCGAGAGCACGGTTTTTATTCTCTACGGGATGATGTGGAGCGTGTGGGGGCTGACACGATACGGCGGCCTGTACGGTGAAACCAGAGGCTTTAACGTGGCGGTCGGGATCATTAGCTTCATGCTGTTTAACTGCTTAGTGACAGCTGCGACGCTGTTTCTGAATGTCGCCTGGTTTGCCTACGCCCTCACCTTCCAGCTCATCCTCATTAGCTTCCTGCTGGATGCAGTGGATGCTCTTCCTTATGGTTATGACATCGGAGTCACCATCATCTTTGGTCTCGTCAGTTTTTATTGCTTCCTGAGCCACATATTCAACAGCACCTTCCAGTCCCCTCAGATCCCTTTAGGGAAACCTTTAATCAAGCTGAGTGGTATCGGAGGGGGGGCAAATGTCTGTCCACATGTACCAGCCCGCAAGGCCTCATCTGTCCATCAGATGGCAGGTGAGATACAAGAGATATTCATGATGATTTTTATATGAAACGTTTGTTATCTACTCTATGTGATTCTTTTTATCCTTTCCTTACTTCTGCAGAAATCATGAAAAATGGGGGCATATGTGGAATGCCCACTGACACCGTCTATGTGCTGGTAGCAGCTTGCAACAGGCCTGACGCAGTTGTTAAAGCTTACAAGTGAGTTTCTGTATTGATGAGTTTTGCATTGCCTGCATTGATTCATCTATTCTCTCTCATAACTATATATATTGCTGCGTTCGACTCCAGGGTGAAGAAGCAGGCACAGGACCGACCCATGTCCCTGTGGATCTCCTCCATAAAGCAGCTGGAGCCGGTGCGACACCTGCTGAGCCCCCTGCTGCTGGACTTCATGGAGGCAGCGTGGCCCTCCTCCATTAGCATGGTTATACCCAGAGGTAAGGCTCAGTTGAGTGTGTAAGGTTGTGTGTGTGCCAGTTAGGTGCCTGGTGGTTTTTTGTAGCATAACACTGGTTAATTGTCTCACACAGGTCCGTGGATGGACACTTTTGGTTTGGGGGATGCGGCCAAACACATCGGGACTCCACAGAGCATTGCGATCAGAAACCCAGACTGTTCAGTGGCCACCCACCTTATCAACTTGGTGAGGGCTGCGCATCAGGAACACTACATGTCTCTTTTTAAAACTCACCAGCAAAGCTTTGAGTCAAAATAACTTATTATTATTATTGCAGGTGGGGCCCATTGCAGTTACCTCAGCCAACCCTACAGGGGAGGCAGACACAACTCACCACAACCAAGTTTATGCCAAACTGGGAGACAAGGTGATGATTGTTATTTAGTTCAATTAAATAAAAAAAGGCACATGTGTTTTCTGTTTTTGCAATAAAAGTGTGTTTTTCTCGGTTAGGTGGATGGTGTTCTATGTGACGGCCCCTCCCCAGAGAACATTGCGTCTACTGTGGTTGACTGCACTAAGATTGAAACAGGACACATTGGTTTCTTCAGAGTGGGTCTCATTCCTAAGTCCAAGGTAATATAAATACATAGTTCTGAATAAACAAGATCTTTATAGACTGCTGAAGCTTATACTGTTTGCTTGGTTCTTCAGGTTCTGCAGATCTTTGAGGAGGTTCAGAGGAGACACAGACAGGGGCAGACGAATCCAGCCTTTGAGTACGATCTGCATCCAACAGACGCTCACCGGGAACTGGGTTCAGGAGAATACGACACTGTTACCTCAACCCCATCCACAACACCCCCTCAACAAATGTTAAAATTGTGAAGAAAAGGTGTCTGCTATTTTAAAATCTTTAATATAGGACCATCCTTATATTTATGTGAAATGAATCTGTTTTATGTACAGTATAATGTTTGCACTTTTGTACCTTAAAATGTAAGTTGTTGTTAATAATGTATACAATTCTGTTTAAACATGTGTTATTCTATTAAAACGTTTATAATGATGTTTGCAGAAAACACCCTGATATGAAAATCAACCTATTGCACTGTAACTTACATTAGGTGCAAAATTATTGGATAATCAAATGAAGGAGTTTGAATATGAAGACAGTCCCATAAGTACAGTTTATATTGTGAATTGTAGTTTCACTTTTTAACTGTACCCGAAGAGTTCAATTTCATAAAATGTTCATAATGAAACGAAGCTCATTCTGGAGGCAAGAGATGTACAAAGACAAAATTAATGTTTGATTATTGCACTATCCGTTATCAAGTGTTATTTTAAGTATTAATAATTGATTGCTTCTGGTTCGGTTGTACCTGTTATAGCAGGACAGTTACACCATTATCATTATTATAAGTTTGTAGCAATGGTGATGACAAAAAAAAAGGTCAGCACTGATCTACCCAAACATGAATATATGTCCCATTCTCAAGAGTAGATGAATGTCTGTCGTTAGGAACTTTAGTGTATAAATCACAGCAAGGTTTTGATCAGAATTTCTCAAAACCCATCACTGATTTTCACAACATGCTTATTCTTAAAAATGGTATATCTTTATAAATGTAAAATGCCAGTTGACCGATTATTAAATTCACCATTTATTAAGTGTCTCAAATATCATTTTCCTCCAGCTTACATGATCTTCATCGGGAAGACCCAAACACTTAGATAACACTTTAAATTAACCAGTACAAAAACAAAATGTGTTTAATATGTCATCTAAAATGACACAATCTTACTGGTATTTGGAAAAACTCTCAATGTCAAACTATCATTCAGTGACTCTAAACTGATAATGATTATATGAACAACGGTGAAACGGAAAACAAGATATAGTGAATAACAATGATAAGTCAGTTTTCCTTTTGATTTTTAAGGTCCTGTATGCTGGTCAGTCCTTTCCTCTTTTAGTAGGTAAACTACATAGTTTATTAAAATTCAAGAAGTGAAAAGACAAGATCACATGTTATCCTGTAACTATTCTATCTCAGGAAAATGAATACAGAGTTAAACTGAGCACCCAATGATAGGTACTGTCGCCTAAAATGTACAGATTTAAATTGATCACTTGGGTTAGGATTAAGTTGATTTTTTAACTCCAATTTCTGCCTTTGTGAATTCAAAGAGATTTACCATCAGAATCCAAGTCAACAAATATCAGTGTCCATTCCAATTTCTGAACAATGTCAAGGTGAGATAGAACAATGCAGTCTGTGACATTCAGAAACTGAGATGAGAAAATTGTTGTTTATTGTAGATTAGAGTGGAAACTCAATTGTGTTTAAAAACTGGGCAGGTAAAGGTCAATTGATAATCTGACAAAGCAAGTGTTACCAGCAGAGACAGCCATAGTACTGACTAAGGACACCTGAACCCTCTTATCTCCAGGTGCAGACACCATCAGCAAATACTGCAGCTATCTCCTATTGTGTCGGTAAGTGATCTTGATGTGCGGTATGTCTCTGTGAAATGTGAGGAAACAAAAACAAACAAATAAATCTGTTTGTAGATTTCACTTGTCAGCATAAGTAGCCCTGAAAACTACTCTCACGACTTTGGAGCGTTTCCTGCATGTCAACATCATCAATAATTACAGTGTGAAACGTTGCTCAGCTTTGTTCACAAACCAACCCACGTAGGCAGGTGACACAAAAAAGAGGAGAAGCATCAAATGTAATTTAACAACAACCAACACCCTGTTTATGTTACACTATTGACAATGAGTGCACGCATAGTTTTTTATCTCACAGCCTTGAACGCCTTTTTGTAGCTCAGGGTTGCTATAAGGGAAACAGTCCCTTATTGTACTCTGGTAAAACATATGTGGGAAAAGTTGCTCAGTTTTGTTTGCAGTTCCCTAAGCATGGAAAATAATACAATTCATGGAACA
Source organism: Pseudopleuronectes americanus (assembly GCA_038501795.1). NCBI lineage: Eukaryota > Metazoa > Chordata > Actinopteri > Pleuronectiformes > Pleuronectidae > Pseudopleuronectes > Pseudopleuronectes americanus. The sequence continues at coordinate 11,257,740 of CM076723.1, forward strand.
AAAGGGGAGAAGCTATCCATCCATCTATTATCTATACTGCTAGTCCCTTGAGGGTCTCAGGGGAACCAGAAAAAAAGGAGAAACAACGTAATTTAACACCAGTTCCCTGTAAACACAAATATGACCAAATAGCCGGAAAATGAACCCTAACCCTAACCCTAACCCTAACCCTAACCCTACAACAAAAACTATTTACAATGACTGCAAACAAAAGATGAATCTCACAGATTCCAACCCCATGACAGGCCTTTTTTCAAACTATGACGTACAACAGGACACGGCACACAAGGTTTGTGAAAACAGTGCAGTCTTTTATCACAACCAAGGAGATTATGTTTGTGCTCTGTTTGTTTGTGTGTTTGTTGCTTTGAGGATCTCACTTGTCAACTATTGCCAACAGAAAGTAAAAGGGCTATTCTGGTCTGTTTTCAACCTGGGCCCCTCGTTGAGATCGGTATCGGTCTCCACCAGCAGCCACAACACAGCCGCAATGTTATCTTATGGGTCAACTGCAAAAGTCCATGAAATTCTCCCTCAAAGTTAAGATCATGTCACAGTATGTCTAATATGGGGTGTTTTGAGCTATATCTTTAACTTAAGTTTGCCTTAATGAATTTGCATTATCGGGTGTTTCTATATATTGGGAGGAGTAGATGTAGATGTTTTAATACATCTAAAAGGAACAGGTAGTGTGACTAAAGGCTCTAACATGGATCCCTGCAAAGCCTCTATCGACCTCCATCAAACAATCAGGGAATAATAATTATTCTATTGCACCAAATCAGCTCTCATCTCATCATCTCATTTTCGTCCGCTTATCCGGGGTCGGGTCGCGGGGGGAGCAGCTCAAGCAGGGGGCCCCAGACTTCCCTTTCCCGGGCCACATTGACCATTTTATACCTTTTTAGATGAATAACGTAACAATAAAACATTTTCTACACATGAGAGAAAACAAGCATATGTATGGGTTAACTGTATGTGTACATGTATGATCCACAGATGAGACATCACTGTGAAAAAGTGTTACAGTTATTTTAATAGTTCTTTCTCATTGCTCATCAAAAAAATCGCATCTAAAAATGGTCAACTTTGTAACGTAATCTATTCATTTATTGATTCTTGAATTATTTTTTAAATAAATGCATTACTGCATGTGTTTTTTCAAATTTGTATTAATTAATACAATTATTTTTTATCATTTCCTTGTCACGTGTGCTCTTCCATTGAATTGATTTATTTCCATTTCCTTGTCACTTGTGCTCTTCCATGGAGCTCAGTGTGTCACTTAACAGGTTCATTTCATTCTCCCACCCATAGCTGCGTTCTGCATGGAAGGAATCCAAGGTGTTTCTCGGACAAAATAGCTTTCAGTTCCTGGACCATTTTTAGAGTTGTTTTTATTGAAAACTAATCTTCAGTTTCCTTGTTAGACACTTGTGGGACTTTTTTCCTGTATGAGGTGTCTGCTAATCAAAGCGATTATTCAGAAACACACCGATCGCAGCAGCAGGATCCCAGCTCCTCACCCCTCCCCCCCACCAGCAATCACAACACAGCCGCAATGTTATCTTATGGGTCAACTGCAACAGTTCACGAAATTTCCTCTCAAAGTTAAGGTCATGTCACTGTTTGTCTAATATGGGTTGTTTTGAGCAATATCTTTAAATTAAGTTTGCCTTAATGAATGTGCTTTATCGGGCATTTCTACATATTGGGAGGAGTAGATGTAAATAATTTAATTTAGTACATGCTTTGTGATTTACAAATCCGGAAAATCACGGTGGTTTTGACAGCATCTATATTTAGGACTTGTAGTGGGAAAATTGACTAAGTGTGGTTAAAAACAATTTTGTAGTTGAAAAGTAAATATTGCAGACTTGTCTAAAGACTTTTATGACCTGAACTGTTTGTGAACTGAAACCTTTTTGACATTTTTTTATCACTTAAATACTCTCCAAAGAACTGAATGTATGTCTGCTTATCTCCAAAGGAAACATATGTAAATCAGATTCCTGTGTTTAGATTCCTCTCTCAAATTGCGCCGACAGAACCAGTCTGAACTGTCTTTGAGAGACAGCCTTAGTTCTCCTATATAAGAACCTTGCATTTGACTGTCCTGCATCTTCACTCAGAGATCCCTGTAACTCTCTGTTTTTAACCTTTCTGCAGAAAGCCCCTATTAAAATATACAATGACAAATTTGGTGTTCCAGCCTGTTATATTTTCAGTTTCCAGCTTTCTTTATTTGGGATCTCAGCAGATCAGGCCCATGGTGTACAGCTGTGTCATTATATGTTTCTATTCTTGTCTCAACTAAGATTTTATCCATGTGACCAATTCATTCTTGTGCATATGGAAACATGCGTTTGATTGAACCTGGTTATCTCTCCAGCACAGCAGTTATAGTACAAAATGTATAAATTAAATATTACTTTTGCTCTTGTCTTAATACGAGCAGAAATGCTCTATAATAAGGGTAAAAAATGTATCTACTGAAATCTATGGTACTTTGTGACAATATGATTTACTTTTAGGGCACAGACTTTATCAGTCAAATTCACTCTTTATTACACAAAACTATTCAGAACAGTACACAGTGAAGTACAATACAACACAATACAATATAATACAATATAGAATAAACACTGTGAGCTTAAATACCTTGTAACAAAAGATACATTTTCTTTTTCTCATTAATAATTTATTACAGAATCATTTAGGTCATTCAATCCAGTCATTTTCCAAATTCATTAAACTTACATATAAATAAAGTCATTACAGTTCTTTCCAGGCTGATACAAAGTGTGAGATGTCATCTCAGTCATGGTTTTTACCAGCTGCGCTGCTTCAATTATAACCCATAACTATGCCCATATAAGTTGTTTTGATAACTTTGTCAAGACGTCCACAGTTACAAAAATACACACAGCTCTATCTAATAATTATCATATTTTCCATAAAGTGTTCCTGAGATTGTTGAATGGACAAAGGTTCTCGTGGGGAGCCAGGTGTGAGGGTTGATATGAGGAATGTGAAGATCACACCATAGTGGTTTTCACTCTTTCAAAGATTTGTTGAACTTTAATGGCAGGGACACAGCCTTCCCTTACAATGGTGATGGTCCCTGTGGAAGAAGTAAGATAGGCTAAAGTTAGTAAGTGTCTTTTAAAACAGAACAAGAGAGAGAATGTAAAAGGAATCTTTTTTGCAGTGTACCTTCATCAATCTTCAGGCAGTTAACCACAGTAGAAGCAACAACTTCATTAGAGTCCCCATCACAAAGAACTCCCTGGATCTTGTGTCCAAGTCGACTGAAGCAAAACCAAAGGAAGCAGGGAGGGTAAGTGAATGTGCATGAAGTAGCTAAAAGGATACTAAACATCCCTAATCTCTACTCACTGAAACATGACATGATGTGCATGAGTTCTGTTAGAATACACTTACTTGATGACCATGCTGTGGTGGGTGCTGTCTGCTTCTCCACTTGGATTGGCTGAGGTAATGGCAAGGGGACCGGTGATGTCACAGAGGTGGACGGTCACAGTGTGGTCTGGGACACGGATCATGATGCTGTCCTTGGTGCCAACACGGTCATAAGCCGGTCCCACTCCTACATGAGAACAATTAGAAGGTGAGGTGAACACTGGGGACTGCCATTATTCTAAATGCTAACACTGCAGCTGCCCAGGGCTGTTTACCGAGTTTATACAGCCAGTCTCCTTTGCTGACGATGCAGCTGATGCCTCCAGGATACACGTTCCTCATAAACTCCCAGAGCAGAGGACTGAAGGGAGGCCTGGCTGCTACCAGCTGCTCCACACTAGAGATGCAGATACAGATGGGCTTCTCTGCTGGTCTGTCCTGGAGTAGGTCAAAGACAACAGGTCGTTGGATTAACATGAAGCACACAATAGAGAACTAATGATCTGTCCCATGTCAAGCTTCAACAAGCATCATATGTCGTTTATCTTTACTTTAATGCCGTAGATTTTCTCGATGGCCTGAGGATTCTTGCATGAGGCCGCCAGGGCATAGACCGTATCTGTGGGAACACCACAAACTCCGCCCTCCTCCAGAAGGCCAGCGATCTTCAGGAGACCACTGGTGAGTCGTGAATTGGCAACAGGACAGGGTAGCTCAGGAGAAGATTCCTCCTTCACTTTCTCCTGAAACAGGCCAGAGAAGAATGGACACATTCAGAAAATGAAGGATAAACTTCACTTAAACAGACTAGGGATACAATCTTCTGATTAGTTACCTTTAATAAGGAAGGGCCCATAGGCAGCAGTCTCCCGGAGAAGATGCAGTTGACCAGTGATGCCAGAGCTCCATATATACAAATGATTGACAGCAGTGCAAGCATGGCGACTGTTTAAAAAAAAGTTCAAAATTTTTTATAACTATGTGGCTTTGCTGCACATAGGGTTTACTTATGTTCAGAATAAAGCAATGCTTACTTTCTAGCTGGTATGGCAGTCGCTGGAGTGTGGACAGCAGGAAACAGACCAGAACAACCTCCATGACTGTTGTTAAAAACAGCAAAACCAGGTTCCTGTAGGCAGCTGATTTAAAACATGGAAGGTGTTACAAATGGTTATAGAGCAATAATAATAATCACATGTTTCTTTATTAAAAGGGATTAACTTTACCTATCAGCATGAGGAAAGTGTTAATGACCAGGAAGGCAATGGCTCCTGCTGCAAAACCATAGGATGCTTCTTTTGGAAGTTGGATGAGGTCACCTGAAAAAAAAACATTTTGATTAAGTTTTTGTGTAGTTCATTTAGACAAAATCCCCATCTAATTATGCTTTTACCAACATACCTGCAAACCTAAACCAGCTCCAGGTTGCCCATACTGCTACATAGCTGGATGATATGACAGATCCAAAACGGCCACCTCCCGTAACTTGCAGCCGGCTGACATAGGCCTGGATTATGGCTCCAGAGATGAGGACCCAAGGGACAGTCAGATTGAGGAAAGAGGGATTTGAGCTTGAAACACTTGTATGGAGAGCTGAGAGAGCTGCAACCCCATTTGAAATGTAGAACAGGGCGTCTGAGGCCTGGTCTGTTTGGGGCAGTGCCTCCTGTCTTCCATCTTTATATCTGCCACACGTCAAAGTTTTCTGTAGCCGTCCACTGGAGATGGGCTGTGGGCCAACAGGGATGAGAGACTTCTCTGCTATTGTGTTGATGAGACGTGAGAAGGTCCCATACAGGGAGGCTGCGGTGAACAGGGAGCAAGCCACACCAAAGAAAACGTAGTAAGCCTGAAGAGGTATCTGGGGGATTGTTGAGATTGTGAGCAGGACAAACAGAAGGTTGTGGATCAGTTCCAGGACATCCATGTTCAGGCTTCCTACGCAGAGCACAAGGCCTGACACCACAAAGAACCAGTCTCCAACCATCGCCTCCCTCCCTGAGATCAATAAACTGTCCTCAACAGTCAGAGCAGATACCACAAATTCATCCCAAGCCTTGATCAGCCAATATGTAGCATGAAGACCAAACTTGGTTGTGTGGTAGCAGTCTTGGCGCAGATGGGCATAGTAGCTTGAGAACAGCTGGGCCACTGAGATGATTGAGACCCATACAGCTCCTAAGGCAAATGACTTAACATACCCAAAACTGTAGAAAGCCAAGATAAAGGGGGCAACAGTGTCACAGAAGAAACCCAAGGCCATGGGTTCTGCATATTTTGTGTTCTTCTTCTTCTCTTGACCAATGCTCTGGACACTTGCAGAGTTGGGGGTTCCCAGCAGGAGAACATTGAAGAGAGGGGTACCAAAACCTTTGAGCACTAGACGTTGGGTGAGACCTTTGACTAGCAGTGCAGCTGAACCGTAGATGGCAAAAATGAGAATGAGCAACTCGAGAACCCCAGAGACCACGAGGGCCCAGGAGCTTGCAACTAGACCTACTGCTTCAAAAACTAAGGTGGCTGTGATGGCCCCAAAAACAAAAGGCATGATGTAGTTGACTGTGGCAGAGCAGAAGGCTAGGAGGAAGGACAGAAGGATAAAGGGGACCAGACCAGCGATCGCTGAATCTTTCATGGACTGACCTAAATGGCTGACTGGGATCTCTGTGGTGGCATTCAGAGTCATGTTGCTCATCATGTTAGTGGACTGAGACAGATTATTCATCGTTTGATTTACGATAGATGATGTCGGAGGTTCAGCTAAGGCACCAAAGTAGATTCGAGTTGCTCCATAACTGCCCCAAAGAGCAGCATAGCCAATGAAGGCGGTGCCACTCAGATGATCATATTTTCTGAAGGAAAGCAGTCCAGCGACCAACTGGCAAATACCACCAATCAGGATGAGATGGACACCTATAAAACCCATGAAATTAGTATTAATATAGCAAGAAACAATATCATGTTTTATTATATTATCTTATCAGATTTTCTAAAGGTTTAACCTGCAAGTATGTTTTCCACTCCCACCGGTGCACTGCCAGTATGTGCTGTATTGAAGTTCTGCAGAAGTACGATGAATGCACTGATCCCATTGGATAACATCCCCAACACCCCTGGTTCGCCATAGAAACTGGCGGGAAAGCCATCTGATGTCGTCATTGTGTTGTGGATGTCAAACTGCAGTTTTACTGAAAGAATGAAGCACATGCCACGGAAAAATGTCATGAATGTTTACAATATTCTGTACGTGCTCCATACAAATATAAAGTTCACTCCTGAATGCACATATGACCCACAGGACAAAAATAAAGAATTGTTTGATTTATTGGTACAGTGGTATTGCTTAAGTGAGCAAGTAATATAACAGTGTTTTCAAAATGAATGGAATAATAATGCCAAGTATAAACAGAGAGATAAAGAGTCAATGTTGTTTCTGGTTGGAAAATAACAATTTTATTTAATAATCAATAATCATTCTGTCGAGGGGTTGGGACATAGGGGTCCTGGCCCCAGCTGAAATCCGATTGGCCCCCGATATAATATATATATATATATATATATATATATATACTGTAAAGATTAGATGGAAAGCTGTTATCCTGCAAACTCAGGTTTATGTTATAAATAGACTCTTTTCTATCATATCTCCCTAACCCGTCCTGGAACCTGCCCAGTCATAAAAGGGCTGCTCCACCAATAGAACGTGTCGACAGCAAAAGTAACCAAGGGCAACTGTATTTCAATTACTTTGCTGCTCCACTGACCGAAAAGCAGAGGGTATCTCTAAAAGTACAATTACCCCATCTCAAGTTGACTCAAGTTTAGCACATCATGCTCTGATAAATAACAAATTTTAATTGTTGTACTTATCTTTTTATATTTCAACTCATTGTATGCAATTAGTCAATGTAAAAATATCAAGTTATCAGCACATTGAAAGTTTACATGTTTCACAGTCTTTGTGTGAGAAACAAAGTGAATTAAAATAAAGTCTTACCTGGTGAAGATCCTCAGAGAGACAAAGTGTTGAGTTGTTCTGACACAGGGATGTTAAGTTTCTCATAAATAAGACTTTCCTGTTGGGAGGAGGAGTTCGTGAAAAATTCCCCCACATAAACCTGCAACCTGAGAGCTGACATCATTGTTTCCTTCAACATTAACAATAAAGTACCACTCCTTCCCCTTCCTCTTTTGAGGATGGTGAGGCTGGTGATGATGCTGGTGATGATGACGGTGATGATGACGGTGATGAAGATAATAATCATGACAACCTTGGAAATTTCCCTATAATCTGCTGAGGTTTTGTTACGGATATGCATGCCCATCCCAATTCCAAGTAAATTTATATCACAGGGGATTGTTGTGTCCTGGACTATATAAGGCAGGTGTTCTCTCAACCTTAAGAGCATCTTCAACAACCTGTTGACTGCAAAACTACTGCATCAGAAGAGAAAGAAGACAAGAGTCAGAGCAACAACTAACTTCAGCCATGCTCTCTACACTTCAGGTAAAGATTTATTCATTCTCTCTCTTATTGAATAAATAGAGAACTGATGGCTAATAGGGTACAAACATCCTGTTATTGTCAGAATGAGTATTATGGAATCTAATAGTAACAGATTTAACTTAAAATCACAAGCTTGTACTGTGAAGGTGTATTTTAAGAGTATGTGCCGGGGGTGAATATAACAGAGCTCTGGTTTAGTGTTGAGCTAATCTTTACCTGCACCTGTTAGCTGCAGCTCTTTCAAAAGGACAGACAGGCTAATATAATTTTATCTGATAAGGAAATAGCTCAGAATCAGTGCACGCCTGTTATCAATCTGAAATTATAAAAAAAGAAATGCTGTATAGTAACACAATAAATGCTGGTTTACTGGTTTCAGAAAAGATATTCCATTTCTTTTGTCCCACAGAAAACTGTTAGACCAGTGTTGGCTGTCAGAGGACTGCATCAGTCTGCAATCGAAGGTAAACTTTGAACACTTAGGTACTTGAAAGGAAAATTAGACCTGTAGAAAAGTTAACATTTCTCTTTTTTGTTAATCTGATAACGACATTTCTTTTCCCCCTGCAGTTTTGAAGTGCCCAGCCCCTGAGGACACGGTCACAGCCAGCTTTGGGAGGTTCATCAGTGAGATTAAGTCCCATCACTTGTCCCCCATTGTCCTCCACCGCAGCAAAAGGATGGTGCTGGACAGCATTGGGGTCGGTCTGATTGGCAGCACGACGGACGTGTTTGAATTGGCCCTGCAGCACTGCCAGGTGAGGCGGAGGGGAAAAGAAAAAGAAAAAAAGATAAAAGAAATTTGTTATCAGATGTGAGGCAATGAGACAGATAAAGCGCCTAACTTTATATAATTAACTGTCTTTAGTCAATGTGTGAACAGATGAGATTAAGTAAAAGAAAACTTTAAAATAATTAATATAACCTGGGAACAGACAGGTTTTTATGCCCCGATGACCTTTTTCAACAAATGTTCCAGGCTGACATATCACCTACAAAGAAACTTATTCACCCTGTGTTAATTGAAAAGTGGTGAGCTATCTAAAGTGAAGTTCACTGTGTCTGTGATGATGGTAAAACATTGTATTAATAAATGCCCTTGGAAAGATTCCCTGTTTACCTGTCTGTACTGTGTTTCCCCCTCAGTACATGTACGCCCCTGATGACATCAGCTCTGTGTACGGACGCAGAGGAGCCAGACTCTCCCCGACACTGGCAGCTTTTGTCAATGGAGTGGCAGTGAGTATTAATAGATGGAACACATTTGTCACCATGGACCCCAGAACACCAGACTATTTCAGTTGCACTAAATTCATCACGACAAACAGGCTATGCTATTCTCAGCAATGGAATAGTCTGGACAGGAAGGATTGATGCAAATATTTGATTGGTCTTTCCAGTTGGATTTTCATCATTGTTTGGCCTTCTCTTCTTAAGAGGTCATCCGGGTTGAAAGCTCATTTCTGTGTTGCCTCTCATGTGCAATCATTTGATCAGTAACATCTCTCTGCCTCAGACTCACTCCATGGACTTTGATGATACGTGGCACCCTGCCACTCATCCCTCTGGTGCAGTCCTTCCCGCTGTGTTGGCACTCAGCGACATGATGCCGTTTAACAGCAAACCTAGTGGCCTGGACCTCCTGCTGGCTTTCAATGTCGGCGTCGAGATCCAGGGGCGACTGATGAGGTTCTCTAATGAGGCCAACAACATCCCCAAGAGGTGAGCACCTCAATTCATAAGGATGCAGATACTTTATTTATGGTTCTATAGCAGCAGGTGTTGCACTTAGTGAGTCAGCTCCATGCTGGACATGTTTTTAATTAATATACATGGAGGACAAGTATCCACCTGAGTCTAAAGAAATCGATATTTGCTGATCTGTGCAGCATGCTTTCCAAGAGAGCTGCTACAGCCTCTTCGTGGTGGCAATGAGCTGTGAAAGGCATGTTGTTATGTTCATCTCAGGAACAGCTGAGGCTCTGTGGGTCGTATTTGTACAGTTAACAACGCGGAAGAGAATATCATACAGGATTTAATTTGGCAAGTTAAATGATGCACCACACCATTTGCTTATGCATCAAGCACTGAAATGACTAAAACCCTTGAACAGGCCTGTATGTGGTGAGGAGAGTCAAATAGAAGTGAAGCTGTTTTACACACAGGATCTCTGCTGTTACCATAATGATGTGGAGCACCTATAGACCAACCTGATTCCAAAACAACTGACCAAAGTCTCTCTTGTCTGTCCTTCTCATGTCCAGGTTTCACCCTCCCAGCGTGGTCGGGACAATGGGGAGTGCAGCAGCCTGTGCTCGCCTCTTGTCCTTGGATGACGTCCAGTGCAGTCATGCCTTGGCCATAGCTGCCTCTCTTTCCGGAGCCCCGATGGCTAACGCTGCCACGCAGTCTAAGCCCCTTCACATCGGCAATGCCTCACGTCTGGGGCTGGAAGCTGCTCTGCTGGCCTCCAGAGGCCTAGAGGCCAGTCCTCTGGTCCTGGATGCTGTGGCAGGGGTGGCCGGCTTCAGTGCTTTTTATGAAGACTACGTGCCACAGCCTTTAGACTCACCCAATGATGGTGGCCATTCATTCCTGCTAGAGGAGCAGGACATGGGCTTCAAGCGCTTCCCTGCCCATCTGGGGATGCACTGGGTGGCAGATGCTGCGGCCTCGGTCCATCAGCTCCTCGTAGGAGTTGGTCCTGGCACCATCTCCCCAGCTCAGGTGCAGGACATCCATCTAAGAGTCCCGAAATCAAAGTACATCAACAGGCCTCTTCCTGAGTCTGAGCATGAGGCACGCCACTCCTTCCAATTCAATGCTTGCAGCGCTCTCCTTGATGGCGAGGTGACCGTGCAGTCCTTCACGCCCACTGCCATGGGGCGCCCTGAGCTGCTAGCTCTGCTGAGCCGTGTTCACATGGAGCATCCCGACGACAACCCGGCCAATTTCAATCGCATGTATGGCGAAGTGCAGGTGAAACTTGTTGGAGGAGAGATCCTGACAGGACGATGTGACACCTTCTACGGTCATTGGCGCAACCCGCTGACCAATGAGAGCTTGGCAAAGAAGTTCAGAAACAACGCAGGGACGGTGCTTCCTTCAGAGAAAGTGGAGAGTCTGATTGATGTGGTGGAGGAGCTGGACAGAATCGGAGACTGCACAGCTCTCCTGTCACAGCTGCAATGAAAACACAATAACAGCTAAATTAAATCATTGTACATACATACCTCAAAAGATAATTTACCTAAATAATTATTATCAATGTTGTGTGCTCTTAAATTAATGCTGAAGAATATCACCCATCCTAATTAAAATGCCTAAAATACAACTTTGTATCTGTTGCACTTGGTGCAGGTTTTGTATTGAAGACAGCTCATAGTTCTCATCACTGTACACTACAGTTATTATTCAATATGTTTGTCTCTCTTACCAGTGCTGAATAACACTGAAACCTGTTGGGCTAATAATATATTCATCTAATGTGTATTTCTAATAATTGAGTTATATTATTTTTATTTTGTTAATTAAACCATATTATTAGTTGTAAAAATGTTTGGTATTTATAAAAAGTATATGTTATACATAACAAACATATTGGTGTTTCTGATGGTGTGTTCTGTGTTTCTTTAAATAAAACAATAAAACTCAAAAGCAATCTCTGGGAATTTGTTTGAAGAAATATTCTTTTCTCTTTGGCTCGAAAGAAAAATTATCTCAAATCTCCCCCTGTAAATATCATTAAACAGAGGGACACATTCTATGCCTATTGCCGAGCACGATGTTATGAGGTCGGTCACTGGCAGCAAATCACGTACACCCATGTCTGTAACGGGGTTTTGACAATAATTACTGTGTTCTTCAGGTGAAACAAGCAGGAAACTAAATAAAAAAGTAAGTAAGAATAGCTAACAAGTAACTGCTCTGAATATCAAATTGTCAAGCAGTGTTATAAATAATGAGCGGTGCTGGGAAAACACTGATTTCCTCATCCCTCATGCCAGTGTGTTTTTCCCAAACTCACTGTTTTGCCATAGTTTACTTCATATAAACACCTCAATAAAGGAGTTCTTGTTCTCAATTTGGAATGAGCTTAATCATTATGAAAGCTGTATATCATCAAATGACATTCGGTTACTTGTAAAACTGAGCATGAATGCACAAAATGACACCCCCCTTGTACTTGGTGTTCAAACTGAACGTTAGCAGCTGCTATGCTCTGTTGGAGGTTAGTTTTGGAGTAAAAGTAGGAAATGATTGTCTGTGTCGAGGTCAAAACAATGTTCTCAGTATTGACAAAAACAGATTCTGTTCCATTTAATATTAACAAAAGCAGAGACTGCGCTTAGTGTTCAGCCCTGAAGCTGAATTGATTTCAGCTTATACAGATGATCGAGTCAAAAATCGCACCAAGTCCCAAAAACAATTTCTGATACATTTTATCGCTCAGAGATTCATGAGGATTTGTCCACTTTTTAAGGTGTAAACTTGCCCCCTTAGATAAAAAAAGCTTTTTATAGAGAAGATATGCACGGAAACGGACTTCAGTCAGCTCTGCGGTGGACTGGATACCCACGGTCGCCTCCCACCCAGTGTCAGCTGGCTCCAGCCCCAACCTGCAACCCTCAAAGGGATTTGCATTATTAACAGAAATACAGCATTGGGTTAATATGACATACATCTTAATTTATTGTGGTTTTGACCCTCAGTGCTGTTTTACCTTTGTCTTCCTTCACTGTGGAGTAGACAAACAGAGGCAAAGATACTATTTCACAAGTACAAAGGTAATCATAGCATCCCTGACTGATGTCAGCGCCATTCTTGATACTGATAAACACACTTATCAGGTTCGTACTGAAGGAAAAGGAAGTCTTGTTTCTGAAAAACCCTAATCTAGAGCAATAAGGAAAGAATGGCTGAGAAAATATCTTAAATCTTGGACCACGTCGGCCCTACTGTAATGAACAATGACCAATGAACACGTGACACAAAACCTGATTAGATAACATGCCAGAAAGCTGTTTGTTTAGTGATGATGATGATCATTCCTGCATTGGCAGCTCCTGCTTTGCTGTGCTCATAAGGAAGTGTTGTTACAGTAAAAACAGAAATGAACACAGAGGAGTATAATATAACCATTGAGTTCTGCCTTGGTACACCCGGAACAAAGGGAGGCACCTCAGCCACAATAAGAATGAATCACAGGTGTAAAATTCAAAAAGGAAAGAGGGTATCACTGATGGCTGCTCTTCAGGCAGATGGGTGAAAGATAAGGTCCCAGGAGTCTTAGTAGATAGTGAATAATGTTTAGATATTGTTTTCAGACTTGCTCAATTCTCCCTCTCCCACAATACAATAGTGGTGCAAGCTCAAATTTCGACAGCCTCTCTACAAATCTAAAGCTGTGTCATAGATCAAGTTTCCATACAACCAGTGCTGAACAGGTTGTTTTTGATGGTGAGGTTGGTTTACAGTCAGGAATCAGAAAAATTATGGAATTAATAATTTCCCTTCTTCTGACAACTGCTAATCTACGTTACACACATATATCACTTCTCACTCACAGGTATTACAATAAATAGAAATGATTAGGAGGGTTTCAGCTGTGCAATCACGTCGCTGATACATTAACGAACACATGAGTGGGTGAGAGTTCATTCAAGTCTCTTTCACTTAAGTAAGTGATGAGTCAATGTTAAAAATGTTAAATACAAGGGCATTGTGAACCAAAGAAGGAAGGAACGTTCACTGCTGGGAAAATACATGGTAGAGGAAAAACTGTTCTCATTGATCTAATCCATGGATGTTACATTGTTTATGTTTTTTATTGTCATTGAACGGAAATTCAATACAGTAGGAGCTAAAAACACAAAGGTTCTGAAACCTTTTATGCAAAGATTTTCCTGGAAACGTTGCATTTTACTTTCCACTCACACCAGCAAATTCCTCCCTGAACATAAAACTACTTTATATCCGTGTGCATTGTATGTGAGGTAGAAAGGTGATCTTGTATATATCAAGTCAAGTACTGACTTTCAGGATGACGTGATGTTAAGTATGTTTTTAAGTAAGAATAGCAAAGTCTCAACCACAGCACAAGCAAGAAAAACAAAGATATTAATACTGGGAAATGTTGTTTATTTTACTAATCAACACATTTTCCAGGCAACTTTTTTTTGCAGATTGGGATTAGTTAAATTGCACAGTAGTGCTTCTCCTTGTTGTGGATGAGAAAATAAATGAACAAAAAATTTTTTTTTAATCCAGCACAGGTTAGCAAACGAGGACTGCCACTATTCAGTGACTCATATAAAATGAGAGAAGCTTATTTTTGGGAAACGTGTTGTTTGCCTCTTCTCCGTCTTTTTCAAAAAAATCTGTTGAATTATCAGCAGTGTGCGCTGGAAGTAGTTTTGTTATTTTACATATAAACCTGCCACAATAAAGGTCGATGACAAAAACAACATTATAGACGAGTTCAGATAAAAATAGTAAATAAGAGTTATACAAATTGTGACAAATAAGCAGAAATAGCAGGTACAAGAGCCTTTTATTTTCAGCAAGTCATGTTTTACAGTGTAAAAATAAAACAGCCCTTTTAAACACACAATTAGAAGAAATAAACATTAACAGTGCGTCTGCACAGTCAACTGATGTTATCTACTCCACTAATTGTTTACATGTATTGAGAAAGACAGGCATTTTGGTCTAAAAACCTCAAATCTGAAAAAATTATTGGGAAAAGAAAAGTTTATTCATTGTTTGGATGAATTTTCAACATGTCTCCATCATCTCATGAAGACCCCTCTGATGCTGCCTGGTTATAGTTGGACACTTCAATGAGGTTGTGGTCCGGGTCTCTGAAGTACAGAGAGGTGATGGGCCCCACAGCCCCACTCCTCCCCACTGGACCCTCCTCTATCTCCACTCCACAAACCTGCAGAGGAGAAGAGAGGCGAAACCGACTGAGCATAAAGAAGAAATGTGACTCAGACCTCAGGTGGATTTAGTGTTAGCCTCCTCAAGCAGTAGTATAGACAACATTAATTGTAACAGTCTGTAGTTATTGGGTGAAGTACCTTCAAATGTGTAGCTACTGTAGCCAGAGGGGTGTTGGTGATGAGGCACAGGTCAGCAGAGCCCGAGGTCGGATGTTTGGCCTTTGGCTCGAACTCCTGACCCAGCTGGTGAAGGTTAAACTTCTGCTGACCAAAACCCAGAGCCTTACGGTTTCCCTTCAAATGCAGAGATGAAGTGTGGGTGTTGAGAAGAGTTTGATTGCTCAAGCTCGCTCTCACAGCGTGAGCCTGAGTGGCTGTTTGTAATCAAAGCCTGCCATCTAGTGGACTTCTTCTCACACTCGGAACACAGGTATTTCTGTTTACTCTGTAAATAATATCTGAAAGTATTATCTTAATATTATTGTTTTATTAACTACTTGTGACTATTCATTTAAGATTTTAAACATTTCCAATAGTTATTAATTCATATATTTATATCACAGTTTATTTTTCCCTGTTTTTACTTTTGCACGTACTGTACACTGATATTTGAGTTGTGCTCCTGAGGAACACTGGGAAAACATCCTAAAACTCTTCCTTGGATAGAAGGACAAGGATGTGAATAATTTTCAAACTTTGTAAACTGTATTATGAACTGTTCTCCGTTAAGAAGTAAATATGTTGGCAGCTTTCTTTTCAAGACTCTATCTTTAAAGCTTTTGTCACTGGCCAGATAGTTGATATTGACTAAAAGAAAATTCTCTTTCTCATTTTTCAAATTTTTCTACGGATAAGTGAATAGCTTATGTTCATTATATTAGCGAAGATTATATATATGATGAAAGGCTCACGCAGGAGATTCCAAATTTAAGCTTAGTAATAAATCAGACATATTTTCATTACATTTTGACATGGCAGACCAAAGACCAACTGATTACTGTTTGTGAGACATTTGTCAGTTTTGATTTGCTTATTCATTATTTCACTGACCTAAAACTCTTTTGGGGTTTTGGGTTTCTGTGCTATTTGAAAAATCCCTAACCAGATTCTTGAGGGAAAAAGTAAATAACCTCTGGGGGAAAACTATTAACAGTATTTACATGCTTGATATATTAATTGGATACCTTATGGTTATGAATCTAATGGGTCCTTGGCAATCATAATATAATTAGCAATAATTTATTGCTAGGTGAATACTACTAGTATTACTACAATACATTTCAACAGTGGAATTATTCATTTCTAATGAATGACTTTTTTTACTACTTTTGAAGTTTTCAGTTTTTTGTTAGTTTGTTCCATTATTTTTGTTTTGTGTTTGATGGATGATATGAAACAGGTTTTTTCGTCTTTCTGATAATGTCTCAGTAAATGGACTTTGAAAACCATTTCAACAGTGGAGACACATTTTATATTATTATTATATTATTACTATTTTTATTATTAAATGTGTAATGGACAAATCCCTGTGATACCTTGAAAGTGATGACATCCATGCCGAGGACAGAGGAGTAGAAGTGGATGGTGTCTGGGACACTTTTCACTGTGAGAACCAGATGATCCAGATGACTCAGTTGAACAGGACAGGTTCCCTTGAATTTCACACCTCCTGCTGTTTGAATGGACGCAACCTGAAACATGAGAGGAGTTTATTTGAGCTTTCATTCTTGTTATTGCATTCAGAGACAAAATGAGAGGTAGTTATGTTATTTCCGTGTCAACAGCGCCGCTGTGTGGCGTGGTGGTGTACTGCATGTTGTGAGCCCCCGAAATATATGCGGTTTTGCGGATCGTTAAAACTGACGCAGACTTGCAGCGGATGTTTCGTGCACAAATAATAACTGAAGCAAACACTCGAGGTGAAATGAATCGACTGGTTTCTGTTTCTCTACTCGCGGGTTGTTGTTTTCTGTGCGGACAAACTCCACCGGCAGACAAAAAGATGGAGGAAACTGATTAAATGTGAGCTGCTGGTTAGCTGAGCAACTAAAGAAATGATTTACCAAGACACGGCTCCTGTGGAAAAGCGACAGACGGGTCGCCACCGCTCGGAGAGTCATCTTCAGCCCGGAGCTCACAGCCACACTTCCTCGTTGGTGCCGCGGTGAACTGTGACCGGAGGCCGTGTACACTGAACACTGGTTCAGGGTCTGTTTGTGTCAGCAGGCTTCTGAACACTCCCGTGTACCTGCTCCCTGCCTGGTTCCACTGTCTTGCTGACTCACCTCTGGAGAACCACGATAGTTTCTGCCCACCCCGAAACTCTCAGATTACTCCTGTGTAAAATGTACAATAACATCTATATTCATATTCTTACACAGAAGTCACGTGTCACTTTGGTGTAACACTTTCCTCCCCTGATATATGTAGTATTTTATCTGTAAATTTTTTTTTCTATTGAGGTCTTTTGCTACTTAGTTTGATTTTAAATGTACTTATTGTAATAATGCACTTGAACTAACACGTGACCGATACGTTGATTACAATAATGTGATCACGGTTTAATACTTGACAGTTTCTGGTTCATGCAGGTTAATACATTTTGTATACTTATATAAAAATGATTGTTGACAAAACCAGCATAAGTGTTCTGCTGTTTAATGAGGCCTGGTGGTGAAATTAGGTTTTAGTATTTTAACGGAGTGCATTATATTCAGATTTCTGTTTCTATCATTCTACCTCATTTATGTAAAAGAAAGAACACAAAAATTCAACCCTGCACATAAACACACCATCTTCACGTCAATGGCAATGTTGGCGCCCTGGGCAAGATTTCAAATTGCAATAAGTTTTGGACTGTATACAGATGCACACACAGGTAGACAAAATTGTAAGCTATAAAAAAAACAATAAAAAATATAAAAAGAAAACAAGTGCATGTTTTATTAAAACTATTTCAGATAATTCAACAGTATGTTGAAAAATCATTTCAACATACTGATGCATGTTGAAATGATTGAAATAATGCTGCGCTAAAAATTATTTAGCGCAGAATTTTTTTTAAATCAAATTAATGAAAAGTAAATTTTCTCCACTTTCTAATTTTCTGCAAATTTTGGTAAGAATTTGAGCATGTTAAGGCCCTCAAAAAGCCAATTAATTTGCCTGAAAAACAATAATAACAATCCTTACAATTTCAATAGGACCTCACTGTCTGTCACTGACTGTCAGTACTCTGGCCCTAATTATAATCAATCCCTGCAACTAGAAAATCGTACACGATGGTTATTTCCTGAAGGAGAAGTTATCCAACATCATAGTAAGAGGACGGGATGCATGACGGAAAGTTTGTAGCATAACAACTTTAATTCAGCGGTTAGTTTATTTTAACACCCAGTTAACATACTGCACTGGGTGGGTCACATAATAAGGCCAGAACTAAAGCATGGCCTGAGGGGGAACATACATTTCATTTACATGTTTATGGTTTTCAACAATGACCTTGTCTTGCGTTCAAACTTTGTCCCAACAAGGGAGGTAATAATCGTGGTATAGACATCAAACAGTGAAACGAGAAACATGACAGGGTGGCATTAATAGTGATGCACTTTTCTTCCTTCAGCCAGTGTTCCTGTTCAACAGTGCTATTAAAACCTACAGAACTTCTACATAAAATAAAAAGAACTTCAACACATTTTTAAAACGTAATAAGTCCTCATTTAAGATTTTTAGCCTTTAACAAGTATTTTTTAAGAATAGTATACATTTATATCATTGTTTGTAATCCACTACTTTCACTTTTGCATGTATTGCACACTGATATGGAGCGTCTGCTCATGAGGCAGAGGGAAAGGACAGTGAGCCAAGCGTCCTGATTTCCAATGGAATGAGACAAACGGACAACGATGTTCATTAGTCTCAGACAATTTTTCTAAGTCTGATAAGTCTGACATCCGAAACTTTCGATTAGTAACTTGTCACCTGTACGAGGCAGAGTTGAGGAGGCAGGTATACGTTTCAGTTTGTTTCACTCTACCAAAAACAAAAGCCGTGGTGACAACTTGGTTCATCAGATCATTCCTAAACATAATCCCTGTTTGTGGCAAAATTAAGATTGAGAAAAGTAGTGAATGGATGTTGGCAAAAAAATGATTGTAAAAATCGTACGGTTAAAAAGTAAAGGTCCTTTTACACAAGGGGCAAAAAAGCAAAAGCAACTATATTTCAATTTCTCATATGGCATGCCTGTTAGTATATCTTTGAGATGGGGAAATTCACATGCCAACAACTTGATATCAAATCCAGCATCTACTACCAATATAAAGACGTACCAATCTGGCATGAATACTACTCAATCATTTTAATGATCAGGAATATGGTGTGATTCCAAATTAAACTTGTGCTTTGCAACAGTAATCTAGCTGAAGTTAACTTTCCCTTTATTATTATACAACAATGTTTTTTTATCAATACAAGTCACACAGAAGTTTCATGGTATAAGCCACTCCCAAAATATTAGTTTGTTTCTTTCAGGTGAACGAAAAAACAGAAAGAGAGAGAGAGAACAAGTCACACTGTAGATGTCAAACCAATTCATGTCCTACACCCTTTGGACATCACGATCTCTTAATAATTCTGATGTGTACACCGATATCACCTATTTGTTTAACACCAACTTTGGATGCTGTGATCGCGTAACTGAGGCCAACCCTTACCTAATCTTCATCAGATAATTTACAATCCAAAACCAATTCAATGATACAAAGTATGATTCAAAATTATTTATACAAGCTTATTTACAGCTAATACTTTGAACTGGTGTAACTACGACTTGTACCATTACCCAATTTATGGTATATAAAGGCGCCATTTAGGAGCTAATACAAAAGGAGTTGAAGTGCCTGAACTACCTGCAGGTGTGCAGCATTTAAAACCAGGGGATTCTTTATTAGATCTGCTTGTGCGCATTGTTTGGCGCAGTGCAAAAAACTGCTTGGTCACTACAGGTCGATTCAAACAGCATGCATTGCTTGTGTCTAACTTTGGACTGCATTAATAATAGTCTTACTAGAGAGTGAAAATGTCCCAAGGTCACTACATGGAGCACCCCGTATCAAACCTGCAACTGCATTATGATCAAACTCACAAATGGTATGAAGGAAATACATTTCAACAGTGGAGACACATTTCCTCAAGAGTCTCTCGTGGAAATGGGATATTAGATTATTTAGGATGAGGCAAAAGGCCTGCAGTCTGTTGTGAGCTACACCACACTCTCTCGGTTGGCCGACACCAGGACAGCCCTGCGGCAGATGGGGCAAGTTGAGTTTTCAGAGAGCCAGCGATCAATGCAGTGCACATGATACTCATGAGAGCAGGGTAGTTTACGTAGCTTGTTACCTTCTGCATACTCTGTTATGCAGACGCTGCAAGTTTTCAAGGCATCAGTCTCGCCAAAGTTGCGCATGGAAAGGTTGTCAATCTGCTCTTTAGTAAGCCCCTGGGGCTGGTCCTCATCATCATCATTTAGAAGGAAGAAGTGGGCGAGTCGCAGGAAGGGCAGCGAGCTGGGCTCCTCTAAGCTGATAGCTGGTCTAGGTCGAGCCCTGCCACCAGATGCTGGGGGAGCCGTGGCCAGTCCCTCGACCAAATCAGTCTCAACTGTCCGTGCTCTGACTCCAGCAACTGCAGGCGGCTCATCAACATCGGCAGCAGGAGCTGCAACAGCAGCGGGAGTAGCTTCTGGGTTGTTGAGGGTTTCACCCAGATCCGAAGGGGTGCTGGCTCCACGGTTTGAATCTGAAGAGTCAGAGTCTGAATCCATGAGGTAGCCAAGTTCACCAAAACCAGTCATAATCTGTCTAATCATAGACTGGAGAGCCATTGATGTGGCCTCTCCCAAACCTGCATCAGAGATTCTTCGAATAGGGATGCGAATAGTGCTGACGTAGGTCCTCACACCAGCACGCTCAGAGCGTGAGAAAGTCCTACGAAATCCACCACGCTCACTTTCATAAAGAAATGTGTTATTTGAGTTCTGGGAGCGTGAGCGGGTACGACTGGCAATGCTGTCTCTTTGCCGATATTCGCCTGGACGCACACGACGCACCTGGAGATCTAGCATAATAGTAGGTGGACGGCGTCCTGCTGCACCAGCCTCCCCCCCAGCAGCCTCTCCTTCCTGAGCTTCAACATTTTGGACCTCTGGGACAGGTTCGGCACCTGCCCTAGATGGCTGTACATCACTGTCAGCTGTGCTTTGCCTGGAAAGAACATGCTGTCGAGTCCGTGAACTGCCTTCTACTTGAGGCAGAGGGGGAGAACTGGTAGCAGGGGTAGGGACTTGAGTGTTGAGAGCCGGACGTGGATTAGGGAGACCATCCAGCTGATCCAAGCTCAGAGGGGAACGGCTCCTGGCTGTACGCGCCCTTGTCCTGCGTGGTTCTGGACTTCTGCTACGTGGTCTCCTTTGACCTCTGCGTGGAGAAAGAGAAAGTGGGGGTTGTACTGGCAAGGCAGCAGGTAAGCTGGGAGATTCTTCTAAAATCTCTTGCGAAACAACCTCTTCTAGCTCAGGCTCTGGCTCCACAATGACGGCCAACTCCTCTACAACTGGTTCTTCCACTACTTCTGTCTCCATGGGGACCTGAGGCTCAGCACTGGCCACTACTTCTTGTTCTTGACCCTCTGGAGACTCCTGCTCCCCTTCGGCAGCTGCCTGCTGTTCGGCCAGGTTACGGTTCACGCTGATTTCAAGGCTGAAACGAAAATCGCCACTGTTTGGGTTGGTCTGGCTTACTGCTCGCCATGACTGGTTTCCACGATGTCCAGTTCTGGTTGTATTGCCGGTGCGTCTCACTGTGTTTAGCCAGTCCAGGAGACTATCTCCACCAGCAGGATCCTCTGAGCTCTCTGGTTGAACTGAAACACAGCCGAAAGAACAAGTGAGAAATCATATCTGATTGTGACAGTAAATCACACAAGTGAGAAATCATATCTGATTGTGACAGTAAATCACACAAGTGAGAAATCATATCTGATTGTGACAGTAAAAAAACAAAACGTCAAACTTACCAGCTGGCTCTTCTCCAACTTCAGTACTAGGGGTGTTGTTATTTGGCTGCTCTGGACCATCTTTGATTTGCTGAAGTCTATTAAACAGCTCATCCTCCGTTACCTCTCCTTAAAGACACATTACAAAACAGGACCAAAGTCTGGTATTAAAGAAAGAAAAAAATACTCTCAGCAATCCACATATTACTTTCAAATAACATGTTTAATTCCTGTTCACAAGTCTGACAGCCAGCAATTGCTGGGTTGAGAAACAAGGGAGGGGGCTGGGAAGAATTGACAGTCATACTTCATACAATGAGAACACACATGTTCTGATACAGAGACTTGAGTGAAACTGTTCAGCTATATTACTGGCAGTTATGAGAACTATGGTAAAACAAATGCCAAAATATTAAAAGGTCTAGAAAAGAAAAGAAAACCAAGGTTTAATTTCTGTTATATGTTGGCCCATAGATCTGTTTGGTCTTTAAACAAATCAACAGGACAATACTGAAAACCTCCAGACTTACCAGGGCACGCCACCGTCCATTCATTGCCCTCTCCTTGCAGGGTGCTCCGCTAAAGGACGTTCCAAACTTACATTCCCCCTGCCACTGTCCTGGGACAGAAACGGATTGGTGGTCTTCAGTAGTCTGTAGACTTTTTCATTTTGAGCAGTGACAAAACCAAAATTATAGGCATCTATGCTTAACTTTTATCGTTACTTCTCTTTCTACTGGGCATGTATGAATTATGAGAATATGAAAGGAGAGCATTGGTTTTATCAATAGGTAAAAAATGATGTTTCTATTTATTGAAATTTTGAACTTTGGACCAAGAGAAGATATTTTGATGAGGATGTATTTGTTTAAGTGACAAGAAAATAGAGTAAAACCAAATGAGAAATGACTCAATGCTGTCTCCTGCTCACACGTAGGAGGACAGCTGTTGAAACATTCGGTCAGGCATCCCACTTTGTTTTAATTTAATTTATTTTATTTGAATACCTACTAGGATCTGATTAGCAATACCCAGGCCTACCTGTTTCTAAATGACACTAATTACCCTTTGAGTTGCTTTAAATCATAAAAATGTCCCTGACTCACCCAAAGATTACTTTCACAAACATTACTAGTGCACTTATATTGAATGCGTATTACCTGGGGTTCCCAACAGATTGTTGTCTCTCATGAGCCGATAGTCCTCATCACTGAGATTGTTGACAAACTGGTAGAAGGCCTCTTCCCTGTCCAGGCGGTCCAGCTGCCTTCTGCGCTGTGACTCCGGCAGGTCACTGCCACTCTGCTCCGAACTGTCAGACCCCTCCATTGACTCAGAAGGGAGGGAGATCGAGGGGACGTTCTCCAATCTTCAGCGAGATCCAGCTCCTGCATCAGAAACAAAGACAGCTGTAGAACAACAATAGGCTGATGCACCAAGTACAATTGACTCTGAATCTACTCAAATTGTGTCACAGTAGTTTTATTGCTTCTGTTTTAGTATGCAAAAAAGAACATCATAAACAAATACACATTTCTTTTGATTTAACATCTGTAAATGTGGTTTAGCATCAGCCAGAAATAAAACTGGGGTCTAAACCCAGCGTCACAATCCAACACAGAGTCATAAGGGGAATTCAACCCAGTAACTAATGTTAACCTGTTTAAAATCAACTGACTAAAAAGGAAATCAAAGACTAACAACATATGCATCACTAGGTAGTTGAGACTGTGTTTACAGTAGCGTACAGTGGACTTTTCTTCAGCGTGTTAAACAAAAACGTATGTTTAATATTCATAATTAAAGTGAATAGTTTTATATAATGTGTTTCAGGATCCCTTTGAAAAACAGAATTGGTCAAAGTCGGGATAAAAACAAAATGGCATCATCTAGCTTAGCCTGCGTTAGCTAGCAGGACATTAGCATCGTACACGGTTGCTAACAGTGTCCACTCTAAATATTGCTGACTGTACATGAGACCTGTATTTGTGGTGAGATTTAATCGAATCAAAGAGTCTTAAAAAAGGCTCATGAATTGACCAAACAAACCCAATTGTGTTAAGCTCACATACGCCGCTACAGTGAGTTAGCTTCCATGTTCACCCCTAGCCGAGTGGCTAGCCTCATTCACTACCAATGAGAAACCCAGCGTTAGCTAACGGTAGCTTAGCTAGTAACTTCTTGATGAGATGCCACGGTAACATTACCTTGACGTAAACACACATTTAGCCCCGATATAGCTGATGTCAGGATACAATCGTGGAAATGTCCCAACTACAACACGAGGGTGTCATTATGAATACATCACAGCTAGCACCACCGCAAGCTAACTTAGCAGACGATGTCAATTAATGACGTTACAGGCATAGTGTTAGCAGCAAACAGCTAAAAGTAGCTAGCGGATGAAAATAAAGGCCATCATGATGAATACACCGCTGACACCGATGCTCTACCTGTTCACTGATGTTCGGATGTGATCGTACAGCCCAGTTGTACTTCTGCCACTCTATGAAAAACGCTCGAATGTTGAGCTAAGTGCGATTTCAGGATTCCATTTTCTTTCTTTTCGAAAAGCTTCAATGATCTTCCGGAAACCGACGAAGTCCACACGTACGTCCCCCCGGGTTCGGTCTGGCAGGCAGACACGGGCACGGCACCAATCCCGACTCACGAACTCAGACTGAGCTGTCTGAGCGGCGGCCAATCACAGCGAGGGAGGCGGGCCCGGCCACTTCGCTGTGTCTACCTGACAGACACCGCGCAGGGCAAAACAGACCAAGGAATGTCTTCTCAGAACAGTGTCAGAAAGAAAAGGATGTTTGTTTTGGACGATGCGACTCTGCTCAGCTATAGCGCCACGACGCGGTTGCAAATATAAATACTCCTACTTTCTGCAGAATCAGCCTGGAAGACAAATAACTGTAAACACCAGTGTCCTTAAATGGCCAACGTACATCGTCGTTCCATTGCTTTAACAATACCATCTGTCTTATGAACATAATTGTGCCTGGTATTTATCCAGAAGCGTCCAATGATTTATGTCACATCATAAGCTGCAGCAATTATATTATTAGTATTATAAAGTAGCTAATTATATCATTATCATAGTAGTATTTAATCAGTTTTTGACATTTTGTGGTACAGCATATTCAAATTTAAATGAAATATTACTATGATAAGTATAGAGGAAATATCCAAGTATCATTATTAGATGGCAACAGAAGAAGTGCAATAGTTACAATCAAATTAATACTATTTCAGCATCCTAAATATTCATGGAAAGGCAATTTAATGAGTTAAACAAAAAATAAAATAAAATAAATGTTTGACAGAATTTTGGGAGATCATCCTAAAATGTATAAATTGAAAAGCTAAACCTCCAAATCTATCTCCTGTAAAATCAAGAAGTTGAATTAATTGAAAGGACAGTTTAGTGCAAAAAATGACTTTCTTCAAAGTTCAACTTCCAATGGTTTCACCAATGAAAAGAAATGTTCCAGTAATTATATATTTTCAAAATGTTTGCGACTATACAATTTGCAATGTGATGATTCTTTGTTTTTGCAGCAACATATATTGGTATTTCCACATAATAATTTAGGTATCAGGACAAACGAAGTAGCTGTATCTGAGATTAGCAAATGCATAATACAGCATGGGACTTTTTACATTTGTAAAGACATATTGAATTAAAATGAACTAAATTGTGATATCAATTTAAATTTACAAACACTATCACTTAGTATTATATATATATAATATTTTTAATATATATATAATTCTCACACAAAAACAAATGTTAAGGTCAAACTAGGTCCGCTCATCCAATTAATCTGTAGAATTCAGAAAAAACATTACCTCTAAAATGAAATGAACAAAAAAATTGGAACTATAGATTTTTGGAGGGAGAAGCACTGCAGGCTGTTAACAGGCCCTGGAAGTTTGAGTGGGTGGAGGTGGGATAGAATTGATACATCAGCATGTCAGTAGAGACACAGTCGCGACCCCTGAGCTGAGTATTTGCTCACAGGCGGATTTCAAACCAAACCTGTAAAAAATGTACCTTGTAACTAAAGTTATAGAAATCACAGAGAAATATTTATGAAAATTACTTAATAAGCCAATTTAATTAACACCCAGAAATACATAACCTTCCAGTGAAACCACAAGAGGCTAATGGCCGGGGGTTTTAAAACATCAGTAGTGCCTTAAAGCTATTGTTCTAAGGATTTACCGAGGATTACTGCATTTTACACATCACATTTGCCTAAAAAGCTTTGGATTTAAATGCATGTTTTTCTTCTAATGTGCAAGCCAAACAAAAAATGTGTTTGAGTAATTGTGTTAGGTTCTCGTGGTTTGACTCAATAAGTAACTATGTGTCTTCTTTACAAAACACTGCAGATATAGATGTACAGATTCTATTTAAGTGTTAAATTTCTCACTAATGATAAAAAAAACAAATGTATAAACAACTCTTCTACTGAGAGAGTCGCCTACGACTCTTAATGCAACGTGAATGCACACTGACAAAACAACTAGGAACAAACATAATAACCACAGGTGCACCTCATCCATCGCTGTAGCCGATCCGTCTTATAATTTGCCTGCTCCCTTATCTGCTATGGGTGACTAGGGAACAAAAACAATGCTAATACCACCTGACAAATTTGGAGGCATACATCACAGGATCTGTTTATGGTCTGAGACAGTATCTCCAGCTCCAATTAAGCATGCCAGAATGAGTTGCAGTGTGGACCACTGCAGCCCAGCTCAGAGTTATGGATGAGCAGTCACTCCAGCAGTGCCGGGGCCTGAGTGCTAATTAGATATGACATTAAAATAACATGAGCCAAAGCCAGACTTCCAGTGTAACAAATAGGGACAGGCTAATTGGAATTGTTGAAGTTGTATTTATGTTTACACGTTTTCTGAAAAGACGAAGCACCGAATACAGCAGATTATATTCTTCCATATTCCTATCGCTGTGGCAGAGGGAGGGTATGATCTGCCACTTACACCTCACTCCAGAAATCTCAGTTAGCAGTTTGCAATTTTAATTTAGCATTTTGTAGGATTAATTGTTATTTTGAATGGACTAAATTTGTTTTCAACCAAAGCTAATAGTATGGAGATTTTATGCCGTAGTTACTGGCTACAGCAAGTTGTGGGCGGTAAAAAACACAACCCAACTCTCTTCAGAAAGCAGCATTCAAAATCGTATTTTAATTTGTATATTTACTCCATAAACATTATTACAAAACTCAGCAAGTTACCAATATTACATTATCACCATACAGGCTTGATCACAAATATTTAAAACCTTTGCAACAGTTACAACGAAACAAAAAACTAAAATAATACTCAAATAATTTACATGAAAATCTATAAAACAGCAAATTGTTCACAAATTATATTTTTTTCTGAGTTTTCATGTTTTTTTTTCTTTGCTTATTTGTGTTTTGCACAGTAACACAACACTCTCACAACAAGATCATGGTCTTATTACAAAACTCCCAACAAAATGTAAATATTTCTAGTTTTCTGTTGATACTTTCATATTTTGGTTTTTAAAACCAGAAACTTGTCATTGTATATCCTTTCCACTGCCCACAGAGGCGCATAAAAGGTTACTCACACACACAAATACTTCACAGCACTTTCTAAGAAAAATATACACTTACAAAATATGTTACAAATTGGCACACAAAAAATATACAAGATTTTGTAGTGTCAAGAGTTCATTAAGATTCCTTCTGGTAACAACTCTAGACAGTATATATAAAGCTCGGTAATCTTTTAATGAAAAGAGCAAAAGTAATTCCAATCATTGTCAAAGAATCATGAAGTGAATACATCAAACATAACAGTATAATATACATTCATAAAGAGGGTTAGGTACCTAATCTATTTTGCATTTCTTTTTTGTTAACTCTGGGAAAACAAAAAAAAACAAAGACGAAAAAAAGAGAAAATAAAAGGAAAGAACGGAAATAATTGTCAGCTTTCTTAGCACCATTAACATGAGGCAGCTCAACAGTGGCACATTTTGAAAACAAACAAAGAGAAAAAACTATGAACTCAGAGAAGTACATTCAATTTGACAATAGGCAGAAATGAGAGAAGGCAGACTAAATGGGCGTGCAGCCCATGGAGCTTCCCATCAGCAGCTTGTCTTGGTCCTAACCCTGATACACTGGAGAAAAGAAACAAAGGATCATGGCAGAGAAGAGAGAGAGAAGAGACAGAGAAAGATTGATTATGAATGCTGCCATATGCAAGCAATCAGTTAGCATCACGTGTGCGTCAGAATTACCATATCCAGTGTAACAAAGGCTGTTTTTTAAATTAAGATTCAGTTTGTCTGCATATCTCCATGCAGTCTCATGTTATACTGCTATATTTGTTAAATAATACTTAGCTTTCAAAGATAAAATATAAGCCTATTGTTTAAGAGTATACTTGTAAAATGAAGTGACATTTTTATCTTATAAAAACACTTTTATGGCAGATTAAACATGATTGTAAACTCCATTTTAAGTTGGATTTATTTCTGGGCAGTGTTGAGGTGAACGATCCCCCAAGTTATTCATATAAATGGCGCAGGAATCCACTGGATCAGATCTTACCGATAGATTTCTATTTTTAGAATTTTCTCCTTTATTGGCCTTGACTTTGACAATATTTTCTGCCAATTTTGTGATTATGATTATAAAAGACAACACAGAAAGGAAAGGTACCTTCAAAATTAGGTTAAATTTAGACATTATGAGACAGAACGGTCCAAAATAACCAGAGAAACAACTTATTGAGTATGGCAGTGTTAAGAAATAAATTACATGAGAATGTCAAGAAAAAATTACTGTTTAAATTACCGTCTCAGGTAAGATAGAAGTAAGATTCCCAAGTGGAGCTAAATACATGCTTTCCTTCATTTACAAGATTACTGATTCCATTTGTACTGAAAACTGCTTTCACATTCACATTAAATCTAACTGCAAAAATGTAATATCCATTCATGACTGATGCGTGCATCAGAATCTCAATGAGTAATAAACCACCTTGAATTTCCAGTACAAAATAGGTATTCAGTGAGGCGCTGCCTCTGACAAATGACAATAATTTCCTAGCTTACACTCAAACATCTGCACTACACTCTCCTTGGTCCAGAGAAAGCTCATTTGAACATCTCTTTTTTCATCTTCTTCCTCTATAGTAGCCTTCAGAGCACATCTCCCCTTTGCCTCTCTTTTGTTGCTTCTCAGTGCCAGGCGATGTTGAGGTAAATTGAATTTGGCAAACAAAGTGGGGGAAACGAGGAGAATACAGAGTCTTTCTGATTTGGTTTAGTGAGTGGTGGTGTACCACTGCCAGCTGTTGGTGCCTTTCATCGGAGTAGAGAGAAAAGTCCCAAATAAAGAATTCCTGTAGTGGCAAGTCTCTGTAAGGAGTCTCCAGCCCGAGCAGCCAATATGCCAATGGATAGAAAAGAGGAACAGCCAATATTCACACATATATAAGAGGTCATTTACACAGCATTGTTACTTTTGGCACATTGATTTTAAGATTATAATCATCTTTTTTTGCAAATATTGCATGTCCCTGTACAACAACATTGACAAAAATACTCTGAGGGTGGAGCTTTTGTGAATTTGCAAGGCGTAAAAATGTAAATTTAGATAACCAGTTCCTCTAAACCCCAGACGAAAAAGAATAACAGGAAAAAATGGGGAGTCATTCCAACCTTGAGGGGAAAAAAACATTGTCTTATATGTCGTCAATACAAAATGGTCCCATCTTGTGTTTTCAAGATGTCTTGGGCTTACATAGGGCTCATTTATTGTAGGTTTCCCTCTTGAAATGAGCCAGGCAGTGTATGAAGGACAGCAACAACAGGACATCCATATTCTGCATACAAAAACAGATGAGGAGGGGTGCGTAGATGTCACTCAATGCATTTGTGTATATAGCTACATCTTTAGGGAAAAAGGGGGAATAAATACATAATTCAGGGGAGCTAGTTCTGCTGAGAAAATACAAAAACAACATTTCTCAAAAAGGCGACAGAACTGTTTTCAAGGCTTATTCTCTTTTTTTTTCAGACAAAAATATAACCAAAAACGACTATAAGAAGAACAAACAAAGCAGGAACAACAAAAGCAAGAAAAATGCAGCCATGGTCGTTTCAAATCTCAATCAAGCTTGACACAATCACTCAATAGGTAGTTTGCAAAGTACAAGAAGTTTTTCATGCAGATATTAATTTCATCTTCGGGGGGTTAAAAGGAATTGGGAGTAGTCAGGGGGAACGTAGTACTCATGCAGCTCTGGCATAGCGTCAGTGTAGGTATGCTTGGGAGGGAGGGCTGAGCAGGTAGTGGGGGGGAAAGTGAGAGGGGGGTGCAACAGCAGCTGATAACAAAATATTACCTCAGTTTCTCAAAAGAGGTCATCAGTGCTATGTCCTTATTTGGGTCCCTCTCACCTCGCTTCCCCTTCAGTGTCTCAATCCGAGGGAACTTTGCACTGGTCTTGTGGCGGTACAGCTTTTTGTGCGCAGGCCCGGGGTTAATAAAGTTGGGTTTATCAAACATGTTACAGCCCAGTGCTAGCTGAGGGAATAAGGGATGAGAGGGGTTGAATTTGGCCTGGTTTTTTCCTCCCTTTCCCCCAGCCTTTCGGCCTCTCCCAGCCCCTGTGAGCACAGCTCCTTTTTTCTTCAGGTCCGCTTCTGTGCCTGCCAAGATTTTGAGGGTCTTTAGGTTGAGGCTGTTGGCCTCGGAGGGCATACAGGCCTCCGACATGGGATTCCACAGTGGCTCAATGGAGGCCATCATGAACCTTTGGACCTCAGCCATGCCAGAGACAATGTTGGACAGGATATTGGAGGGCTCCTCGAATTCTCTCTGGTCGTCCCCCACCAGATTGCTGCTCTCTGACCAGCCGCTGCCAGACCAGTCCCCAGTGGGGCTACTGTCAGTCAGGCCTGTGGCACAACCACCTGCCTGGTTCTTTGCTGCCTTACCCTCTAACATGGCCTTTATCTTTTTAGTGGAACGTGAGTTCTGTTTGGGAGTCTTTACCTTTTCTGACTTGGGAGCTCTGGGAGCCCTGACTTTCTTTGGGCTCTGACCTGCAGCTGTCTGTTTGCAATTGCCTTTCCTCTTAGACTTTATGCTTTTCGCTCCAGTCAGCTCATGTTCATCAAATTCTGTAACACCCAGCTCCTTCTTATCCATACATAACACATTCTGATTGTTGAAGTTGTGCAGTGGAAACTGGCTGTCTTCCACCGTGTATGCATTTGCTGTGTGCTCTTGTTGCTGTATAACATCACAGTTCCACTTTACTTCCCTATTGCAGTCCATGGTCATATCATTAACATCCTGGTATTCTCCAACATTCCCGGATATCTTCATCTCACGCCCCACCACCTGCGGGGACAGGTTGGGGGTCTCAGGAGGGGACAGTTCTGACAGTGATGAGTGTCTAAACTTGTCAGGGGTAAAGTTGGAGATATCCAGTAGGTCTGAGGACTCCCTGAGTGGGGTAAGGGCATCCACACTCTGCTGAATCACCACTTTTGGACTGCAATGAGCTAAGAAGCTGTCTCGGCCCTCCTCCTCACACTCTCGCTCACAAGACTTGAGGCTGAGGGAGCTGTAATTGCTAGAAGAGGCTGACAGAGAGCCCACTGAGTCATAGCTGACGAGTCTGCCATTGTCTGTGCATAAGGACCCTCTCTGGTATTGCACCTGGCCATCCACACAGGCAGACTGACACACTTGCACATCTGCCCCGGGCTGCAGCCCAGCCTCAGTCAGGTAGCTCTTGTCATAAAGCAGCCTGTCAGCCTCAGGGCTCAGCTGGCTGTAGTTAGACACTGGCAGGTTTTCGGTCAGGGGCACGGCACCTGGGAAGTTGTTGGGTAAGATGGGAGTCTCAGGGGTCTCGGGCCCAAAGCTCTGGCTATGACTTGCGCAGAGCTGCTGGTGCCACATCTGGGGGAAGCTGGGGCAGTTCTGGGGGGACTGCTGGAGCTCGGACTCAGAAGGAGGCGAGAGGACGCAGCTCTGGGCGAGCTGCAAAGAAGAAAACTGTTTCTCCTCCAGGGATAGCCCCAGAGGATACTGCTGCCTAGAGGACTGCTGGGGGAAATAGGAGATAGCTGCTCCACCAGAGGAGTCAGTAGCATCTAACAGGGTCTGCAGGTAGCCTCCCGGGATGACAGGGACACCCGCCTCCACCTCCTCGGAGGAAGGAGCTTTATCAGGAGAGCAGGTGGACGTAACAAAGGATAATTTCTCCTCAGATGTGTTAGCAGGGGTGGTGTTGTCAGAAAAATGGGGTTTGACTGTAGTTGAGCTAATGCCTGCCTCTTGTAACCCAGCAGTCGGGTTCTCAATCTGTGCCGCAGCTACACAGGCATCCGTTTCATTTGTCACACTCCTCCCCTCCTCTCCCTCTGCCTCTTTCATTTTCTTGCTCCTCAGCCTTGCTTCGCTTTTGAATTTCCTTATCCTGACTGTTTTATTTCCTCCCAATCTCCTCCCCTCCCTCTCCTCTCTCTCCTGGGAGCGGCTCTTGGCTGTGACTGCGTGCGTGATGGAGCTTGTGTCTAATGTGACTGGGAGGCCTGGAGCTGCTATTATTCCCCCTACCATGGGGGTGGCCTCCTCTTTAGTGACACCTCCCTGGCCCTGATCAGAGAGAGCGGAGCCCTGTGCTGTTGCTGATTGTTCCACAGCATGAATCCTCTGAACCTTAAGCCTGTTTGCAATCTTGTATTTCCTTTTGGGATGACTAGAATTAAAAGGGCGATGATGGCGTCCGTTTAGATGAAAACTGCGTTGTTTTTTATCTCTGGCAACCAGCTTAAGCTGTTCCTGTCTCTCTCTTTGCCTCTCTTGCCAGAAATCCTTCAGAGGAGCCAGTTTCTCATATTTGCTAACTGTGTCTGTGTTTAGGCTCACAGTAGCATCCAAAGGGTCCAACTTTCCCAGTTTCACTGACATGAGTCTCTCTCCTTTAAACCTGTTGATGATGATGTACTTGATGACCACGGGTGGTTCCTTGCGACAGGATTTCCGTCGTTTTTTGGGGCACCAGTCCACATCCTCCTCCTCTTTCTGACCAGCAGGAGCTTTTTCCTTCTTCTCAGCATTCTTCTCACTCTCGAGCGAGTCTACATCATATAAGTAATCATCGCTGTATCTAACCTTTCTCTTGGAGCGTAAACCATAGTTCAGTGGGTTGGAGGGGCTGAGGAATCTTTTTGAGTGGCCCTTTTTGAATTTGCCCTCCTGCAGAGTGTCTGAGGAGGAGCCAGTGCAGGAGCTGTCATCACTGAATTCTCCCGACTCCTCCGTGGAATTGAAGTCCATTAAGTAATTGACTTTGGGAGTAGACATGGGTGAACCCTGCGAGCCGTCAAGAGGGCTCCTACCACTGCAATCCCCAGCTTTTCTTTCCTGTCCGGTCTCCAGGATGAGCTCATCAGTTTTGGGCTGAAGCTCCTCAGCACTCCTCCTCAGGACGCCCACTCCTTCCTCTTTCTTGGCACAGTTGGCCAGGACACTGGGGAAGAAGTTGAACTGTGTCTCCTCCTGGAGCACATTTGTTTTCTCCCTCATGTTGTCCTGGAAAGACTCATAACGAATCTTCAGTGAACAGACATCACTGCTTAAAGTTGAATCATCATCTTCATCATCAAAGAGGTTGTCGACGTCTTCCTCAGAGAAGAGGTTGACTGACAGTTCATTCTTAGAACAAAGGTCCAGCAGTTCCATCTTACTTTCGCTGATGAAGGACTCAAAGTAGCCCCAGTCCTGGCCGGCATTAGCCAACAGAACCTCCTCTCCGCTCACTTTGTCCAGTAACAGTCCCTCATACAAGTTCTTAGTTGTTGCATCATCCTCTGCATCATCACAATCCTCTGTTGTTTTGTTTCCATCCACTCTCTTGCCCTCACCTGGGGCTTTCGGCAGAGGAAAGCTTAGTAGCTGGTCAGAGAGGAGCTGTTCTCCAAAGTGACTCACTGCCTCTCCTGCATGACTCAGGCACTGGATGCTGATGTTGTTAATGTCTGAGAAGTCCTCTCGGCTTACATCCCCTATCCTTACACTTAGCCCAGTCTCCGTGTCTGGGTTAGTGTCAGGGTCATGCGGTGGGTTCTGGATGGAATTGGGGTCAGTAGCATCACAGGTTTCAATGAAGCAGCCAAGGCAGGTGCGTGAAGGCTGAAGAAGACACTCCTCTGTCAGGGCAGACACAGTGCCAGGCTCCATCATTGTGGCCGACAGAGGAAGGGCAATGGGCAGCGAATGCGGAGTCTTCTCGGCGTCTCCCGCTGAGCCCCAGGAATTCACAGCGGGAGTGGGAAGTGAAGTGGGATCGGGAGTGTGGGGAATTTGGGGGACTACAGTGGTAGAGTCATCGGAGGAAGGGCAGGGGGCTGCTGTCAGGTCAAGAGAGGGGTCAGTGCCAATGGGCAGGGGCAGGGGCAGGGGCAGGGTTAGGGGCAGGGCGAGGGGCAGGGCCAGGGACAGGGCCAGGGTTGGTGGTGTAGGTGTGGTCCTCTGGTGTGTTGGACTGGCCTGCTGTGACGTCTCGGCAGCAGGTCGGGGTGAGGATGGAGGGAGAGCAGCATCAACGAGCCCGCACAGACTCAGATCAGCATTCTGCTCACAAGCCCCTGAGGGAAAAAATAAGAAAAGATCTCAATTCCTTCACGTCTTTGAACCATAAGTCAGAAGTTAAATTACATTGTTTTTGTTCTGTAGCTACACTGACATTTCTTCTGGGCTGCTGAAATGCAATTACAGTAAATTAACCCCCCAGAGCTCAAAGTGTCATTTTGTGATGCCAGCTTTAAACATTAATAAGTCAGTTTTGGTATTAGATTCAGTAAGAGGTATTAGCAATGTCAAGTTGGGTAATGACAACTTCTTACCCCTTTACAGTTTGATTTTCAGATGTGAAAGTCGAGACAGGGCAAGAGCTAACACGGCCATTATAAATTCACACCAAATTAACTGTGGCTCAGGACATAGAGCGGGTCGTCCACTAAGCATAAATTTGGAGGTTCGATCCCCATTATTTCTGCCCCTGACTCCTGTGCCGGCACTGGATGATGTATTGGAAAGGGCGGATAACAAAACTATATTGAAAAAAGCGTTTTGAGTGGTCATCTATAAGACTAGAATAGAGCTGTGTAAATACAGACCCATGAATCTCACACATCCTGTTAACATGGGAAAGTGCTAAAGAGCTGCTAGAAGCTCAGCAACATTCAACAAAATCATTAGCTCTGTGATTCGCTTAGAGGCGCAGCACTGCAGCATTCTCAGGAACAAAACCTCCTGAAAAGTGGGCCTCATCCACATGAGTGTAGAGCTGCTTTCAGACATAAACTGAACACTGGATATTATAAATGATCCAGAGGGGCTGTGAGAATGTGAGAATGTTAGCCAGTTGCTGCGAACCCTCTCTGGACCTGCTAACCCTCTGGTAAAATGTCAGAAAAATGTCCAGGTGAGCCCTTATGAGAATATGGCAGGATATTGTCTAAAGAATTCACCGCAAGCAGGGAGCATTGTTGACGTTTCTAAAATGATACAGACACAAATGCGATGAAAGCAAAAGAATATAATAAAATCAGAATGACCCAGAGGAACAACATACAAAGAAGATGCTGAAGAAAATGATAACATGGAAAGACAATGAGACGTAAGAGATTTTGGTGATGGTGATTTTGTCCGATCTGGACAATCTCCTGCTGCATTCTTTGTACAGAATGTGAGAGATAAAGATAAAAGTGATCAACGTCCTTCCTTTGATTGTACAATTATTTCAATAGATAAAAGTTATTTTCTGTTAAATAAAGCTCTCATCCATGGAGAGAGTTGAAAAAGTCACTTCGAAAGTAGCAAACTAAAAATAATGTTAGTAAAGAAATCATCTGCTTGATAAAATCAATATACAACAACAGCACTGCGGTATTGGATATTTTTCCTCACCGACACAAGAGCAGTAGATTAAAGTAATGCAGTCATATTGCTTTACCTCCCCCTCCTTTTAGCTTTTCATCTGTACAGACGCAGATGCAGCTCTTCTTTTTAAGCAACAAGACACCCCAAATTAACACAGATTCCCAGCAACAAGCAGTGATGGCTAAAAGTGAAAGGTGATTTTCAAGAGGTCGATTGGGACGAGGTTTTGATCAGTTGAAGACATCCATCTGATGAGTAACAATCAAAACCCACAGAAGTGGGCTTGTAGCAGCAGGCAGATAGCTTTGTTTGCTCTGCATAATTAGATGACAGCAGAGGAGGCAGGTACGTACGCATGGGACACGACAGGCCCATATGTTGGAGACTGTATAACCAATATCATCTACACCTGCCTCCCATCACAGTCCCAAGCTGCTGCCTCACAAATATTTTTTAAAACCATGCCAGAAAAAAAGAATTTGAACTGAAAAAACCCCCACAGCAGTTAATATGTTCAATGAGGTTAACTAGCAAATTCCCCCCATTTTATAATGAATGCGCCCAAATCATTGCTGAGGTAATGATACATTCTTGAGGGGACGACAGCTTAAAAAAGAGTATTCAACATGGCTGTATTGGTGGGGAGTAAATCTCTAAACATGGTGATGATTCGAGAGTGATTTGACGAGGTAATTAAATTTCTGAGAGCGTGTCTCTGTGGGTTTTGCGGCCTGCAGACGCACTGGTGCAACAAGAACGCCTACTTAAAGGAAAGAACTTTGCTACTGTCATCCCTAATGAAGAAAACCTTCCCTCTTGCTCTCGGGAAACTGTTACAGCAGGGACGTGTCAGAGGCTGCAGAAGCAACACTGCGAGGCGTTTGCCATCGGTTCCCTTCAATCTGCGGGCCAAAATGACCTCAGAGCAAAACATGTTACTGACACATGTTCTCTGTGGAGAGTCGGGACAGATATCCTATTCCACATTGGGTATACCGGCTACACTGTATTGTGTGGCTCTGAGTGTAAACACTGCAAGACTACAATAACTAATAATTAATCCAATTTCTTGTATCTGAGTACCTAAAATCTACCAGTTATCACCTAAGACAAATATAAAGAATCGATGTCTTCTCTTTCATTAACTCTACAAAAAAACCTAGTATACAGATGGAGTAAGAGAAATAAAAAAAAATGGGAGAAATTAACCTCTTTTCTTGCCCCACGCTTGCATGAAACCTAAGCTGCCTCCTAATGTTGCCAAAAGATTGTTCAAAATTGCAGTGAAACATTAAACTCATATTGAGAAATGTGTTTCCTCAGGGTTTATAATGGATTAACAATCTATCCCATCCCATGTGTGCGTGCATGCAATTTTTCTGCTGTGTGTGTGTGTGTTTGTGTGTGTGTGAGATAGAGTGCGAGTATTGGCTGGGGGGTATAGTGTTATCGAGAGGCCATCTGTCTCCAGCTGGACCATTAGCTCTTCAGCTGTTCAGAATGTGCCACAGATCAGTCAGTCAGACAGGTACACAACCACAAACACAAACACACACATACACACTAGCTCTTACAGCGATGACTGTAGCTGACAAATTGAGTTTGACATTGGAGGTCAAAGGGGAAACGGCAGCCTCATATTAACTGATACAGTAGAGCATAATGTCACCCTGACAAATGCAAACAAGATAAACATCCAAAACTCTCACTGCTGCCAGATTTCAATATCTTAGCGTACAGAAAAAGCAGCTCATGTGCTAATAAATGGAAAACAAGCTTCGTATACAGAGCCTGTCGCACCAAGTTAGACCCATTGAGACATATTGTGATTGGTGCGCTAGGGCTATACAAATAAAACGTGATTGATTGATTTAATTTGAAATCACTCTAGCACTTTTCAAGTTTAATAAGTGTGTTATCAGAAGACGTGCTCCTCGGATAGAAAGCGAGCCTGGATGTCACACAGCTCATGAAAGCTGGCATGGGCATCCACCAGTGAACATATGGAAGGACACCAGCTGCTGGCAGGTGGTGGTGATCTGCTGATCCCCAGCTCTGCCAAGTCCAGCCATGCTAGACAGCCTGACCACAGCCAAACTAGCCCAGACCAGTTAGCGCTCGGAGCTCTCACCCCCTCCCCCCAACACACCCCCAACACCCACCCCATCCTCCAGCCATGATACTCGGGGCTCCGTCCACCTGAGGTAAGCCGCCCTGTGCCAGGCGGCGCCTGCAGGGAGGTGCCTGCAGGGAGACGAGCCCATGTGGAGGGACATGGTCATGGGCATGAGGAGAGAGACAAGTTGGCGTCTGTGGCCTCATCTATTAGTGTGTCAGACGCCATGCATGCACTCACAGCCACACATGCTCATATGCACGTTTACTCGTACTTTTTCCCCTCATCACTATCTAAATAAGACAAACATAGAAAAGAACACTGTTAGAAATGTCTATGTTCTGCC
The DNA here is from genome assembly GCA_038501795.1 of Pseudopleuronectes americanus. Classification (NCBI taxonomy): domain Eukaryota; kingdom Metazoa; phylum Chordata; class Actinopteri; order Pleuronectiformes; family Pleuronectidae; genus Pseudopleuronectes; species Pseudopleuronectes americanus. The sequence goes on from CM076723.1 coordinate 11,296,120, forward strand.
TCTGCTACTAATAAGATAAAATCCATATTTCCATTCCATCTGGTGGAAAGAATTAAAATGCTCAATTATCATAATATAAAGTACAGTGCAAATGAAAACAGCTGACAGTCGCCTTTTTATCCTTTTAATGGCTTTCTGAAACCATTCCTCTTTCCACATTCCCATTCCCTCTCCATCCTGTCTTCCTCCCTTTTTCTGGTCGCTATCTCCTTCCCTTCCAACTCCCCTGCCCCTCATCCCTGTTACAAGGAGGCTTTTTCAGTGGCAAAATGCCGAGTTAGCCAATCTGCAGCTCAGCCACCCGGGGCATTCACTCATCCAGCTGGTGGGCCGGCCACAGAAACCGCTTGCTACCTTTTGCTCTGTCTCCACTATAGGACAATTTGTGAATGGCGGTGGTGGTTGTGGGGTAGAATCAATCCAGCCTGTACAGGATGTTCATAATAAGTGGTGAGTAACTGCAGCATGATTCATGGCCATCCTCCTCAGAGAGCTGCCCTATTCCTGCTCAATGGCGCTGTGTTCACCGCTCTCTTTTCTCCTGCTCTCATCCTCCATCCTCTTTCTCCCTCCCTCTCTCTCCTTTCCCTTTCAGTGCCTCATAGGACCAGACTAGTGCTGGGGGATAATCTGTGTGATTCTCACAGTGGGAACCGGTCAGTCCCCACTGAGCCTGACCAGAGCTGAAACACTGAGATAACCCTCATCTAAGGATCAGTGGTGCTTGGCAGAGGTAAACTATAGGGGGCAGTAGGCAGTGGTTGAATGAGTCTTGGAAAAATGCACAACAACAGTGAGGATTTTAGTCCAGTGAACAGAACGGACTGTACTGCAAATTGTCCTCAGGCTAACTTAACTTTTTTACCCAGACGCTTACATCATGGAGATATTAAGATGCATACTGAGTTGAGGTGTTACCTTTATATAGTAATATTATATACATAGAATACTGCAACTTATTACGCTTCATTGAAATTATTCCGAATCAATATAAAGAATGCATTCCATTTTTATACTCATATTGATATTGTATTAAGTACCTGCCTATAAACTTATAACAGCCAATATATATATATATATATCTATATATATATATATACGTTTATTTCAATATAAGCTACATAATGCGCAAATATAGAATACAGAATGCGCAATACATCCTCATCCCATCCTCCTGCACACTGTACTTTACTCAAATACATCTCTATAAATAAATAAAAGTTATAGTATGTACATATTCTCTGTATTTTTATTTTTATTTAATTTGATTCTTTATTCATATTTGTGGTCTAGCTCATTCTGACTATCTGCTGCTGTAACAAGTGAATCTTCCTGGTTTGGGATCAATAAATCATATCTTTTCTACATTGAAACCTTCATTTGTCTGTGCTGATGAGTGAGTGAATGGGAAAGAATTAATTGCAGCATCCTCTTTCACAGTTTCACCTTTTATATGAAAAAGTAGATTTCTGAGATGTGAAAGCATCAGGTGAGAGGATTAACAATAGCGTAAAAGGCTTCATCCATTTTTCCTTTTTTTTTAAAAGACAGGATGTTTTTCACCTTCTCCTGTATCTTGTCAAAGAGCTTAAAAACTGAAAGTGAAAAGTTAATTCTAGACAGGTACTTCAAATTGCAGTTTCAGTTGAAGTTGTAAATCTGTTATAAAGCTTTAATTTATTCTAATGAATACTTGATTAAATTATTTTTCTCTTAGGTCAACACCTGAGTCTCAAAGCATATTTTCAAAGAATTAAAAATTAGAAATAGCATTTTCATCTTTGTGGCTTAATTTGAAAAAAGTATAAATGCTTTTGATCAATCAAATACATTTATACATATACTTTTTATACTATAAAGTGAACAGTTTTCACCTGTGTTCTCCAATACGTTTGCATTCTCTGGTTCTGAAGTCTTCACAATCAATGTGAGACCGCTGTCTGTTAACACATCCATCAATACGACTCAGCGCTGCACCTCCTACGCATCATTTTGACTGTCCCACCTGTTGAAAGAGAGAACCAGGGAGAAACAGAGGAGATGGGGGGAGAGAGAGAGAGGAGACGTTAGCATGAAGGGAATCGTTAATGGGTGACTGCCACATGTCAAATGCATAATAACATTAACAGAGTTAGATTTCATTACAACAAAGACACAACACTAGACATGGAGACAAACACACTGTTGCAGTAAAAGTAGAAAAAGCTCCAGACGTAATAGAGCCATCAAACAAGCCCCCGTTTGCACCAAACAATCGCTAACTTCTCCTGCGTATCACAGATTTGTGTCTAAAATTAATTCAAACTTTGTCAACCAAGAGAGTACACAAAGAATCACAGCCGAGATCACTATGGCAACTGTATGCCATACTACCCTATTTTAAGCTTCATTTAACATTTATAGCAGAGTTGTTAACCTATGCGAACCTTACATAGGCAGCTCTGAGCATATTTGTTTATTGTAATTAGCCGACTCCCTCCCTTCTGTGCACCTCAGCAGCATGAAAACCAACCCGGCTCAAAGAAGGGGGAGATTAAAGAGATGTGACTGAGGCGGTGACAGCAAACTGTGAACACTAACAATAGTTTTGTACTGTAGCGAGTGATTGTGAAAGTGGGGGTGGGTATGATGGAGTGCATATGTGGCAGGATGCAGTGCAGGTACAAGGTAATACAAAGCAATGCGTTAAAAGGCTGAGAGGGAGAAGAGGGGTTGAAGTTTGTCAGCCTGTTGAAATTGGGTGGGGTGGCACAGGGAAGGCAAGGCACATTAAACAAGTGTGATTCCTGAAATAATAATGATGCTACGAGCGACTATGGGCCCGTAAATGATGAAGATTTGATGCTGTGGCCTCCCGCCTGTTTATATTGTTTTCTTTCTTTCGGCTGCTGCAGTCCTTCTCTGAAGGAGTGGTGCTGCAGGATGACAAATGAGCCAGGGGAGGGGATCTAATAACATGATCTCCTTGTGGTGTGAAAGGGGTTGCTGGGAGATTAAGACAGACGGCAGACAATAAGACAAAGGTAGTGTGCGGCTGACTACAAACAACTGCCATCTCTTTCATCCTATTGCTTCTAAATGTCATTAGCTGCTCGCTGACCTGAGCGGGAGAGCTACCTGAAGGGAGCCCCTGCTTCAGCTTATAGTTGCAGACACAGCGGCTCAGTGGGTAATTACCTCATGAGCCATCACATCTGCTCATGTGTGCAGCAGGTACAGGGACCCTGTAGATAGACCCAGCCGGAAGCTGCTCTTCTCCTCACAGAGTGGCGCTATTACTCCTAAAGCCGGAACCTGACTAAGAGATGGTTTCTGAGGTCATGTTGTACCATTTCAACACACTGAGAAACCGAAAGTCTACATCTGGCAATAAAGACATCTATTTTGACAAAGCATTAACTGGAATTGGATATCTGCTCCTGAACTGGCTGACCCAGATGAGCTCGGCCCGGCCTCATCAATGCAACAATCCCAAGGACTCAGAGAAATAACAGAGTCACAGCAGCACCCTATTAAAAATAGGCTGTAGACACCGAGCAGTGTGTCACCGGAGAGGCAGTGACACAACACACAGCTGGGCCGCTGGTCAGGCTACACAAGTCCTGCCAGAGCTCAGCGCCTAGAGCTGCTTGTGGATGTGTAGCAAGGTCTCTGCATGTGTGTGTGTGTGTTTGTGTGTTTATGCCCAATTGCATGTGTGTTAGACAAAGCCCCAAGGCTGAGGATCCACAGCATCAGCATCCACTGGCAGAAGCTGCGCATACAATCACATGAGGAGAGAGATGGAGGGAGACGGCGAGAGAGAACGAAAGCCGGGAATTTCACAACACTCCCAACACCCCCTCCCGCCAGCCAGCTCCAGCGCCTCAAATGTGTTTATTTTCCACATTATTCACGTTTCTCCTGTACGCTCCCCCGTCTCTCCCTCCCCTCACCATCTCCACCACTCTGTCAAGACCTGACGAGAGGCCATTTCAATAATGAAGATGGACTTACTGCAATAGAGAGTGCACATAAATTGGAGCTACAGCCAACAAGCATGTCCAATTTGCCAAGCGGTTAAGCCTGATGTCTGGGTGCAGCTTTAAGAGAGCGCCGCGGCTGCCATCAACGGGTTTGCGCCGACCTGATTCATCCATCCACATCATTAATACTTCACAGAGGGCACCACCATTTAACTCTGCTGCAGGAAACCGCTCTTTAAACACCACACATTAGGGCACGTAATCACTGTGCACTCATTTCTGGAGCATTCAGCAGGTGTAGGGAAATAGCTTGTACTTCTGACCCCTCCATTGTTCTTGCATGTGCGCCGGGTTCTTTGCACAGCGCAAGAGTGAAACAGAGACAAAGAGCAGAGAGTGAGAAAAGCCAAACAAAGTAATTAGGATTTGATTTATCCTTTTAAACCCTCCTCCACACACCATGTGTTAATGTGCAAGCTGGATAACAAGATAAGAACATGTTTACTCGTGCTATATGGAACTTATCAGCACCACAATCAAATTCCTGCAAGCCTCCTTCCGGTTCCTCGTTTCACTGCATTTCTCCTTGATTCGATTGCATTTCTCTCCAATGAAGCGGCTACAGGAGGGATGGCTGGAGTGGGATTGTGTGTAATAGTCGAAAATACTAAGCAAGGTCTCACAGCATTAGCACATGTAGGTACAAAAGGCTCATTGTGTCAACGTAGGGAGACAGTCAGGGGCCAGGGAAAAGATCCCCAACAGTCGAGCTCTCAAAGAGGGCAGAGCGCCACAGGGAACACTGGTCGCTGAAATGGCGACTCCGCTTTTCAGCACAGGTATAGGGTTTCAGAGCAGGTCCACCGGTTGGCTGCAGATAGACTAAGTAATCTGCCAAACAAGCAACTCACAGTAACACTGTTCAGCCTGTGAACTTGCAGCAGTGCAGGAAAAAGAAGAACAGATCAAATACATGCGCAGGTGCCCAGTAAGTCTAATGGCAACGTCAACCTTTTTCCAGGGAATCTAAAGCTGCTTTACATACATGAAAGCCTGTAATGTAATTGTAAAGCCCAGTGTGAAGGGTTTGTTTGAGTATTACACAAAGGCTGCAGAAAGCTAAAATCAACCCATTCCATATGAGCATGTCTTGAATGGGCACTGGACTGGTAATTATAAATATTATAGAGCAGAACTTTTTATAGACGCATATAAGCAGGTGGGAACTTGTCCTTCAGCCTAAAGGTCAGGATTTATATATCTGGGAGGAAAACTTCCACTGAAAAATACACAGCGAATGTGAAGGTCTGAGATCCTTACCGTAAAATAAAGTGTCTTCAATGTCGAGCACATTTTACTCATGCCGAGGTCTCTGAATTCAACTTTTTCTCCAATTGTGAGAAGGGTAATTTCTTCAACACCCATAGACAAGCTGCAGATTCAAGGGCAGTACTATAATAGAGAGGGAACATGCAAACTCCACAAACAAATACCTCTGCTGTGCTGAGATCAGGCAACAAAGCTGCCCACTGATCCATCATGCCACTTCATTTGTTTCTTCGTCCCCTTCAATGACCAATATGTTGAGTTTGTCTTGTTAATATATCAGCGGATCACAGACCTCTTGCGTAGCCCTCTACGTCTTTGACATCTTTGTTTCCTAGCTGCTGCAGAAGAGACATTAACTCTCTTTCTTCTTCTCTCTCACAAACATAAAGAGTTCTTTCGACGGCTCATCAGGTCAGGACAGTTCAACACTTGTCCTTGAAACAGAGCTTTCCTCTTCTGACTCACCAAGCCAACCACAAAGCTGCAGCACTGTCTCCGGCAGATCACATCACACACTTTGCATCACCTCAGCAGTTGTAGTTAGGGCTGGTTAATACAGCTTTTTCTATATCAATTTGCTATATCTCAAAAAGTCATACGTCAGGAATACATCAGACTGACCTCTACTTATGTAAAACACAAACTTAAACCTGTCTTATGAGTTGTGACCACCTGAGGGCAGCGAAACAATTTATAAAACACATGCTTATATATTGTTTGTTACCTTTATGGAGTTGATATGTTGCACCTGTTAACAACAAGCTGCGGGTCAAATACCTTGTGCAGATATGCAGCATGATTAGTATGTATTTAAAGTCATGCTTGTGTTGACCTGATGAGCATTTCCAATTTTCACTATTTTAGCTTAATTTTGTTGTTCGTCAACTCCTGAAGGATTATATTCTGACTCTGGGCTGCTAGTGCAAGTCATCAAAGCCAAGTCAGCGTATATATCTGTATATGTCCCGTTATTTGATATGATACTTGCACAAAGCAGAACACTAATGATAACAAATATAGTTTTTTCCAAGCCTACATAGGCATGTTATTATCTTAATCATGATTTTGAACATTTTCAATAACGTGGCTACAGCTTTAGTCATATCTATCCCAACTCCCTGACCTAAATGGATCTTGGTTCCATACCAGCTGGTCTTTGGCTGTTGGAATGTGATGAATCGGTTAGAGTTCAGGCCCCGAATCCAAACAGGCTCTGCACATCCACCACCTATTCACCAAATGCTACTGTCTGGTGCTGGGTAAGAAACAAAAAAAACTAAGTTAACCGATTTTGTCCATTTCCCTGGGGCTGAGGTGAATTGTCGAGATGGAGTTCATCACTATCACAGATGCATTTCAATACACACACATGATTATAGCAGCCTTAAATTATAATTATTTTCATTGCTCCGACTTACCAAGAGTCATTTGGACTACATCATTTTAAAACAGAATTCAATACAATTCTGGGACTTAACAATAACAGTCAATAATATTGATAATATTTAATCATGTTACTTATGATTTGTAAACCTCTTTGTAATCTGAAAACAATATAACAGAAATAAAATCAATGTTTTAAAAGTGCGGAAGAGAACAACAGCAACGGATTGAAGTGCTGGCTGAGTGAATCAGGAACATAACAGATCTCAAGTTTGTAGGCATTTCATGAAACGTGTCTGTGTTTTCGTTTCTCAACACAAAGCTTCAAGTGACTGACTCGGTAATGAAGATTACTTGTCAGGTAATATCACAGCTCAAGACAAATCTCAATGATTTTGTCTATGACCTATGACAAGAGGGAGAAGGAGAAAAAAAAACATCCTTATCTGTATATCTTAATTCAACGGTGCCTTCTACATCTGCGTCTGGTGCTGTACACCTTCTCTGCAAGATGTTTGCTGCTGTATTTGATCAAACCTCCACACCTGAACACCCTGACATGGCCCTGGTGATGGCAGAGATATGGAATATGCTTGAGATAATCATCGTCAATCACAGGGCGGCTGAAGAGCCCGGGAAGCATCTAATAGGGAGAGATTCAGTATGAATTGGGATTATAGAGCATGATTCTTATCGGCACAACCCGCAGATCCAGGCCGCAACAATTGTAACCGCCGTCACCTACAAGGTCTCACAGCTGCCACAGAGGGAAGGTGCTGGCCTCATATAGTGTTTTTCTCAGGGGGCTTCTTGGCCTATTAGTGTTTTGCTCTTAATGAGATCGTAGCACTGCTGAGATATAGCATGTGAGTGACACTGCTCTCAGGATTTAATCAGCTCCGTATGTGGCTTCAGAGACGACATCTCTCATCTATTTTTTTACTTATCTCTCAGCATAAATCTGCTGACATTTTCTCAGTTTAATGTCTAATTAAAGGAGGATTTCACCACCTCCTTTGTGGAGATCTTGCCAATGGTCTTTGAATATTGATATGAACCGGATCAATGGTTATGTCTGGTGAATCACACACCATGCAAATGTCAGATTTTGGTCATGTGATAACAGCAAAAATCTCAATTTCCTGCCGATTCTCTTAAAGCTGCAGCCAAGATCTACAATAAACCTTCAACCTCAAGGACTCTCCAGGACGTCAATACGGAAAAGTAATCTTTATACCATTAAGACATAATAACCTATCTATCTATCTAAAACTTTCTATGCTAAGCTAATATTTGATTAATGTATTGGATTGTTTAGTCTTGACTATTGGTTGGTAGAATTAGGATAAACAAGATCAAGGCAAATACTAACAAATTAAAACAAATAAATTGAATTTGAATAAAAGTTCAAACGAACAAATATTCAGAAGTTACCAAATTATTTTTGTTGTTACAGTGAAATTTATGACTCCAGTCCACCAGCTAACAAGTCAAAACAAAGGAGAATACTACAACAACACATATAATATTATTTTTTGAGTATGTAATTGGATTGGACTGGAGAGAATTGGATATTTGTGCTGTATTAAATTACATTTTCGGTTCTGTCGCTTTACAATGACAGTATTTATGGCAAAGAGTAACAATTACACGAAACTGCATTAAAAGTATAGCCCTATATCACATGTGTTGGTGAAATTGCATCATTATGATTATATTTTTGTATTTATAATTTGAATCCCCCAATTCAGGTCTGTTTATTTGTTAGCTATTAATCATTGAACAGATGTAAATAAAATTTCCTTTTCAGCGCCTTGGCAAAACTGTGAGACACTGGTGCTTTTAACATATAGCACAAAAAATGTTCTTAAATGATGCCCCTGCAGTGCATTTATATAATTCATCAATTCCGTCAACTGTAGCAGCTGTTCAGATTAAGAAGATTGAAATTGCCGAACTATGTTTGTTGTTATCAGTGTTGGTCATCATGAAATATATAAATTAATTGTTTGATTAGTAATTCTAAAGTTATCTTTATATACAATGGGACTAAGCTGATTAAATACATGCTGAAAACTAAAGACATAATACAGAGGGTAGTAATGAATAATCAATTCATGTAGTTTTCTTGTCCAGAGCAGAAACAGTCTGTATGACATCTGACTTTTAAATTGCAATATACAAACTGATAACCATGTCTGTTTCACTGTTTATCATTGCACAGGCTGAGCTCTTCAGCAGCGAGGAGAAGAGGACTGAGAGAGATAAGAGGAAAGAACTAAGCGGAGGGAAGGTCAAGAACGAGAAGAGAGACAGACGATTACAATACATCACTGTGTGCCTCCAGAGGCTGCTGCTGCTGCAGCATGTGTTTACAGTGCTGCTTCATTCATACCTGCACAGATGATCAGTCAAAACAAGGCTCCTGCCTAAATAATAATAAAAAAGATTCTAGATGGGGATGGGGCCCTGCCGGTGAATGGCAGAGAGAAGAATGGCAATAAGGCAGCCAGTAGGCGAGGTGTTAAAAGTTGATTAGGTTGTTAAAGGTCACATAGTCAGGCCTCATCAGCCGTCCCAATGGAGCAGGAGAAGCAGCTCAGGGCCTCAGCACTGCTGCTAATGAGACAGAAGCAACGGCATCCTCACTAACACATGGATATATCCTGCTCCCATGTACGGATATCTTCTCATGGTACATGAAAGAACACGGCGGTACCCAGTGAATGTGATGACATTAACAAACATACATCTCAACTTGCCTGAGGTTGCTATAACAAGCCAAGAACACCCAGAGCATGAGGAAATCTGGGTGAGGCATGTAAAGCTAAATTATTTGAGCGCAGACATTGGAAATGCACTGTAGGATCGTACATTCTACAACACAAAACACACACCCACTCACCCACACGCACGCATACACGCACAAACACATACACACACAAGAGGCCATAAACTTTAAAAATACAGATTAATTTGCTCATTTGAGCAAATCTATGTTTGGTCCATCCACTGCTCATGAAGGGTGAGTCTTATGAAACCATTGCGTATTTAATGAGCTCCTGCACAAAATCCCTCACACACACACACACACACACACACACACACACACACACACACACAGAGCGCTCCCACTCAGTACAGTTAAAAAGATGCTGATGTATGAGTAAGTGTGGATAAATACAGAAGATGCATCCACCCCCCAGACACACGGAGCCAAAAGTACTGATCATGACCAAACCTACAAACTCCTGACTGAAACACACAAAGCCACTCACACATACTGGCGTCATATGCATCAAATAATCTCGACTGCATCCGTGAAGAAAAGGTCAGCCATCAGATACATAATTATCATAATTCCAACAGGTGCATTTATTAGAGCTACGCTTCGTTTGCTTTGCCGAATCTAAATCAGTCTGGGTGTGTGTGTGTGTGGGCGTGGGGGGGGCAACTACACCGCAGTGATCAGTGCGAATACAGTGTCATAATGTCCTGCAGGTTTACACGCTTGCCAAGGCACTCAGTCAATGCCTGTTTCTGCCACAACAATGCCTGTCAGACACATTATGCATTGAAGTGATCAATATTTTTTATTACCACCACTTTGTTCTACCTCTCTCGCATGCGCTCAAGAATAATTGACATTTATGCCATTTTCAGGGCCACCGCTTTTCTTTTCCCTCAGAATGTGTGGTGCGTGTGAGTGTGTATGTGTGTGTGTGTGTGTGTGTGTGTGTGTGTGTGTGTGTGTGTGTGTGTGTGTTCCTTTCTTTAAATGAACATGTGGAGGCATTTGGCTCAGGTTGTGTCTTTAAAAGTTGTCAGAGAGTCTGACTTTCACTCTGCTATATTGTGTATATATACTCTGCGTGTGTGTGCGTGTGTGTGTATATGCCAGTGTGTGCACGTTGCGCTTGTGTGTTTGTGGAAGAACTTAAAGTCCATAAAAATGAGAAGACCTTCGAGGTGAGGCTGGATCACAGGGAAAGGGCATCCGAACAAGAAGTGATGATGGTCGCTATGGTGCTGGCCTCCACGACAGCCAATCACGGCTGAGACAAGAAAAAAAAGCAAAATCACACTCAATATCAGTGGTGGCTACAACGGCCATCAATGGCTAATCAATAGAGCAGTGCACCTATGTGAGACATGTACCATTAAGTCTGTGTGTCAATGTGTTTGCCAGCAGATAGCACTATTTCCCCCCCCCGACACTTGTCCCCAGTTCCACACCCCACATGCTTGATTAGCTGCCCTGCTTGACTCCATTGATGTGTATCAGTGGTCACCCCCGTAGCCATATCAGTCAGGGACTCTCAGAAGGGTGAACACATGCGACCTCTGCCCTCTGCCCTCTGACACCGTGTGACCCTCAGCTAATTAGGTGTGTATTTTCCAAACACCTGCTCCGCTTGCACCATTACCCTGCTGTCTGAAATATTGAATCACAATTACGACACAGTGTAAGTGAGTTATGACACAGAGGGTAGGCTTAATATCGAGTGAGATGAAAATATAAACATGCAACAACTGCAGCCAAATTTCAGCTACTCGACATGTACCGACGAGTATTGGCTGGTTTGATGAAACAGTGGAAATGTGGGTTCAATTATTACATTAGCCGCGATTTGTCCTACGTTTTGTCAGCACGTACATGACATCGCTACACAGACTGACAAACAGAATGTGAGAACACGCACATAACACAAGAGCGAGTAATTAATGGAATGACCTCTGAATGCTGCAACCACACTAACCACTTCTCATCACAGCTGCACACACACAAAGACACACACACTCATATTAGAATAGAATGGCTTGCTGTAGCTGCTGGAGCCTGCCAATTATTCTGTATTTTACTGGACCCTTGCTGAATCGGAGGTGTGATTGGAATAACAACCATACTCCGAACCAGGCAATTCTCCATCCCCTGTAGGGCAGCGTTTAACCAGCAGGGGAAGAGGGAAGGAAGTGTGACGATATGGGGGACAATGAAAGCGGATGTATACGAGTCGAGAGGAAGAGGAGAGGGAGAGAAAGCAAAAAAAAAGCTAAGGATTACACGATGAAGGAGAGAAAGGGGAGGAGAGGGGAAGAAGTCAAAGCCGGGGCTCCCTGGCAACATGCAGAGGCAGAGGCAGTGTGAGAGTGAGTGCTGTCTGAGTGACACTCACTCTCATATCCCCCCCTCTGGGGAAATAACCCCCTTAATCCAGCATGCTCTTTCAGATATACAAGATCCCCCTTCTTCTCCCAGCAAGGATATGAAACACTCCCCCTTGTGATTCAAATACCAGGGATGAGGGCTGGAAATCGAATAGACAACAATGTGACGTGGCGCAGCGATAGAAAGACATCAATGTCCCGGTCTCCTCCCCTCTGGCAGCTGACTCGCTTCCACGGCAGGAGGCGCAAAGTCATTGGTTCGAGTCGGAGGAAGTGGCCTTCCATTGGCCTGGGTGTTGGGAGGTGGCGTAGCAGGGGTGTTAGGAGGCACAACATTAGATAGTCAGGTGCCTTTTCACTGTGACCACCTGCTTTCCACGGGAGAATGAAAACATTTGTGTGAATATGAATACCGTACGAAATGCAGATTATCTTTCTTTTGCTCTAAATCCGCAGCTCCTTTGCCTTGACTTCTGAATAATAACCCACTATATGCCTCCTATATCTTCTCAGTAATATCCTTTTTCCTAAGATCACACAATGGGACAAATGCTCCGACACAGAGTTAATTAACAGGAACGCAGCACTGGACGCACCACGGAATCAATAAAGTCAAGGCAGGCCCAGTCACAGCAGGCCAAGCGGCAGGACCCGCCAACCACGCAGCCTTTTCACTGTGAACCGAGGGAGGTATTTTTCTCTCCATACTGGGTAAATCACTCCACAGCCAGGCTGCTTGGTGCACAGAGCAAGCTGCAGAGCTAGGCCGACACAGTGTGATATTATATTAGCATTACAAAGGCTTTCCCACCATCTGTGACACACAGCAGAAAAAAAAATCACTTTTCTGTTTCCAAGCGCCGAGTGCTGATGTTTCCATAGGTTCAGAGAGGAGGGCTGATGAAAGTGTGGCTGGGGACGACAAACACAACATGTACTTATTAACAGCCTCTCTGACACGTGTGATTCACGTCCGGCTACATACAGTACACGTTACATTCTTGAAGCCTTGTGGTTAATATAATCCTTCTACCCGCAGGGTTAAGGGATATGGGCATCCACAATCATTATGAAGCCATTAATGTTACAACAGTGCACTCTGTGGCATTACTACTCTGATTAGAAAAGATAGGCCAGGTTTATGATCATTTCCAGCGTTGCATAAAGTGTCCTCCGCATTGAGAGCAGATAGAGTTCTGTGCTTCACTTAGCGGCCTAGGGGAATGAATAGACTTGGCTCATCCACACAGCTCTCCTTGCTTTCCACTGTAGCCTGTTGTCACTAGCCCCTGGTCGTCCGCCAGTCGCCTACTTGGCAGGGAGAGGTGCTGTACAAAGCAACTGGCAGGTCTGCTAAATAATGCTGATGGAGTGCGATAGAGAGAGTAGCATCTCCTTTTATTCTACAATGCTACTCTATCTGTTTCAGCACGGAGAGAGGAGGGACGAATGCCGCCTGCCTTTTTCTTTCCAATCTCTTCGACTGAAGAAGAAGGGAAGCCCGACCTACCTAGCTCCTCTTTGTGTTATCGTTTGTGATGTTTGCCAGATTAAGAAAAAACAACAGCCCTCAGCCGATGGCTTTCCACAATGCAGGAGCAGACAAACCTGCCAGTAGCTGGGATTTGCAGCTGAAACTTGGTGCATACAATTACACAGATGAAGGAGGGACAAGTGGACAATAGCAATGCAGCGTTGAGGGGGAACACTCATCCAGGCAATCATGCAAAGCCCTCGACTTAGTCAGTGAAACAGAAGAGAGGGAGAGCGAAAGCGAGGCATGATTATCACACGCTGTATGACTGACTTCATAGTTCAAGCTTCGGCATCAACAGCAACATGATCACCCTCCTGTGTGAATGCAGTCTATTCTTCAACCATGCTGTGTGAGCTAGAGTAGCACGGAAGCAACAGCAGTTCAGTTCAGTCACTGAGCTCAACAAGTCGATTTATGCATTAATGCGGCTATTTTGCCAGAAATTTCCTCTGCATATGAGCCTCTTATCCAGACATAAACATTATTTTAAGTCACTTAAACAGAGATTTATTCAAATGTATTTCAAAGAGTGGATTTTCAAAAACTCTAGTTTCTGTGTATCCATCTGTAAAACAGACCATGATGATGTCACAGGTTTTTTCACATAGGCCCACTATTGCTTTGTGTAATAAGTGAACCAGAAACAACAATGGCGGTTATATATCTCTACGTTTGGTTATCACTGCTAGGGCTAATTACAAGTTTGCAGCTAAATGTAGCTTCACTGCACCACAATCACAGGCGTCTGCCTCGCCCTGTGATTAGACCACAGCGTTCTTCTGTGCTATTTGTTGATGTTGACTTTATCGAGACGTACTGGCCCAGCATGCTTGAGCGTTTGAAGTTATTTTTGTGTACTGGATGGACATATTTATTTTAAAACATATATCCATTCCCAAATTTTTTTTGTAGTGTAGGCTTTAATGAACAGTGGTAAAAAAAATGTTTTTGTTTATGTGGCTTTAAAGGTCCAGTGTCTAATATTTAGGTGAAGGGATCTATTAGCAAATTGAATATAAAATAATCCTAGTGATGTTTTCACAAGTGTGATAATCTAAATTATACGAATTAGTATTTTCTTTACCCTAGAATGAGGCCTTTGTATTTAAATACTTCTCTTTTAATACAACTGAAGGCTACCACAGGTTCTATTTCATGTTTGGAATGGGAGGGTGAGGTGAGGGGTATTCAGCTGCAACATGCAACTTCACCAGTAGCTGTCACTAAATTCTACACACTGAACCTTTAAAAATGCTGATGCATTGACACAACTGAACCTAGACCAGAAATACCCTATTAACATTGCTCATTATTCCCATTCACTTACTTTACATTCAGCCATTGGTGTCTCATGTGTAAACACATATAGAAGATGAACCTCGGGCTGTATGTAATAGAAACAACCCCTTCATAGCGTATGTGTGCCCATTCAGTGGCACAGGAAGTATAAACACATATCACTTTAAGGAGCGAATCATGTAAATGACAGCACATGATTCCACTGAGGCTCCGCAACAACCTGTAATTCCCATATCTGGATGAATACATGGGACCCCTGTAATCTGATGTGGATATTAACTGCAAGCATTACTGCAAATAAAGACCATATATGGCTCAGTGGCAGTATATCAAACCACTCTCATGGGAATAATGTGAAGGGTCAATGCGGTTTCAAGCCCGGTGTAATATTTGTGTCATGTAGCATCATTCTGAAAAAACCTGTAGCTGCATCCTCCCTTTCACTAAATGTAATTTGAATTAGCATATGGCCAAGAATATCCAACGGGGAGCAGCAGTCAGGAAGACAGCCCGGTGAGAACGAAGGTAGCAGGGTTAGCTCTCTTGTCAAAACCAATATCCACGTCTCGAAGACTAGACTGGGGAGAGGCAGCCAAAATCATCTACATAAAGGAAAGGCACAAAAATCACCTCTCATAAAATACGACAGGGGAGCCAGCTCACACTGGTTAAAGCATGATGAAAGGAATGGAATCCAGCACAGCTCCCTGTCTGTGGATAATCAAACAACGCCGGCGCTAAAAGCATGGCATTCAAATTCAATTGTGAAAGCTGCTGCTGTCAGAGAAAAGAAAAAGACATGGGAGAAAAATACCTTCCTGTTGTTTTGAACTCTGTGGGAGCTTAAGAGGTGTGTTTTAGAATGCCTTCCATTAGAGGTAAACACGTAGGAACGGGACATATTGTTAACAGTAAGATAATGCAGAGATGGAAAAAAATAGATTAATGGTACAGTAATTGCGTTAAAGGATGATTGATTGCTAATATAATGAAAACCATTAGTTGAGGCAGTAGCGTGATCTCCTGATGTCTTGAAGTGGAGTATGACAGCCACGTCTAATCCCCAAGGAAACAGCCGCACATATTAACCAGCCATCGACGATATATCATATGGATTATCACAACATGTCAATGCACGAGATATCCTGGTGGCTGCAAGTCAATCACCTTGTACAGCAGGTGCGTCAGAGGAAAAACAATGAAGTGAAAGACAAATAATGAAATATGCTTTTAATCCTTAAGTGACAGCTGGTGAATCATATACATGTTTACTATATACACACACACACACGCACACACGCACACATGGACTAAAATAACATGGGTTCCCAGTGCACAACAAAGAGCTGCACGCGTTCACATTCACTGACACACGCAGGCTTTCTACACTTGAACTGCAATGTAGTGGTGCGGCAAAACAGTCGAGGCAACAGAGAGAGAGAGAGAGAGAGAGTATGAATGCCTTATTACAGTGTGTAAAGTGGAGCTGGGAGCAGGGAGGGAGCAGGGAACGTCTCAGTGACAGAGGCACAGGCTGATGAAAGCCCTGCATAGAGAAGTCGAAAGCGCAGACACATGACACAGCTCATATCTGCTCACCATCCAGGACAGGATCGCATTCATGTAGCCCTCTGCTTCATGTATATTTAAACACTCGCGACTCCAGTTCAATTTCAGCTAAAAACGGCTGCTATTTCTTCAAGTAGATGTATATATGTGTGTGTGCGTTTGTTTGTGTGTGTCTGCGCGTGTGTGTGTGTGTGTGTGTGTGTCCGTGTGTGTGTGTGTGTGTGGAATAATAAGCACAGGCCTCGTGAGCGAAAAAAAATCGCAGATGACCCCAAAATGGAGACTTATTTACATCATGTCTCATTTTAATTAATAGAAAAAGCGAGCTGCCTGTTGCGGCTGCGACGCATTACGACTGTGATCTTCACACATGGATGTATCTTCAAGGCCCTTGGTGTGTTTGTGTATGGGTGTCAATGTGAGAAAGTGCGTGGGCGTATTTGCTTGACTATATCTTTGTGTAAGAGAAAAAGGGATTGACGTGATGATGAGAGCGACGGAGTGAGAGGGAGAGAGAGAATATGGACATGAGGGCTGAGAGCAAATGAGAACATGGTGGTGATGGCGGAGAGAGAGAGAGAGGAAGGAGAAGGTGGAGGGGGTGGGGGGTCGACACCGAGCCCATGGGGTACGTAAGATTACAGATGTACACACAATGTTCTGGAGCACAGGCCAAGGGCTGAATAAGAGTGTTGCTGTTTCTCCAGCGCTGCTCGCTGCAGCTCACTCTGAGCCTCGTATTGCTCGATGCCCAGGGCAGCCATTCAGAGACGCTCCCCCAGTAACAGCACGGATAGACTCTCATATCCCAAATAACAGAGGTCTTGCAACATAACAGCAGTGCTGTTGATGAGCCCTTAAAAGAAAAAAACACCCAGGGTAAAGAAAGTCAAGGAGACGGCTCACATTTTCCCTCACATCATTTGCCATTAGCTGCAGGTCCTTCTGAGTGCACTTCCAGCAGGCTTTTCTGTTGTTACATTATTTTATTTTTTTCTCTTATTATTTCTAATGTTCAAATGTAGGGTAGCAGGTATAATTGCAGCTCCTCAGCCTCCTTCCATTATCATTATAACCAGATTAAAGTGATACCACAATTACCTCAACTGTTATCCAGGCTCATGTTAGTCAAATTAAGGCAGGAATAACACGATTAACCCAGATTACTTGTCAATCTTGTAAATTACTGTCACCATGTGTAAAGCTTTGTCAAACCTCTGTCAGAGCAATAATTGTGTACATGAATTTAAAACATGGTTTGATAGACATTGGTGCAGATACAAGCAGAGAAGGAGTAACTGGATTTGTAGAGAGACAGCAGGAAATCGTGTAAACAATAATGACCCTCCTTTTTCCGTCTCTTAATTTGTAGCATTATATTTTGGTGTTGACCCGGATCCGGATCAGTCTCCAAGAATTTTAATCAGCATGTGCCATATATGCACTACATATCAGTTTCTATAAATCTGGTTAGCACTGCATCACACGCAGGCATCTGCCTCGCCCCATATTACCACAGCATTCTTCTCTGCATACTGACCCAGCATGCTTGTTTGAATGTCTGTGGTTGCGTTATCGCCTGAACGGCGGTTCTGTAACTCAAAGGGAAAATATCGGTTTGGAAAAATAATCTGTTATAGTGCGAACAAGGCTTTAATTGAACAACTACCTCGATCTTGCTTTACTCAATCAGGTTATAATGTGAATGTGAATACAGATTCTAAATATATTCAGTAAGTCTTTCTCTGGTGATAAAAAGTACTAATTCAGAAGTAGTGATATAGAAACTTCTTATCCCAGCTACACCCGTAGAAACTTTGCTGTCAGCAAGTTCTTTGGCAAATTAAATATGTTAAGTGATATGTCTTTGTTAATTTCATTTTATCAACCTTCCATTCTTTCGCTACTTTCCGTTTTGTTTATGATTTATCTGCCAAAAAACTGAGAGGAAACACTCACCTATCCTTGTGAGGCGCTGGCTCACTGACAGACATCAAAAACAAGAAATACAAAAAACGGATTTACTTGAACTTATTGAGATCAAAACTTCCACAGTCACCTCACAAGCAGTTATATAAACCAGGAGAGATGACTCAAATCAGGATGAATAACTTCAGAGAGTGATCGCAGCCTGATACAAAAACATCCATGGAAAATACCCCCCAAAATGTCCAAATCAAATTAGGAAAGGAATCATTCATTCATGTACAATACATCTTATATGACGTTAAATATTAAACTGAAACATTCAATATTTCTAATTTTAAACATGTGTGTTGTTATATAAATAGCATGTGAATGGTGAATTTTATTCTGAAGAACATAGCTTTCCTCAGCATGAGACTTAACATGTTGAAATTATTGACTGCATCAGAGTGCTGAGCACGCAGCTTCTTGATGTCGTCCAAGAAGTCTTAATTCTGCCACAGGTTGGAGTCCAAAATGGCAAATTACATTTTAAATCAAATCTGGGCACGAGTCCATCACAATGTGGATAACATTTGGGGGCAGGTTCTTTTTTGTGTGTGTGAGAGAGAAACTGATAAAAAAAATCTGACACAAAACACAGAGAGACGAGTACAAGCATGGTCACGAGTTTATCCAGAAGCATCTTTGCACCCAGACAGCGTCACTATTTAGACTCACACCCTCACAGGTCAGTGACGACCCAGATAGAGCTCTGACCAGTTACCTTCAGCTGGAACACCTTTTCAGAATCTATACTCCTGAGTAGAGAGAGACTTCTACATGTGAGGAATATTGGCAGCTATTCTGGCATGAAATTGCACTTGTATATCTTCTAGCTCAAATATTTGACTATTTGTTAACATAAGGCTTATGAGAAATTGTCATGGCATTAGATGGTTAGAGGCGCAAATGACCTTAAACACGTCTTAGCGTGCGTATATCAAGTCTTCACAGGAAACCTTTAGATTAGTACGCACTTATCCAACTACCATAATGGCTGTTGAAAGTCTGTGGAGGTTAAGGATAATCATCTGCTTTTATGGTATGGTTCAAGGTCTTGTGTGTGCACAACATTGTCTATAAGCAAAGGATGGGGTGAAGGTTTTCATAGCATTGTCCGGATGCATCCGAGAAAATGTTGGCAAAATGTGTCCATCCATTAATAATCAATACTGATTAGTCCTAATAATCAGTCCTGGAGCGGGAGGAGGGGAACACCCTGGACAGGTCGCCAGTGTATGCCAAGGCCAACATACAATGAGTCTCACAAATCAACCTACTTTCTATTAAGGGCGCTTTCACACCCACCCTGTTTGGTCTGGACCATTAGATTATTCAGTTTAGTGTGAAAGGTTTCTCAGAACCAGTACGGCCACTTCCAACGTCATTTTGCTGGTAGTAGAACCAGAATGACATTAGAATAGCAACGAAAGGATCATAGTGAACCAGTTCTTTAAATTTTCTCGAGAAAGACTACGTTTATTATTCCAAAAAGTTAGTGAATACAACAGCTGCACTGACAAGAGGCACACACCCTTCTACAAACCAATCAAAGTCAAGTAAAGCAAAATGCAGCCCACGAAGGTTGTGATGACAGGAAGCACCCATGTAATACAAAGTTCTTAACTTTGCTCTCTAAATTGCAATGTGAAACCAAAACTAACCCGATCAAATGTAAACGTAGAATCAAAGACATGAACCCTGGTTTGGACAATCAGGTGTGAAAACAGCCAAAGAGTCTCCCATTGACCTGACCCCACTATGCATGACTTTGGGTTAGGATTAGTGCAAACTCCACTTAGAAAGACCCCGACTGAATCTGGATTCAAACCAAGAATCAAGGACCTTTTGCAGTGAGGTGCCGGTGCAAACCACTGGACCAGGAAAAATAAATACACAAAGCAGTGCACTTTGACACACGCCAGAGTAATGAGGTATTCCACACAAGTTCAAACTGTGCAAATTACTGACAGCATTAGATGCTTCCCGGGCTCTACAAAGACTTGAGGACACGTTTTTCTAAATCAAACTCCACTAATATTATTTTTCTGTTTAACAAAAACAAAAAATGCAATATCTATCAAGCATGAACACGGGACCGTTGTGGGAATAGCAGAGATAAAATCAGGAGAACTGCGGCAGTGAAACAGGTTACTGCTTTCAAATAGCAGATGGGTGCAGCGAGTGTATAATAGTGTAATGATGTGTGAGTGCTGTCTATGTGTATTATCTATATGGACATGAGGAAGAGGAGCCCCTGTGATACCAACAGCTAATGAAGATCTCAGCTCACAAACGGAATATTATGACAGTATAGTGCAGACTGTTTATGAATCATTTTAGTAATCAAAAGACGACTGACATACATCTGTCATTGACAGTGTATTTGGGTTGCTGCATATTCCTCATAGGATCATCCGACCTGTGCCGCCCTCAGGCCTCATCAGGAAATGATCGTCTGCTTTTGAATGGGATAAGAGGAGCTGATTTGATTGGCCATTATCGAGGCTGCCTTGCTGATAATTTATTCCAAACTAACAATGTGTTCATCCTGTGGCAGCTCCCCCCACCCAGACACTGCAGCACTCATCTCTGGTCACCAATAATATTTGGACCACACCCATACGTACCTGGAGTTTACAATCGCATTTTTGCATTTAGATTTCTGCCCAGTTTCCTGTATGTTCTTTAAAACTGAATTTATGTTTATTCATATCCTTAAAATTAACTGAAATCTATTGTACTAACCTATTTTTACTTTAGAGGTAGAGGTATGACTGTGAGTCGTAGGTCTTCGCTTCTAAAATCAAGAAAAAATTGATAAATGTACAGTACATTTATTTTTCTCTGTCTGCTTCATGAATTTTCCATCTACGTGATCTGAAGGAGGAACCTCACAGCCCACAGTGACCTATAGGCCTGTGCCTAATCATTCATATTTATGAGAAAAAGAAAAGAGAAAAGACGTCCACAGAGCGTGAATTGCTCTCCTCTTGACTTCTATCTGATGCACTGACTATAATGTTGATCCAAAACTGGGTTTATCTTTGCCCGAGTTTAGTGTGAAAGGATAAAAATCTGTTCCAACAACATGATAACAATAAAGTATTATTCAAAAAGAAATTCGTCTTTGGCTTCAAGCAGGGTACATGGAAAAAAGAGAGCAAGGACACATGCAAAAGACAGTTTGTCCACAGAGGCATACATACATCCACACATTCATTCATACATACATACATACACACACACACACACACACGGAATACTTCTACCTTGGCCTAGAATACACAAGATAAAATCAATAAATACAATAGAAAAGTGAACCTAGTATGGTAGTAGTACATATTTGAAACTAGTTACTGCTCATACATAATTATATGATTAGTAGGACGACAGAAGATGGAATAAAATAGGTCTTAAAGATGTTTCTCTGTTGTCCTGTGTCATTTCGGTTTAGTTTTTTCAAGTTGTAAATCATATGATTACTACAGAGTCAAGACTGGATTAATGGGGACTGTTAATTAACTGAAAAACAAATTCAATGAAACTTCAGAACGCTACATATTTACTTTTTCAAATGAACCTTTCGTAGGATGACAAATAAAGAAAGTTATTCCACATGGTTCGACGATGTAGAAGTTGACAATAGTGATCATATTTGTAAAGAGCGGTATAATCATCATACGTGCAATATTAGCAATAGAGCTGTAGACCTGTGAACACTGACAGGATATCAGACCATGTGCATCTGTGTGTTCACTACCTAATGTAAGGTTTCTGGGGGAAAATGACACGTTCGTTTTTCTCAACCAAATTTGTAAAACTTTGTACAGTGGGGATGCATTGCCCATCTTTAGATACAGTCTAAGGCTACTGATGTAAGTATTCCTATGGATCATAATCAGTAAACTGAGATATTATTATTTTTATTACACAGTAACTCATTCTGTATGAGGATATGCACAAACCTCCACAAATGTCAAATGTATAAAACAACATTGCCACACGTTATCAACCAACTGATGTTATGGATGTAAGATTAATATCAGCATTTTCTTTGAAAGTGCATTTGTTGATTCAAATCCAGGCTTCAGTGGAGTTTGGTCATTGGAGCAGCACACCGACTTAATCACGGTGCCTCTCTGACCTTGCTCAACTCCATTTTTTCCCTGACAATTACAGTCCAGGAGCTTTTGTTCTGTTCCGAGCCCGGCTGGCCTTGACGCCTGTATCTAGCTTCTCCTGTGTGAATGACAGCTGATAAAAGCCCTGGGCTTTTGCTGGCATCACCGCCGCTATGTAATTCCACTACAGGGGAGTGTGCTTTTAGCCATGAAGCCCACTGCCACAAGAGCACTAAAGACACAGGTACAAACCGTCGCCAAATTGCCCTTAAGCTCCAGAGACATTTCCTGTGACATTTTATTGACAGAGACAATTGTCGCTATTCTAAGGGTATGTTATTGCATCAGTAGCCGGGCGTCCACCGTCCCCAACACTGAATCACAACAGAGATAAGGTTGGTTGCCGCATCAAATACAGCCACCCTAATTATGAGGGTTCACCACAAAAAAAAAGACAATAAAGTCTTGCCAGAAAATAATGCGCCAAGGCAGCACAATAGACATTATTTTTTTTCTAACAACCCAGAAACCTGAAATAAAAAACTAAATCCAGCTTATGTATGCTCTCAGGAGTGTGTGCATGTGGACATAAGCACACGTGTATGTGTGTAAAAGGAGAGAAAAAAGAGAGAGAGAGAGACCTTGAGTGGAATGGGAGGAGTAGATGCTGCAGCATTCAGGGAGGGAAAGCAAATCTAACTGTGAGTCAGACTCTCTTTCTCTCCGCTTGGCCCTCACCTCGCTCCTTCCACTTCCACTCTCCCCTTCTCCTCCCTCTCCCAGCACTTAAGCAGCTGCCTCCACTTATGCAGGGCACATTTCTGATGACAGGGGGGAGGGACAAAAGGGGGAGGAAGGGAATGATGGAGGGAGGTGGCAGGAGGGGGGTGCAGGAGTATTAGGGGAGGGAAACAAAAGGTTGCACAATGATTGCACAACGATTCAGAAGCGGCTGGTGAAGGGGACATTCCAGGCTAGGTGAGGATGTTCCCTTCCCCTCACCCTCCCCCCCCTGCAAAAAAACCTCACCCTTCTATACATCACGGAGGAGAAGGTTAACTGCTGGACACAGTAACCTCTGCAATGGAACTGCTTTCTAATGACCATCAAATGGTGTTTATTACCTATGGGCCTGTGATTAATGTCTTTATGCACAGGCAACATCCCATTTCACGTTGAGGCTTCTACAGCTCAGAGACGGTGAAAGAGAGATGTGGAGGAGATGACAGCTGGGATGGAGGATGCTTCTGATTGCTCCTCCAGGACCTTCCAGGGCAGGAACAGCTTCATCTCCTGACCCCCTTTATAACACGTATTCCCAGCAAGCTGGCTGACGTTAGTGTTTGCTGGTTACCTCGAGTTGTTCCAGAAGGTGTTAACACAAATACTGGAACACAAAACACAGCTATGCAATGAAAATCATGCCTCTCCAATTAGGAAAAATTGCCTTGTTTTTTCAATGATAATGAATTTTCAAAATAATAAACTAGAGACTTTATCGTTGGCAACCTTCAGGGGCCGCAGTGCTCATCGACATCATTAGTAACTTTCTATTTCTAAGATAATATTTTATTTAATTCATAATTTGATATAATATTCCTTCTGTTACAGTTTGATTGGAGTTTGGTTTAAAATTATTATGTTTTGGGTAAAAATTTAAAATTAGGTTAAAGTTAAGGTACATTTGAATAGTTTCTATGTTGACATAGAAACTATTCAAATGTTCCTTAACGTTAACCTAATGTATGTTATCCTTTGCCTCTGTCAGGATTATTACAGCCACTAGAAGGATTTCTCACTTGAACACTAATTTGTTAAAAGGTTTGCTTCAATCTCCCACCCCACAAGAAGTTATATTTACCACAAAGAGATGTGTGTTGGAGACAAAACAGGCACTGTGATGAAAACAAGCAGCTGAAATCTACACTGAATTTATTTACACCTGCAATGCACCTGCAATTAAAAAAAATGAAATACCTTGATTTCCCCCAAACAAAGAAAAACTCACATCCCTTTCACTTTTTTTTTCACAGTGTAAACACCATCGTCTCTCATCACTGGTGACAGACCTACTGTGGAGGTGTTTTACTGTAAGGTCTGATACCCGGTTAACTGTTCGATGGATGGAAATCATAGATGACCAAGACTGTGACTCTTGCGGCAAGCAGAGAAGAAGCTGACGTCATTTCTCCCACTGCCGCTTTCAACTTAGTGAGAGTCGAGAAGTGAGAGGGCTGCAGACGTGATGCAGGAGAGGCTGCTGCTTGACTCTCTGCTGCTGAGTATTCTGGGGCATCTTGTTTGCTGCTTCCACGTTTGTCTGATAAGCATTGAATTTAAAGGTGTTTCATAACATGGACTAACTCAACTTATCTGTGGAGGTGATATTGGTTTGTTTCATACTGTCAGTTACTGAACTGCAAAGGTTTCAAGAGGGGATATTGTCTGTAAATAAAAAAAGTGCATAATTATTTAAGCATTTTGCAAGTTTGAAGATATCTTTCCTTGGTTATATTGCAAACCATGTAGCTAGAATCTTACTTTGAGAACATTTCATTATGTATGATTGTCTTGGATAAAGCATTTTTGCATGTTTGCACCTGCATATTGTTGTTTCTTCTATTCCACATGGGATCTGAAAGGTGTCAGACATGCTACCTCTGTTGTTGTCAACTAAACTTGCGACTGCTAGACTCCCCGGGCCTGGAGGAGGAGTTGAGTCGGTCAACTGAGGTCAGGGTCCCGCGCAAAAGCTATAGCTCATTTGAATTATATAATTTTCAGTTCAGAATATAGTTAAATAAAGCAATAATACACAATATAAATGATCAATACATAGTTAACCAATCGCAACAAACGATACTACCATAATATTCGTTTTTTTCCCGTTGTTTTTTAATGATCCTGCTATTGTAAGAGGAAACTGGAATATGTAGCTTTCTACCTCGTACATAACAGATCAAATTGTGATACCTCTACATATTAATTGGGTTGAGTTAACATGTTGTCGCCCTGAAACACGGACACACCAACAGCCAGATGGCAATTAGCTCAGTGTAGCTTAGCTTAATGACTGAAACCATGAAGAAACAGGTGGCCTGACTCTCCAAAGTTCAAAAATACACCTAGCAACAGCAAAACCTATCGATGTAGGCAACGATTGAGAGTGTCAATCATCCTCAAACTGGTATAAGGCTACTTAGAACATTGTTTGGGTTTTACCAAACATTTTCGGACATGAATTCAGGGTCTAGGTAGAGCACGTAGGAGGTAGAACATGGCTTTTACATTTTGCTGCAGAAATCACATTTTAGTTTGCGGCACATCAACACCAGGGCGTCGACCCTTGTCTCCAGAAGATCTTGAAACTTGTTGTCTTTCCAATTTGGCAACTTCCTTGGCTTCTTCTTTGTGTGTAACACAGATATTATACTCTGAGATATTAGATCCTCTTTATCTTCTTCTTTTTTTGTTTTAGATCTGTCACATGTTAGAAACATCGTCAACACGCCCACTTGCTATCGTGCTGTAGTCTCACTTGGACATTTTCCAGACATTTTATTGCGGGACTGGCAGGACAACTTTTGGAAAATGTCCAGAGCAACTGACTCAGATATTTGCGTCTTCACATTCAGCCCCTCGGGGAAAAGTCCACAGTTCAGTGCATGTCTGAAAGCAACTCAGAACCTACGCAGAACAAAAAAATCTGGAAAATTAGGTGAACAAAATATTATCATTCTGAAAAGGTAACAACATCTGTTATGTCTGAAAATGATTTCAGACCTAATGACCTCTGCAAGGTTGTGAAGCAAAGAAGAGAGACAGTGCTGGTTAAGTCTAAAGTGACTCCTCAGTCAGTATGTCCAGAAATACCACTTTTCTATCACTTCAATGAAAAACAACTCAGCCATTACCAAAAGGTTTGCAGAAAGAGCCAACCAACAATAAACCGAATGTGGGTCATTAAATCCTATTTGTGCATACTTCTTCACTTTCTTTGGAAATAATTGCAAATCTTTTTTAGTGGTTTAGGCGATTTAATCGCGTGCTTTCACACTACTTAAACTGACGGGTCGGTCACTGTTGTATTCATTGGAGTAATGGAGGGACGTTTTGAAAGCAGAGACATTTTAGTTGTAAAAGTTTCTTTCTCTTTTCCATTTGGCATCTTGACTTTGACTCATGTATGCAGTTCTACACTAAGGCGTTCTGCTATAGGCTCCATCGTGTAGAGAAGCATTGCTGAGAAAACAAAACAACTGTGTGCGACAAGGAGCCGCCAGAAATCTGCAGTGTGAGACGTCAAGGAGCACAAAATATCTTCTGAGGAGACTGAGGAGCGAGAGGGTCGGGCCGACAGATCCGCGGCATCTCCGGCTCCCCCAATTCCATCTTTTCTAGCACAATAAATGTCCTGCTAATACATCTGCAGTCTCTTGAGCCAAGACAAAAGCAGCTCACTGATAACAGCTCAATAAGTGGGCACGGTGGTCTGTCGAGGACTTTGAGGAATTTCCCCATCAATACGGGACCATAATGGATCGCACATGGTGCTTTTTAAAAGTGCATTTTGGTCCCAAATTTGAAGTCGTTGCAATTTGGATGCAAAGTTGTACTCGACTGCTATCCTCACCAAACACAACTATAAACAATAGCACAATAAAGTTATACATAATAAGCAAGCCAGGGATTTTAATTTGTCTGTACTACTTCTTTAAATCTATATATCCTGAATTGACATCCATGGTGTCCATCAGATACTGCATCCTGCATTTTTACTACTTTGTTTGTTTTTCCTAAACGAGCCTCTAAAATGAAGTCATGTTTTCATCCACATCACAAAACCCATTCCATTACTCTCACAGTAAAGACTTCCCTTTGTTCTCGGAGCCACAAATTATTTCCCCGTTGCTTCAGAAGGCTACTCCTTTCCTTGGCTTCAAAACCAAAGGACAGGGGCAGGCGGGGCGGATGGAGGGGGGTGGCAGAGGACAGAAGGAGAAGAAAGGAGATGCACAGAGAAAAAAGGGAGAAAGAGAGGAAGAGAGAGCATGATGGAACTGGGAAGGGAGGGCAGGAGTAGAAAGGAGAGGGAGAGCTGCAGAGAAGGGTGTCAGTCAGAGTGACAGTGTGAGTACAGTGTGTTTGTATATTAGGGAGGTAATAACGATGAGGGCACGGGACGGAACAGCAGACCCACTCTGCCCTTCAGACCGTCGACAGACTCAAATCTCAATATTCACCCACAATCTCTGCCGGCTAATACACCGCCTCCCTTTGATATTTGTTTTCCCTTTTAAAGTCATTGATGTTATTAGTTTTTGAAACCCAGCTTAGAGGCTTATTGATAGGCTGTGCCGATGGAAGTATAAATGGCTTCAGAATCTCTGATGAGAGCAGAAAAAATAATTCCCGTCAATTGCTCATGTGAGGCCGCAGTGGATGAAAGTTTCCGTGTTCTTCTGCGTCCGCCCTCTCCTGTACGTCGCCGTGTCGACCGCTGTGCCACCAGAGGTTTTTCGCCAACAATAAGTAAAATGCAGCTTCCCCCGTGAAAACACTTAATCAGGGGGTGTGGAATCAGTGAGAGCAGTAAAAGGAGCACACTGTCACGGCTTTAATGTGTCTCTCTCTGCTTTCGGCAGGGAGGGGGTTAGCCTCTATGATGTGCCACAGCTGAAATTGGCAGGCTATCAGTCACAAACCCTGTAACACAATGTACAGCATTTCTAAACAGTATAAAGAGATATGACAGCCAAGCAGGCAGAGAGACAGATTGAGGCAGGGAGCGAGGGAAGAGTGCAAAACAGAGGAGTGAGAGAAAATTTCCATTTTTAGCCGCCTGATGTGTAAGTCTAAATGTTTTCGGTACAACTGGGTCAGAACAGCACAATTATTCGAGACGCACGGAGCGAGCATGTATTCATTTAACACCGAGGGTGAGATCCTGGTGGGAGTGCAGCGGGTCACATTTCACAGTCACAGTCCGTGAACGTTGGCGTACTGCGCCTAAACGACAGGGAGAAGTTGTTAGAAGATGTTTGGGGAGCAAGCTTTTCTGCGGACAAATGAGAACAAAGCTCAGTCTGGCTGCCTGTAGGTAATCAGGCCTATTGATTAGTGGCCAGTGGGTCTGTGAGAGGCGGCAGAAGCCTGGGAGCCAGTGGCTGTGTGCATATGCACAGGGGTATTAGCAGCGTATATTCTCCAGCCTGTGGGACAATGCAGCCTCTGCACGAGGTGATTAAAAGGCCTGAGCTATTGAGCTCCTCCAATCAATGCCCTCCTGTGCTTCTATGCGGAGCCGGAGGACACTTCCTAAACAACAGACCCACACACATGCAAACATGCTATCACTTCCACAACCCTTCTTATATCTCCTCTCCCTCCCCCCAAATCTCTGACTGCCTTTGTTAAGTGCCTGGGCCAAAGGGGCCCAAATCCCAATTGCACCACTGTATGGTTTGCCTTGACCACACCACATTGCAAAGGGGCTTGCCATTTTGATCATGTACAATGGCCAATTAAACAAATCTAATACCGGAGAGAAGATGGGGTGTGGGATAAAAGTATGAGCTTTTCAATTAAATGGATAAGGTTAATGAGTTATTTGTATGGTTGACGTATTCCGATGGTTTAAAAGGTTAGGCGCATCCACACAGCTGCCCTTTGGAGTGATGTCCTCCGTTTCACGCTCCTTCAAGCAGTGGTAATGAGAGGTCACCGTGCACCATGAGGGCCCTGGGAGCAGCTCCGGCCAAACAACCACACAGCCACCGTCATATTACTATTTCCTCCAAAATAAACAGGCCATGAAGAGAGAAACTGGTCATTTCAGACCTTTCTCTATACACCTCCCTCCCTCCCTCTCTCTTTCAATATCCTGACAAGTGGTCTGCTCTCAGCTCGCCATGACCGGAGAACACTCCTCTCTCTTGTTTTTTGGAACATCCACTTTCATATTTTCAATAACTGCAGAATCCTATTTTTGTTTCCTAATGGAGCCTCTCATTTTTTTCTCGTTCTCTAAATTCCATTTCAGAGAACTGGCCTGTTTCCTTTACATCCGCTGCCATAATCAGACCGGCTATTTTTTGTCGCCCCGTGTCTCATCAACACCTCAGTTAATCCGGTCAAAAATATCACATTTGCTGACATACAATCAGTCATGGAAATAACTCAATCACAGCGCAGCTATTGAATCACATACAGGCGAGCAAATATACATTACGCAGATTTTCACTCCCCCGCTCTTGACGTGAACTTGGACTTGTGTCGGTGAGAAGCATGAGAATGGGCCTCGCTTTGCATAAATCAGAGCCATTGATTTTATAATTATTTCATAATCCGCTATGTCCAAATACACACAGGCACAGAAAAGCTCATATCACAGGCGACCAGGCAACCTGGGGTGTGTTGCTGTCAGGTCTGCCAGTGTGAGCAGACAGAGGCGGTGGGCTCTGCTTAAGACAGAGTATTGGACAAACACAAACAAACGAGGCAGCGGCCACTGTGACTCAGTGCTCTAATGAACCAGCGTATTGACTTGCTGGCTTTCTCTTTCTCCATGCCACCATGTCTCTCTCTCTCTCTCTCTCTCTCTGTCTCTCTAGCTCTCTCTCTCTCTCTCACACACACACACACACACACACACACACACACACACACACTGCCTCTCTCTATCTCTCTCTCCCTCTGTCTGCTCTGTGTTTGTATGGATCCCAGCTGCCACTCGGAATACCAATTACTGTAGGCCCAAGAGTGGGGGAAGGAGAGGGGGAGAGAGGGGGGGGGAGAGGGAGAGAGAGAGAGAGAGAGAGAGAGAGAGAGAGAGAGAGAGAGAGAGAGAGAGAGAGAGAGAGAGAGAGAGAGAGAGAGAGAGAGAGAGAGAGAGAGAGAGAAAGGTGGGGATAATAGGGAAGGAACGAGAAGGGGGAGAGGGGGAGAGAGGAAAAGAAAGGGGAGAACCCCGTGAAGAGGAAAGGAAATGGTCGGGTTGCTGGCAGGAGATCCAGGAGACTTGGTGTCCAGCTCAAAGTGGTGGGTGACAGCGTGGAGGAGGGGGAGCGGGGGAGGTGTTTCATCCCTGATGCTACTGCACCTCACAAGGAGGGAAAATCAAAAAGTGTCTCTGTGTGAGACATGTACATGTCTGATGCTGTGACACGCTTGCACCTGACCTACAAGGAGGGGGAATCAAAGGGGACCTTTTTGTGGTCTGCCACAAACAGGTGTACTCCCCTGCACCGCTCCTGCACAGGGAGGAAGAGGAGGGGCTTCCCGTGTTTCACAGGTAAAGGAAACATTCTCCCTGTGAATTCCTGGGACCAAGCGGCAGCACCGCGGCTCCCATTACAGGATATATGTATTTGATAAAGGGATTTGGACCGCGGAGAGCTTCTGGTACCAATGACACCCCCAATCTCTTTCTCCTCTCTTCTCCAACCACCGCAACAATTATCATGACAACCATAATGAGCATGCTCACATTCTGC
This sequence comes from Pseudopleuronectes americanus, assembly GCA_038501795.1. Taxonomy (NCBI): domain Eukaryota; kingdom Metazoa; phylum Chordata; class Actinopteri; order Pleuronectiformes; family Pleuronectidae; genus Pseudopleuronectes; species Pseudopleuronectes americanus. The sequence goes on from CM076723.1 coordinate 11,326,958, forward strand.
ACGATACCACTAATTTGAGAAATTTCCAGCACAAAGACATAATTAGACAAACTAATTAGACGAAGACTTCGCTGCACAGAGCTCCTCCGCAGTTCAACTCATCCGCCTACCTGCCGATGACTAAAATAGGAAGCAGCCGTCAAGCCCATCTATGCTTGTTCCCCGTCAGTTAGTGCGGTGAGATGTTTGTGAGATGGCGCACGAGGGAGAATAACATGATCTCTCCCTTGGGCTGCAGCCGCTCCTCAGCAGCAGTACAGCAGGGTCTTTGTTGTGGCTTTCGTGTCACATAGGGCTAACAGGTCTTAGCCGACCGCAGATTGTGCTTCTATTTATATCTGAGGCAGCATCGATGTCTGGATACTGCGAAAAAAGTTGGCTGGGCACAATCTGCGAAAAAGCCCACAGCTATATGCCAACCGCGAAAGACACAATAAATCAGAGCGAGGCACTCCAATGTGCTACGAACACTTAAAAAACACACAGCGTTCCAGTTGAGGTGTTCATAGTGAGCTATAGGTGAAGTGGTGGGTTTTCTAATGAAGAATATGAGGAGAGTACTTAGTGAGAGTTGGAGAGGCGAGGGAGGCAGGAAGGTAATTGATTTTAAAAGTGATGGGAAAACCCACAGGTCTCAGGAGGGAGCAGCAAACCGTCTCAACGGATACAGAAGCCTCAGCTGCCTCCTGGAATAATGGAATTAATTCTTAGACTGACTTAAATACATTTTATAATGGGAACTTAAATTAACATTTCCTAAAGCCCCCAGAGATGGAGTCAAAGTGTAAATTGCTACAAATTTTTGTACTCCTCTCTCGACAATGGTGCCTTTGTCCTCTGAATATCTCTTCCTTGTAGGTACTTTGTGTTATCCAAATAACTCTTTATCATTTCTGTACAGTGTAAGATGAGAGAAAAATAATTGTTTTATTATATGAATATGGGGCTGACTCATGCACATATGCAAAAACAAGCTTTGAATGCCCACAGGGAAGTTCAGGGGGGGCAAATAAGCATGTGCACGTGCGTACAAGCACATCCGTATTTTCCGAGCGCTTGGCAGACTGTCACTGCATTCACCGTGGAGTCTCAATAGTTGTGAGCAGATTTGTAAGAGCACAAGAGGGAGAGAGACAGACGGGTGTTTGTTATTGCTAATGCTCTGTCAGGTCACTAAGTCCAGGTAGACTCCGTGTACCTCGGGAGTAACATCCAGCACAGAGGGCTTCTCTATGCACTGGCCGCCCCCTAAAACAGATCATTCATATGTACGAGCAAACACACACACCGAGCGCAACCCATACTGCACACAGATACCTTACCGCTCCCCCAGAGGCCTCATCACTGTAGCAAAAACACTGCAGCAGCATACATCTTTGATAGTGAATTTTAAACCTATTAGATCATATGGCTATTAAGTATGCATGCCGGCTGTACACTAGCTCTCCCCTGACAAGAAGTCTCTCTCAATGGAATTTACCTGCATAAATAAACCATAAGCAAATCCCCAAATAGTGAGCACAAAAGGCAAAAAGGCCCACTCATACACATCATACTGTATACACAGCTCAGAGACTGATCTCAAAGGAGCAGGTTATATACGATCTCATTTGAATATAAAAGGAGAAATACCTGGTGTTGCGATGCATGCAAAGTATTTAGCCCATATAATGACAGAAATATCGCTGTATCATAAAAGAAATAGAGACGGCAGAGATCACACTGGAAGTAAGATTAGTGGACTATAGAGGTGCACAGAGCTGCAAATACATATATCAAGCATTCATTATTATAGGGAAATGTTGCTTTTAATGCTAAATAGGGGCAATTACCTTTCCCTCACGGTGACATGATACTTAATCAAGTCTTTCAAGTCGGTCACCAGTAGAAGTAAGTGCTTATAAACCCATGTCTATAAATGCTCACCCTAGAATAGTCTAACTGTTCCCATACGAATCCACATATATTAAATAAATATCAGCTCCCTAAACAAGCCAGAATGTTTACATCAAAAGATTGCAAAATCACAAATGTTAAAAGAGAAAAAAGGAAAATCCTGGATCTTTCCCCTGATCCAGATCCCAACCAACATTTAATGGGTTCGTTCCTGACTCATAACACATCCTTCCACCAGGTTTTGTCCTGCAAACTAACAAACAAACAAAGGAATATGAAAAGGTCTGCAGCTCCTCTGTAATAATACAGCCGTCATAGTATGCCTGTTGTTTGAAGATTTTTATTTCTGAGTTTTGGTACTAAATCCTAACATTAATTATATTTTAACAAGGATGCAACCAAGAATAATTTTAATTGTTGATTAAACATCTGCTTATTATTTTTCTCAACTTTTAATTAACTGTAGTAGAACATGTCATTTTCCCACATCCCAAGGTAACATTTGTTCATCAAAAAAAACCTCAACATATTCAGTTTGCTCTCAGATAAGACAAAGAAAATACAAATTTGAACAGAAAAAAGAAAAAAATAAGAAAGATAAAATGTAAGCACCAGAATAGGGAGCCAAGTTTGGAACAAAAATAAATCATCAAATATTATAGTTGTTGAATAGTTGTTTTTTCAATCAATGAAAACAATAATCAAGTATAACATGTGTTAAATCATGATTGTAATCAAGAGCTGTATGATGAAAACAGAGCAAACAACGCTATGTCTCTGATCAAGCATCCAGCACGAGTCTTTAATACTCAACAGTATTAAATACTCTGTGGTGAACACATTACAGAGTACTAGAAAATGTAAGACAGGTCAAAAGGCTTCAACAGCTGGAATAACTATGTTGTTACAGCATTGAGGAACAATAAGATCCTTTGTCTTTGTTTTTTGGAAAATCACCAATACTACAAACACAAATTAGAAAATAAATGTGGTACCTCGTTCTTAAACAAAGCTAAATACTAACTGACCGACTCATAAAACAGAAAGTCTGGGATGTATTCAGCAGACGTAGATCTCCTGAATTGCAGCAGTTTAATTCAATGATTCAAAGTAATCTTTGAAGATCTCTTATACCAAATTATCAAAAGAAATATTTTCTGTTATATGGTAGGTTTGTTCACAGAATTATGTTAAGACGTTGGAAAAGTGTTGTATCGCCAGACCTGAAAGACTGGCTGAATGCCATGGTGGAGATAACATTTTATGAATATACTCAACAGATTGAAAGGGAACATGGAGGATGGGACAACACCTGGGAACTCTTTTGGACCTATACAAGGATTGATGAAAACTTGGTTCAGAGCACCAGTGACTGAATGCCAGTACTCTCCCTGTCTCATGAAGTCTACACCAGAACCAATACCTGTATCCACCCTGCCTTAAAGGAAATTACTTTTATCATTGAAAAACCAATAAACATTTAAATGACAAAAAATGATCCTTGAGGGTTTGTGTTGGTGAATGTTATCTGCGTAGGCTATGTCTCAGGTGCACATAAGACTCCTCCTGGAAAGTGCTTTACTGGCTCAACTGTGATGCATGTGGGCTTCAGTGTCATTGAATGATGACTTGGGGAAATGGGTTAGAGAAGAAGGAGAGATGCACAAACGTGCGTCAGAGCTTCGGTATGTCAATGATTGTTGCTATCAGGGACGAGCTCAGAATTAGAAAGAAACTGGCTTCCTGGCCCATCATGTGGCTTTATGCTAGAATTGTGTGGACTGGTGTGTTTGTACCAGGAAAAAAAAACAGGAGTCACAAAACTGAAAGAACCCCGGAGCCAGCAGAAATGATCAGTGTGGCATGCCGGAGCTAACGCACCCAGGGAAACAAGCAAGTATACACACAGCTGTACATCCTAGAAGTCAAAGAGCTGTGGAACACACTCAATACTCTCTTCTGCAATGCATCTGAAATAAGAAGTCCTAATTATTATTTCCATTGTGCCCCACTCCTGTGACAAGGACCACTAGCTGTGAATGATTATAATTATTACCCGTAGTAGAATAGCAGTCATGCTGTTGTATCATCAGCATCATCCAACAGATCAGGGTCAAAACCAACTTGAAATTCATGTATGCAATTCAATTCACATTCTCTGTGTTAAGATATTCAAAAACATTTTTCATTTGACTTCTGCTTAGATGTGTCATGCATGGATTATGTTTGGCCTCTGGCGTGCGACAGTAAATAGAAAGTAAAGTGCTGTTCGTCAGCTCACTGTATCTGACAGGAAAACTATTGCATCTGCTCAACAGGATTTTGTCATGTGGCTCCCTGCATCAGCACAGGACGACTTATCTATTCTATGGAATAAATGTTACAAACAACAGCACAACCAAGGATAATTAAAGTCATTAAAACGTCTAAAAATCGACAACACCTTTGTTATATATTCCGTTGACTTGTGGTCTGACATTATCCAAAATGTTTACAACAAAGAAGGATGTACCCAGTTCAATTCGAGGTAACAGGATGATTCCTTTTGTTCACCTTTTAATTGGGTCATATTTGCTTTACCCGGAGCTTTTGCCCATCTCTGCCAGACCTTCAAATGACGTATGACGAAGGGAAAACACAATGCTAGCCAGTTAGCCAGGTAGCCAGTTAGCCAACCCCCGTAACATTTCCTGACTATTCATCGCCGTATGATCCCGTCATCAAACTAGGTGTTTTGTTATTATTTCGGGTGAGAGGCCCCATTGCAAACAAAGTTACGTAAAAAAATGTTTGGGCGTAAACTGAACTCGATAACGAATCTCAGACCAAAGCGTTTGGAATGCGTTTTGAACACTCGACTTGTTGTGCCCCGTGCGAAGACTTGCAAAATATAGCCTGTCTCTTATCTGTAGATAAATTCACAACATTGTTTAGAGTAGCAAACAAGCCTGTCGTGAATGGCTGGTAATTATGTACAGCAGCAAATAAAGCACGGCTCCTTTCTGAGGCACTGGTGGCTTGTTAAGTGGTGAACAGACAAAACAGCATTTAGAAAATGAAAGGTGCAGGGAAACATCCAGGGCACAGCCAGCTTCTCTCCTATTAGACAACACTGTCTGTCTCATGGCCGTTTGTTTGTTCCAGCTGGCTGCTGGGAGGACGCACCCTGAACCCCCACCACCACTCATAACTATGTCTCTCCCTTTTTTGTGTCCCCTCTCTCTCTCTCTCCGTCCATCCAAGCCTTCCTCTAATCTTCCCACCATGTTCAACCCCCCTCTCCTCTGCAGCGTCTCTCTGTTTTTTCCTTTCTCGCAGTACAACCTGCCGTATGGTTTTCTTCCTCTCTCATCATCAACCCCCTTTTTTTTCATCCCTCCCCCTCTTTTCGCATCCACCAAATCAAAGATAGGGCTAATGAAGGTGGCTTATTATTTCAGCATTCAGGACCCTGCCGGTAGTCAGGTTCCAGCGTCACACGGATATGCGGCTACTCCAGCTCCAACAGGAAGAATTGGGAAAAGAAACATGTTCAAATTAGACAAGGGGCAATGAATCTATTAGTGTTATTATATAACCAAAATCGGAGTAGCTATTGCAACTGTGTGTGGCAAAAGGAACAATACATGGGCTCACACTGTTTGAAACCAATTAAAATCCAGCCCCGTCATATAGCTTCCTCCCTCCCGAGTCATGTTGTGAATATTCCGCTTTCACACCGTTCACGTCAGCGCACCTGTGTCCACTGCATTAAATCCCCACCTCTTTCGGCTCCTTCTCAAATTTCCCAAGCATCACACCTCACTATCCGTTTCAGGAGTCCCGCGAGCTAAAATAAAAGGGGACCCGGGGGAGTGTGATCAGAACAGGGGAAATTTCACATAATCTATCCATCTGCAATATAAGGGTCTGAAGGGGGAGCAGGAAATGAGCTATGAACGTCAGGCCCGCGTGCTCCCGGTCCCAGTGGCCACCAGCCTACATATTGAGATCAAGTAGGCAGCGTGGAAAGTGGTTTAATAGACCCCCAGTTTAATTGGACTTTTATTTGTTAATGGCAGAAATCCTGATGCATTACTTTAATCATCCTGGCAGAACTAATTCATGAACACGCTGCAAAATGTGACAGCAACAAAAACGAGGCTGGACTTGGCATTCTAATGGCATCCCACTGCTTCTCCCTCTCTTTATTTAAACCTGCTATCCTCAAAGTGCTGTTGCTTCTGCCTTCCATGGGATTCTCTCTGATAGGACTTGTAAGGCGTGTGATGGTTTAAACCCCTTCGATGTACTTTAACCAGTCGGCTGAATCCACAGAAAGAAGAGACACACACACACACACACACACACACACACACACACACACACACACACAAAAACAAAAAAAACGCTCGGGTCCACCCAGATCCTATATGTGAGCATGTCCATGTTTGCCAGGCCCTCAGAGTGCAGAGAAGCCCTCAACCCTTTGGCTGCTGCTGGGGGTGGGAGGGAGGGGGGCGGCACAGCTCCCCCTGCAGAGCGCTGGTCCAAGACAACCACAGGCAGTCCCTGCTCACGTCCATACCCAGCCCAATCCCACTGCTCCGTCAATGCCGACCAGCAGCCAATCCAGGCACAGCCCCTTAATGTCTTCCTGATTGCACTGTTTTTTAATTCATTACATGACTGCGCTGTGACAGTTTTGCCTCGCGCCTCATACTGACACATATTTTTCTAAAACGGGGCATTCTTTAAAGTAGATTAGCACAGTTTGCCTGTTAGCTACCAATGTGATTTTTTTTGGGGGGGCCTCTCTCAGCCAATGTGTGTGTGTGTGTGTGTGAGCAGCAGGATGTGTTTGAGTAGGTTTACGCGTGTGCGCATGAGTATGCCGGTGGCGTATGAGTACAAATGTGTGTGTCTTCCTGGAACAGCTCCCGTCTGGGGGGCAGAGCAGACAGCAAAGAGCTCAGCAGCGCCTCGGTCCCTCAGGACACGCTGCAGCTCTCTCCTCGCGGCCATGAAAAGCAATCAGAGCCCAGCCTTCTCCCCTGGTCTTACCTCTGCCTTTAATTACAGACCTCAGCAGCGGCGGTGCCACAGCAGAAGACTGCCTCCGCTGGGCCACATCCGGCATGTCACATCCCAAACGCAGGGGCCGGGGTCGACGCAGCAGGGCCCCCCGCTGTACAGGGGCCTGACATAAACACAGTGCTTAAACATATCGTCGGCCCTGATGGGCTCAGCATGTTGCTACATAGACTGCGACAGAGCCAAGGTGCTCCCATACTGTAGCGATGCAATGTGCAGGGGAAAACTGCAGCGCTCCAGACATAAAACACAGCAGGGCTCCATGTAGGCAAGAAAAGCCCTTTTCTGTATGCCTAACAAGACGCTTTGCCTGTATTCTGCCGCTTCTGAGTCAAGAGACGGAGAGAAAGCAGAGCAGGAACACCACATTACTGAGAAATAATCAGCCACACATGATAAATGTTTGCGCTCAAGCAGTTTTGTGAGCAGATAGTTGTTTCTCCTCTTTATTCTGCTTTGTGTAAAATATTGATCACTCACATAAGAATAATGTGAGTGTCCACTGGTAAGAAAAGGGATGATTGATCAGTTCATTGTGTATAATTGAGACTCTCTTCCATTCGGCAGACGTGGAAGTTGAGGCCCAGCACATGTGCCTAAGGCTGAAGCAGAGGAGAAGCCACAGTGTACACATGGGCAGGGGCAGATAAGAGACTAGGTACACAAGCTGCTGGTTTTATTGCTGCAACATAACACCCAGATAGCAATTTAAACACATTTTCAGAAAATCTGCCAGCACTGTCCCTGATCTGGTGGAACACTTCCACAATGTTGAAATGTATAATTTTCTCAATTTCTCACCCAATTAAAACTAAATGTAGAACGACACTTTAGCAAGGGCACTGAGACTGATCAGGAGGGGACGTGAATGGCAAACACCGCAGAGACAATCCTGCGTGGCTGGCTTGGTGGCACATCACCGAATGAGGACACAGTTCGATATGATAGCTCCTGTTAGCTTCCGCATCTGTGATCTTCAAACAAGACCGGGCAGCCAGGGCAAGGAGGCCCTCGCCCCGTCCACACGTCATGTAGCCCGGGGCCGAATGGGGCACTGTGCCGTCACACATGATAATGACACCCACATCAACGTGTCAACTCAATTTGGCCGTCTTATAGGCTCTCTTTGACTCAATCAATGCATGGCCTTCCATCTGGTTTCCACTGCTGTCTTCACATGAGACAGAGAGAGGGCAGCAACAGGCATTAAAGCAGCTCTATAACTGGCCCCTGAATGGATCAGTTTAACATAACATCTTCTCTTCATAACAAGCATTGCATGCTGGATAGTCCAAAACAACCTGTCAAATCGGCTAAAGCGCTTGAAAGCATAAATCAAACCAAGTCGTTTCAGGTCAATGACTGTGAGCGTTGCAGATCATTAATTGTGGCAATAAATTCCCCAAGATTGTGTTTGAAAATCCCGATCTGAGAGCGATTCCAGCAAACATGAGTCAGGCACATTTCTCACTTGTTAAAAAATGGAATCCAATTAAAGTCGTATTAAAAAACAAAGTTAAGAACTTATTCTAACACCTCCGATTAAACGCCGGTGCAGAGGGGCTGTTATTATGGGCTGCAGCTCATTATTTCCTACATGGCTTGTCTGGCTGGCAGTGTGGCTGCCCGGGACATCCAGTAAACATCTGTCATGAGGCGTCCTCTCAGACACAGTAAGCCACTGATCCACTGACCCCACAGTGCAGGCATTCACACACGCCCCGGTGCACCTGTGCGTCGTGATGTTTAGGCCAATTTTAGGAATTTGTGCCCCTAAATCGTCCATGAATGATTTATTCTCCGTATCACAGCGGAGGGGCCTAGCTGTAGGATGATGTGTTAGCCCATTGGGTTTCAAGAGCCCATTCATGAATCATTCATCGGCGTGGACTATAGATTACCCCCCCTTTTATTCATTTCTTATTCATTTCGGGGGGCAGCACTGCTCGGGATGCATAACGTAGATTCAAAATGACGTCCGCAGGCCAACACTGTTTGTCTCCAAAACACACACAGACACACACGCACATACACAGACATACACAGACCCACACAAACACAGCGCGAGAGAGCTGGGTCCAATGCGAACTACCGCACGTGGCATGTGTATGTGTGTGTTGCGTTTGTGAGCCTAAAGCGAATAAGGTCACCGCTTTAAAGGAGTGGGGGTATTTTTTCGCAGGGAGTGGGTAATCGATGGAGCAGCGGCGGGTGAATGTGGGCTACGACAGCTGTCCCAAGGAGGCAGAGCTGCCACTACAACACCGCATGCTTGGTGCGCTCGTCCCTTAGAATAAAAAATGTCCGATCACATCAAAATCGGGGTTTGCAGACAAATAAATAAGCGCGTGTGTGTGTGTGTATATAAATATATAAACCAGGCTGTCATGTGCATAGCCTACCTAATGTCTAATAGCAGCATAATAACATTTCCACTGCCTACCTCCAGAGCGTATGCGCCCGAGCTGCGTTTTTCTCCCCCCGCGTCGCAATGGGATCCTTCTCCGCTGCTGTTTGGACAGGCTCAGAGATGCGTCTTTCCCCCGAAATGCGAGTAGTTCCCCTGCATGGTCCCCCCACCCGCCCTCCCCAGCAGCAGCAGCAGCAGCAGCAGCAGCAGCAGCAGGAGCAGCAGCAGCAGGAGCAGCAGCAGCAGCCCGGGCCTCCTCCTCCGGTATAATAGCAGGTGGACGCGCCTCTCAATGATGGAGACAGCGCGACTCTCCTCTCCCTCGCCGCTCCATTTACAATGACGGTAGAATCGGTATTCCAGGAAACGTGCTACAGGGCAGCGGCGGCGGCGGCGGCTGCAGGAGCGGCAGCCAGCAGCATGTCCTCACGTCGCCGCTTCTCTGTGGACAAACAGGGGCCGTCGCCTCTCCTCCAACACTGCCGACGCGCGGCGCCCCTTCCTCCGGTCGCTGCTGCTTCACGAGCGGCTTGATGTTGCCATTGACACGGCGTATTTTTCTTTTTTCTTTTTCTTTTTCTTTCTCTTTGCAGCTGGACCTCTCCCCCTCCTTTGCAGCGCGCAGTCTCGTACAGGCGCGTACTTCTCCGCCTGCTCCCCCCCCCCTGCGATTCTTCTCGATCCGACCTATGAGCGCGCACAGCCAGCCCGACGCAGGGCCACGCACTGCTTTGACGGACGCGCTGAGCAAATCAGGTGGTGCTCTCCAAATAGGACTGTATCATAACAGTGCAACTGCAATGACATGAATAATGAATAGGCTACTCGTGTAAGCCTATGCTGGATGATAGGCCCACTCATAACACTTACCGGACTGGAAGCGATATTTGGATAGACCCGAGTCTCTCTCTCTCTCCCTCTCTCTATCTCTGTCTATCTGTCTCTCTCTCTCTCTCAACATGACTTATAAACAGTACTGGTCTGGATCATATGGACACAAATTATATCAAGCAGGATTTGTCTAACTGGGGCACGATTTACACCTTCAGCAAGGTGCACATTGAAGTCTTTCATTTTTAACGTTATCTCAGTAGCTCAGATTCAAAGCCCACACAGCAATGAATGTGTTTGGGGAAAAAAAGCTTTGAAAATTGTTTATGTTTATAGCTAGTTTGTTAGAAGGTGACTAGTTTGTTGTTGTTGTTGTTGTTGTTGTTGTTGTTGTTGTTGCTGTTGTTGTTGTTGCTGTTGTTGTTGTTGTTTCAAACACTACAGACCGGACTGGAGAACCTCTGGGGCCAATCAGATTTCAGCTAGGGCCAGTGACCCCTTGCTCCGCTCCTAGATCTGCCCCTGATATCAATCAAAATATTAATATTAGTCAATATCCATAATTATTGTAACAAACTTCCCATTAGTATATATTTCAACCTTTAAGACTTTTTGCTCCTGAGTGACGGTTGTAGTGAACAACACATGAGCAATATATAATATCGATATATACTGAACCTTTGTTATAAATGATATTATATGAAACAACATATTGATAAACCTAGTCAGCAGAAGACCGGGCTGCTCACAAACAAGCTCAACATGGAGCTTCAATTTCCGAGATGTACAGTCAATGGGATTTTCGCATTATTGATTAAACTGCTGCTTATTCTCTTGATTAATCCAAATGTCATGAAATATTGGCAAAGTATGTGATTTCCCGGAGCTAATGATGACAAATGAAAATGCTTCTTTGATGAGATCAACAGTTGAGACACTGTGCAGATAAACAGCTTCATATATGACAAAGAAAAGCATCAAAGCCTCACATATAGTAGAAGCTGCAACCAGCAAGTGTTTTTCATGTTTGCTTCATAGAAATAACTGAACAAATTCATTTCCTGTCATTTGTTAAATTGTTTCAACTGTAGACATTGACCATAGAGTCTAAAATCAATTAGTGAATTGATTAGTTGACAGCTCCGTTCATAACAAACAACTTAGCTTATAAATAATGGGTAATTGATTAAACATTTCTTATATTATAATATGTTGTGTCAATATTTGCCGATTTCAATTGAGTTTTTGTGTCATTGTCCCTGAATATCGTTGTTTTTCACTTTGACAAAACAACACATCTGCACGCGTCACAAGTGGTTTTAAGAATATTATTTACAAAATGATTCAGATGATTAAATAGTCATCTAAACGTTGCAAGTCAAGTCACTCCATCCGCAAACCAAACTATATTCTTTCTTCTTGTTAAATATCACTGTAGGTTCGTAACTAAACTCAGAGCAGACAGTACACTCCCTGAGTTTGTTCCCATCTCTCCTGTAAACAGTGGTAATTATCTCTGCAGTTCAAATATACTGAAGATGAAATGTTGCATACATAAAGGCTTTAATAAAAACTATGATACATATGAGTCGATAAGTTTGAATTAAGAGGCTTAAAGGTTTGCTTCTCTCTGAAGATTGCAGCTTTTCATGATTTATATGATATTAAGTATTGATCCCTAAACACAGTGTAATAAGACATTGTTATATTTCTCTATGATGGATATATGGGTCAATACCAAGTTTCATGTGTGCCTACAGTATGTTAACATACCAACTTCAAACCACTGGGAAAATAACCTCTGTATGTCATATGTATGCAAATATCCCCTAAAAATGAAAATCAATATAAAATATTTGAAATATAGAGTCATACCTTATATACATGTTGTATACATATATAGATAAATATATGGCTTTATATGTATATATAAATATTAACAAAATAGAAAGGCTAATATTTGATTGTAAAAAAATCATATTACAGAGTACATTTAAAAAGTATATTATTAAAGTATACATTTTAAGACATGCAGTGATCAATAATTCTGTATTTCAGAGAAACTGCAGTTCAAACCGAGTTCTCTTAATGCAACACCCAAACATGAGTTACAAGATGATAATCTTTTTATGCAGATGTTGAGTGAATTTGATTGTCTGTGTGTGATGTCTTTCCTGGTGGGCAGGATCGGATTTGTCTTCTAAATGTTTCTTTGCAAAACAAAAACTTATGTCACATTGCGGACAAAGTAAATAATACATTCTGTAAACATATTATTATATTTCATATATTCCTTTTTTTTTAAGCCTTCCATTTTTAGTCCTGTCCCAATAACCAAGTTTTAAAACAAGGGCACCATTGCAGATAAGTGGGGTCAGTACATTGACAAAACACTGGTCTTGGCTTCAAAATTTCAATTTTTGTATCGACAGAAATTCAGCATGATAGTGAAAATGTTGAGTTAAGGTTGAGGATATGCACTGTAAAATATCATACGCCAGTATAGGATGGCAGGAATATACACTGACCAAAAGATGGTAAAAAAAAAGAGTATTTTTTGATCAAATCGATTTTTCCGGCTGAAAAGTTACTGGAAAAAAATTAAATAAATAAATCCACAGGAGAAGACTCTAGCATTCAACCCCATGTGAAATTAAAGTCAGTAAAGGTCGAGACCAGATGTAAATCTTGAAATGTCCTGCTTTGATGCTCACCAGGTCTGGCAGTCGGTGTGAAATCTCCAATAAGATTATGACTGTGGTAACCTGCATGCATCCGTCTTTGTGTTAGCAGCACTGTGCCTGAGCAAACAGTCTGAGAAGAGTCCATTTGGTCTGATTTGTCAGCTCCATGTGAGACCTGGAGAGCTTGATTCAAAAAGCTGACCTGAGACGCACATGCAGGTTCACCCTGATTCACGTGAGCCCATCTACACGTCTTTAACACGCCAGCAGGACATGAGCACAAATCCTCCCCAACAGTGTCTCAACCTCACATATTTGATCTGGGTTTAAAGTATTGTGATCAGTTCTGGAATTTTGAAAGTATCATACACACCACACAAAGGTTCTAAAAAGTATTATGATAAGAGTTTTTTTTCCGTTTGTTACATTTGTTGGAAGTAAAATTTCTGATGACAAAATAGTTTTAAACATTATTTGATGGGTTTGATTTGCAAGTGAGCCCATGATTTTTCTAAAAAGGATTTACAGTTTAATTTTGAAGCGGAGCAGACGGTTATGATGGTGGCGCAAACCAATGAGCTGCTCTGTTTAGACTGAATAAAGGAAAGACTCATGTGTGACCCTTTGATTGCAGCCATTGTGATTTTTTGGAACATTTTCAGATTCACAGACAATTTAAAATAGCCTGTTGCTCCGTTTTGGAACTCAGATGAGAAACTTGTGATTTGGATGTTGAACACTAGAGTTTCGGGTTCTTTGAAGGCTTCTCCCCTTTAGTCTGGGCCAGAGTCCGACAGGTTTCTCTCTCTGTCAGTTACTGCCTGTGCCATTTTGCACAATTATTTCATAACTCCATGACATTTAATGTATGGAGATTGATCAGCCGCAACGTTAAAACCCTTTAAAGGTGAAGTGACTAACATTGATTCTCTCGGTACAATAGCATGTGTCAACGGGTGGCATACTGTACATTAAGCAGTAAGTGAGCAATCTGTTCTTCAAGTTGCAGAAAAAAAAGATCAGAATGATTACAACGAGGGTTGGATTGTACTGCGAGACAATCAGGTCAGTTGGTTAGAAACTGAGTTGTGGGATCCAAAGATTCATTGAGGCACGTTGGGATCAAAGGCTGCCCATGTGGTCCAATCCCAAAGAGCTACAGTAGATCACATAGCTTTAAAAAGTAAACGCCGTCTATGATAGAAAGTAGTCAGAACACACAATGCATCACAGCTTGCTGAGTACCAGGCTCGTGAGACTGGAGAGAGTGCCCCTGCTGGCCCCAGCCACTGATGGAAATTGCCTGATGGGCAGGAGAGTGTCAGAACTGGAGCAACGAAAGAAAGTGGCCTGCTCGGATGAATCACATTTTCTCCTTAAACCACGGGACACTAGGTGTGTTGGGGAAGAGATGTCACCAGGATGCACTGTGGGAAAAAAAGACAGGCTGGCAGAAGCGGAGAGATGCTGTGGGTAATGTTCTGCTGGGAAACACAGGGTCCTGGTGTTCATGTGGAGGACCACCTACCTCAACACTGTGGCAGGGCCCCCCTTCACGTCAACAGCATTCCATGATGCCCTGCACGCTGCAAAGAATGTTCAGGTTTGAGGAAGTGTTGACTTTGTCTCCAAATTCCCAAATATCGAATTCTGACAAAGCATCTGTGGGATGTGTTGGAAAAATACATCTGATCCTCGGTGGCCACATCTCGGAACTCACAGGACTTACAAGATCTGATCCAAACGTCTCTGAGCCTGAGGACACCCACAGTTTTAACATCATTTGTTGCTCTAAAAGGGAACAAGAACTTTTTGCCTGACTTTAAATCACATTACAATCAACAAGAGATTAATAAGTTTAGTGTCTGCAGCGAGGATACTGTGCACATTACATGGCACAGGTGTAGCCTGGATCATCCAGCCTCTGCTCAGAGGAGGCATCATCTGCATCCCACTGCAGAGATGGTCATACCAAAGAGTTCTGCTTTTATTGACTTTATAAGCATCAGCCGTGTGTGTGCATGCATGTGTGAATATTCAACTCTCATTTAGACCAGGAGCATTGATATAGCACACAGGGATTACGTACATAAATTTACACTCCCACACAAAACGGTGGAAATAACTACATCTTCTCTGAGGCATCGATGCATATTTATCAAGGCGTAGACGCCCTTGGCCACACACTAGTTCCATTGTAGTGGAATAGGAGTGAGTTGATTGTCTGGTGCGGGGTGGGGGTGTCGCCCTGAGTCTCAGTCTACTCTGCATGATGAAAAGAGAGTGTGGCAGACCCCTCTCATCACCTTTTTAGGAGCCGCAGAGTTTCGGTTGGAGCAGAAAAGCAGGTTGTGCGTACATCCTTCAGCAAACAGGATATGATATAGTAACGTACAGATTGCGGCAAGAAAGCAAGACGACATCACCCCACCTGCACGTGAGCAGAAGGTTCTTTTGAAAATCCAGGCTTCAGTAGAAGTTGGTGGTTTTACATTAGCGCCGCCTCCTGCTGCGGTCCATATTAAGGGCGTTATTAGAGGCCTTTGTGTGCCTGTCTTCCTTCGCGCCTGCAGAATGCTGCATGGTAAACAGGGAGATGGCTTCATTATTACCTCCTGAGGACATGCAGAGAAACGGCTCACAACAGCACTAATCACATGCATGCCATACAGAACAATCAGGGGTCACTTACCAACAGATTTTGTGATTCAGTTTAAAAAAAAGCTAAACATAAATAGCCACGAAGCTAAAACGCCCTCCCTGTGTAAATCCGTCACAGATTGCTCAGTATCTTCAGAACTTTGGAGCGTTGTGTCCTTGACCGTATCAAACACTCACACAAAGCTTCGCCTCAGCAAAGAGGAGGAAAAGCCACAAAAAATAAAATCTTTGTAATATCTAAGACTCTCTCTGAAGCCGAGCAGCTCCTAGTGAATTATGCCCCCTGAATAATTAGTGGATAACCTGTGAGGGGAAGCAGCTGAACATCGTTGGGAGTCGCTAATGAAGTAGTCTCATAATCTCCTCATAGGTTAGATTAGAAAGACGCCATTAACATCAAGTCATCAGCCTGGACATCTGACGCATGAGAGGAGACCCTTCCAACCAGTCATCATCCAGTTGGTTTCCTTTTAAGCAGGCCACTATCAAAGTCTACTTTCATCTATAATGTGTGACTTCCTCGGGAGGCGGTGGTGGAGGCCTCACTAGGCAGCGCAGCAGGGTCCACGCTGTCACCTTATCTCGATTGTCATTGTCGGTTTCAAGTATAATCCTGATGAAAGCCCTCGAAGGGACTAGGGTCGGGTGTGTCTGGTCCCAGAGGAGGATCCAGGGAGCGGCAGGGGTTCTCCAAGAGGCTCCGACGCCTCCTTGTCCACGGAGAACACGACCAGAGCGAAGGAGGATCAATGCTGTGTTCAGGGTTGTTTAGCTGTTAGCTAGCTAATCTAGAACTATACAGATTTTATATCTACAGTTTTCCTTTGAACAAAGGACATATTTTAATAAATTGTGATTAATTTGGTGCTTTGAACATATATGTACAATTTGTTTGATCCAAAGACAAATTGAAGATATTTGGTTTGTCTTTTTCAACATGGCGGATGAGTCGCTTCAGACTGAAGGAAGTGGAAGAGTTCTTGAGACAAGCATTGATTCCTCCATTTATTCTAAGCCGTGTAATGCGCCCACCATGCACATTTTTATTGTGTTATCTATTACTTGTCTCTCTTGAAAAAACTTTATGGACTAAGATATTGTACCCATTATGTCAGGTACAAACCATAACACATCTGATAACAAGGAATGAATAAAGCACTGTACTGAGAAAAATAAATATTCTAAATGTTTTAAAAAATGTTAAATTAAAATGGAATAAAAATGTTAACTATATATGACAGACATTGAAAAACACAAATTATATGACTTCAGGGCAGCTTCATTAAAATATGTCTGTAATATTCAGATTTATTTTTTATTATTTATTGTTTGTAAGACACCGGAAGTTGAGCATCGAGGTAAATTTTATCAAAAAAACGGGAAACGTTTATCATTGTAAACACGTTGAGGAGAAAACCCTTCAATTCTGTCACTGCTGACAATATTCACACACTCTCTTGACAGACACTGCACGATTACAAATAAAATAACAGACCCATCTGTGAATAAACATTCAGCTCATATCAGATAAAACATTTATTCCTCCCAATAAGGAGGTTTTCATCAGCTTTTCTTTGTTATCTTGCAGGATGGATTACAACAGAACTTTGTGGAAGGATGTGGGTCAGAGAAGAACCCATTCCATGATGGTGCGGATCTATTTAGCCTGATCCCACACTTTCATTTTTAAAATAAGCAAAGCTGACTGGTTGTATAAATATAAGCAAAGATAAATGTCATAACTTTAAATAGCATAAATTTATATTTGCAGCTTGCTCACCATTGTTCTGGGCCCTGAGCTGGGTTCTGGTCCTAATGTTACGAACCACTGTTCTAATACAATCACAGGCATTATACCTTACTTGTTATCAACTGTATGACATCTTTTGTTTAATCATATGGATTTATTATATCATGAAATCAACAAATCCTGATCAGAATGAAACCATGTGGAAAGCTTGTTTATTTAGCCAAATGCCAACATTTATTGATGTGTCCCAGTGTAGAGGTTTGACATTGTGTGTATCGTACAAGACCCAAATTAAAAGTTTTCAAATGATAGATACAACACCGTAGCAAGGTTCCTAACAAATTGTGCATATCCCTCAGAAAATGAGGACAAATGTGTAGTTTCAGTGTTTAAATATTAACATTTACATTTTACCTCCAAGAGGAGGTCTTTGTATTCTGACGAAACAATCCAAAACGCTGTCACGGTTAAAATCTGAAACATAACTTTTCTTTAGAGGCGGCCCGTCTGCCAAGGCTAAATGATATGACTGTGGAATGTTCCCAGAGGAGGCTTTCAAGTCGTTGCCTCTTAATGTGGCTGCAGGGTGGTGAAATCCATTCATGATTTATTAGAGGTTCCACTTGTTATTCTCAGAGTGGTATATTTACATGAATGTGACTGTGACATATTGCTAATTCACTGGGGAGCTGTTTTGCATGTTCACGTGTCCAAACATCCATATTATGATACGATTTGTCTGGAAGACTTGATTATCTGCCAAAATTGGTATTTTTAGAACGATATAATGGGCAATGTGCATTATGACTAAACAGCGCTGAGGTATCAGCTTTCTGAAATGGTGTTTTTCAAACAGCCTTTGTTATTCTGCATTCTAACCCGGTGGCAGAGTTCATTTATATATGTGTACATCATTAATATAAAAAGCAAACTATAGTTTCAGTTTATATTGAAAATAATTTAAAAATGTAATTAATACAAATCAAGGCATATGTACATCATTACGTGTGCTCTCATCCGTTTCCAATGTGATGGAAGATGTCAATAAATCCTGATGTCAAAAAATGAGGAGGAAAGGGGGGGGCAACCATGTTGACTAGCAGATGTCTTACACACACGTATGTGATATACAAGGTCTCTTATGCTTGGCTCAGCTGAGGCAACTGGCATAAAAGCTCGTTCTCTGGACACCAGCCAGTGCTAAACACACTTGCTCCCTGTTCTGCTCCTCCTCCTTCACTTTGGCGAGCACTGGCCTTTACTCACAAGAGGAGGGGGAGGTATAGTCACATTGGTGGAGGCTTGGCTGGAGTTGGGAGTGGGTAGCTGGGACGTAGCCCCCCCTCCCTTATACCGCACAGACCAGGGATTCCAGCATAGGCCATCTGTGAGGGACGAAGAGACGTGGAGGTGGCAGCTTCTCTCAACAGGAGCAGTTCCCACAGCCCTTCACACCGTTGAGGATCTCCTCCTGCAATTTTTTCCTCTCCTCTTCCTTCTGGGACAGGCGCTCAGCCTTCGGCTTGAGCGAGTTCTTGCTATCGTTCAGGATTCTGCTGTTCTGGGTGTTCCACAGGTCTGCGTACAAGCTGCCGGGGGTGCTGAGGAGGGAGAGGTGGTCGCCCCGCTCTGCCACTTTACCCTGGCAGAGAAAAGGAGGAGAGTGAAGAGAATCGTGGCAAATTAGAAACATAAATTAGCTGAACGGGAGAAGTGAAAACGAAGGGGTCACACACACTGCGTCCTATAGTTAGCATATCTTTCTGATCACACAACACTGACCGCATTCTCAGCGGAGAGTTGCCCCCCCCACCTAGAATCCCTGCCGCCTCCCCAACAACTGTTGCATTTCTCTCGCAAAAACACGGCCTCGCAGACACATGCGTGCATCTACACACGCAACAAACACACATCCCTCCCACACAGTGGAACACAAATGAAGGCACCCTCTTCCCCCACCTCCCATGAGCATGCAGAGGTGTTGGCACCATCTTTAGTGCACCCAAGACAGGCACGTGACTGCTTCCGCTCGTTATTTTAATGAGCACCCCAGGCAGTCCTCTGCTGGTGACACCAGCAAACGGCATGGCGACATCACGCGCAAACATGCCTCCTCACCGCGACCCTCTGATCCCCGCCATCTGACTCTGGGAACATGGAGCCACACATGCTCACTCGCCGCGGTTCAAAAGAAAGCTCTCCTCATTTTATCCTTTCTGACTCCGGCACTGGGGGAAACTGTCACTTCACTGCTGTTACATTTTTATATTAACTCCTGACTTCTAGGCGATAACTGACTTCACTCCATCTCTTTGTGTGATAAAGCATCTCAAAGCCCAACCGTTACCATGCTGCAGCAATTTTCCTTCACTTGGGGATTTGTCTGAGACACCACAGAGATTCACTGTTTCCACATTAAAAAAAATCCAATCTTTGTCTCCATGGCACCTCGAGCCTGACTTTCACACGTGGGTCTAAAAACTGCGTAGACGAAGCATTGGATGACGATCTCCAATGAAAGACATGTTTAGCCCTGGATAATGCCTCATCAGCGTCTGGGAAGCAAGCCCATACATTATTAGTCACCGAGAAAAACAAGACGCGCCATCTGACCAAAACAGCCAGTGGAGTCTGACTGCTTTAATGAGCCCTTATGGAGAAAATAATACATTCACTTCAACTAACAGCACCCTGTTGTTGTTAAAGTTAATGAGAAACGCTAAACAAAGCATGTTTTCATCACGTACAGTGAAGAAAGGTTACTGAAAATAAATGAGTGGCAAAAGCGGAGGCTACTTGTTGCTGGCAGACCCGGTGCGCGGAGGGTCATGCAGAGTGCAGTCCATCATCTCTCCCTCAATGCACAATCCTCTAATTGGACTTGCAATTAACACTGAGCAGGTTTTTACTTGGAAACTCTGAACCTATCTGTAATTTGCTTTTATAAAATTGACATGACAACAGTTAATCAGGGAAAGGTTCAAGATCAAGTAAAAAATAAACAGATGAGTTCTTACCTCGTTGAGCACTATAATCTCATCCGCGTCTACAATCGTGGAGAGCCTGTGGGCGATGAACACTGATGTCCTGTCCTTTATCATCACCTTCATTGAATTCAGGATGTTCTGCAAGACATAAGACAAATATAATAATCACTTGGTTAACAAGAGTATCCCATAATCCAAAGGAAAATAGTTCCCCAGGTTTGCAATAACGCTGGTCGGGAAAAAATAATAAGAAAGAAAAGTGCATGAATGACAGGATATATATGAAATGTACTCCCAAACTTTGATTTGAAGAAGCGACTAAGTCAACACTATGTTGACTTAGTCGCTTCTTACTACGTCTACTGCCCCGCTCTTTATCTTGAAGTTCAGTGAGGACGCACTGAACTTTCTTATTAAATGTAACATTCACAAAGACTGTGGAGTTTAAGCTTTGCTGGAGATTAAAGCGCAGAAAACAGGTGTCAGAGGAGAACGTACGTGTGTGTACGTGTTTGTGTCTAGTGCATATGCCACAGCAGGTATGTGACGCTGGAGTGAGCTGACTTACTGTGAGTGAGTGGGTGTTTGTTCAGATAAAAGTGTATGCAGGGTCTGTTGAGGTGTCAAACTGTGCGTTCAGCAGAGAATGGGCATTTGATGGTAAGTCATGTTTGTGCACTGTCAGGCCCACCTCTTCTGTGATAGAGTCGAGGGAGGATGTTGCTTCGTCATACAGGAGAATGGGTGGATTCTTTAGAACGGCGCGGGCGATGGCGACACGTTGCTTCTCCCCTCCTGAAACGACCCGACAGACATCATCAATAAAAGCAAAGCAGGTTTAAGACCAGAGGTTTGAAATACGTGAATATACAGCAGGTCTCTTGCACCAGCACCTCAACCTTGCAGCCAATACTTCAACAACACGGATGCTACAGGCTTCAAAGTGGTAGAAGCCACTTTAATTTAACTGTGAAGGAAAATCAGCAGGATGCAAAAAGTTGACTCGGCCTTCATTGCACATAAGCTGCCTGTGGCCTCCTGAAAGTAAGCGGCATTCAGCGGATATGAATATCCACCCAGTCGAGAACAGCAATGAAGGAAGCGAGGCGCTTAACAGCCCAGACTGAACACCTCCTCGCCCCCCCGTCTCACAAACTCACTGGCAGCTGTCATGTACAACAGTGGCAGAATTAATGAGAAGTTAGTTATGTCTCTATTTTGTCCGTTCGCTCACTCACTAATTCTGTCACTCCTCAGAAAGAAATCTGTGCTGCCAGTAATTGCATCTTGAATGTTGAGTGAAAGTGCTCACAGTGTGTTTACATGGGCTAAATGAGTTGCAGAGTGATGCTAGGAGCCAAAGTCTACACAGTCTTGTGTTATCGCTGCACATCACATAATATAACTGTAAGGCAACATGCCAAGTTCATACACTACATAGAGGAAGACAATGAAACAATTAAGATGCTGCTAGAGATTAACCCCCAAGTCCCACAATGACTAGATGTTACATTTAATAATAAGATACATTTTAATTAGCTACTTTTAGAAGAAAAAGCTCATGATCATAGTTTCAAAAGTATTTCCAATCCCATATTCCCTTATAAATATTCAAATTAATATTAATGCAGAAACTTGAAAATAATTTGGATCCGTTCAAACTTAAATCTTCCATGGCAGCACCATTCAACCACCCTGTTTATTATGCTAATGCTGCTCACAGCCGACATCCTGTAAACTACTTTTCTCAATAAACAGTATGTCATGTGCAGCGGTAAAAACTTCATAATGATGAGTAGATGATTTAGACGATTGAGCATTGTATCATTTCCACTAGTACCTACACAGAAATAACCAACTGTGTGAAATCTGCCTTCAGCTGTTTAAGAGAGCAAAACTGACAGTGTCAAATATAAAAAAATATCTTATACTCAATATCCTAAATAATAACGTGATGATATTCTATGTTGGAAAATTTCTGCTGTCATATAATAATGAGCAGGTAACTAACAAAAGTCATGAATGTGATTAAGTTTAACAGCTAAAACATTATTATAATTAGAAAAACGTTTTATCATTTCACAGTAAAGCTACCAGGGACTAGAACAACTCATTAATCAGCAACTATTGAGATAAATCATTTAAAGCAATAATATATAATTCACTGGTGGTGGATTTAAAACATCTTCAAATTGATTCAAATTGAAAAAAAATATATTTCATGAATATAATAATTGATAATCAAAATTGTAGAGAAATTGTCCAGAATATATATTCTGGAATAAAACTACTAGTAGCCAGTCATTCTGATAACAGCTGTATTTTTGGGTTTGTTTGTTGCTGTTTTTCCAGCTTAGTGAATCATTCAGGCTGCTGCACAAAACACAGCTCTTTCAACTGCTTGTGCTGAGAGACCATATTTTAACAGTAGTCAAAATGGTGCAGCAAACCTGACAGCTTGAGGCCCCGCTCCCCGACCTGGGTGTCATAGCCATGGGGCATGCGGAGGATAGCGTCATGGATGCCTGCTAGACGTGCCACTTGGTAAACGTCCTCTGGTGTCGCGTTGATGTTCCCGTACTGCAGGTTGTAGAAGATGGTGTTGTGGAACAGAACGGCGTCCTGACAACAACACAGTTAGAGGAAAAAAAATTAGGCTTCAGAGAATGTTTTTATTGCAGCAGCGACAGAAACAGAGGACTGCGGTTACTAAGACCAGGGCAGGAGGGAGGAAGAGACAGAACGCAAATGACAAAAATACTGTTCATGGACCATCTGTTCAGATCAGCCTCTGAGCTCATTGCAGTTAAAACTTAATGGAATTCAGTTTATTTCTAATGCTGCTGTTAATGTTACATGTTCTAAGCTCCCACTTTGTTTTATATAATTATCAATAATTACTCTCAAATGTACATTTCATTTGTGGTGAAGGATGACAATCAATTTGATTATAATTCATTATTATCAAATCAATTATTTGATTGTGTTGGTGTGTATCATACCTGAGGCACGACCCCCAAAGCCTTCCTCAGGCTGTCTAGGCTGACGTCTCGGATATTCTGTCCCGCTATGTAGATGTTCCCCCGCTGGGGCTCGAAGAAGCGGAACAACAGGCGCACAATGGTGCTCTTCCTGCAACCAGACGTGGAATCAATCGTCAGCACCAATCTGTCTGTGAGCTGTACCCCCACCGTCTACTGATGATATCCGATGATACGACTGACTGCACATACAAATGAGATGACACACTGGCTAAAGGTGTAACAGTCTGTGTATTTCTGTGAAAGCAGACCCACCCAGACCCGCTGCCACCAACGATGGCCACCTTCTTCCCAGCAGGCACCTCAAAGGAGACTCCGGCCAACACTTTCTGACCCTCCAGGTATTCAAAATATACGTCCTCAAATCGGATGGTGGCCTCCTGCGGGTGTGACGGCTATAACCGGGGCGAGATCCTTTTCCTGGAGCAAACCATCAGAGGGTTAAGACAGATGAAACAGAAACAGAGGAGATTGATACAGAACAGCCGGTGGCAGAGAAGCGCAGCATGATGCAACGTTACTCCAACACCTTGAAAAAAGGGATAATAGTGGAGCACACAGCCTACACAGGCTGCTTAAAGCAGAGGCATTCACTTCATATTCAAGAGGTCGTTTCAAAAGACCATCTGAACCTTCACACCCTAACCTTCACAGCGACGGATCAATAGGCGTGAAAACTTTGGGAACATACTGGGGTGAGCTACAGAGCTGAGATGTAATCAAGGTCAGCAGTGAATAAAACACGGCCTTACCCTGAGGGTAAAAGCCTGTTATGCTCTGATTCTATTCTACCTAACAGCAACATAATCCCCCCATCATCCACCTCAGCCAATTAATACAAATAACTCACTGTCGATTTGTCTAAACGGAGGTAAAAAGCCGAAATAAAATTATCTGACATCTACATAATAGGCACATGTGCTATACAAAAATAACCGAAGCATTCAGACAGTAATGGCCAGCTGGGCAGTGCCATTCTACAGGGAATCACAATGGAGAGGAGAATAACTGATGAAAAATAAAATGCTTAAGAATAACTGGACAGACTTGTTTCCAGAGACGGTAACAACATTTACATTGTTAACCAGCAGGTGCACATTGGTGTGTGTGTTCTTCTGAGACAAGATGGGTTGTTGTGTTCAAAAAACAAAACAAAAAAACTAAGATGAATGAAATTAATAAGGTCTCACAATAACAACAGGTATTCCACTGAGGAAACACAGAGGGTTGAACGTTTTGGCAAATTTTCAGGTAGAAAGAGGAGCTAGTTTTACAAACTCTTTGTATTTTCTAGGTGACTTTAAAGATTGGCGGTTTCTACCAACTGGGAGATTTAATTTGGGGCCTGGTCAATTACTCGACAAGTCCATTCATATAATTAAAATATTTGAATAATAATTTGTAAATATATAAAGATATAGTATATGGATGACACTTTCCCCAAAAGTGAAGTTAAAGCTTCTTGATTGTCGCCCTACTGGCTGGATGCATTATATGTCAAAAATCCTCCATGTTAGAGGATGGGACTCGAACTCACTAGAAAAAAAACAGTACAGTTTTCCTGCAGATTTGGGTTCAATTATTTAGCAATGGCAGCATGCGTATTAGGGATATTTTGGCTTTACTCCTGGATAGTGGGAGCAGGTTGGGACACAAACAATATCTATATATATACTTCCTTCCTCAACCTGGCAGAGCTCATTTACTCTCTTTTTAGAGGAGCCATCACTGACTGAAAAGATTATCTTCACCAAAATCACAGGCAGAACAACAAGCCTCTAATAGATCACTAGTGTAAGGTTTTTCCTTCTTATCCGATATCACCAAGTGGAAAAATTTAATAAAATACACAACTAAAACAATCGTGTGTGCGGTTATTTGTAAAAACCTCACCGTGATTGATGACTAACACAATGAAACTGTTACACTCTAAGAAACCATTAAAAAGAAATGGTGCACCAATTGAGATTTCTACTGATGAATTAAAGACTCAGAATAAATCAACAAAAATGTGCCATTCACAGCTCTTCTGCAATTCGTTATATCCAGAATATCTTAATTATATCTCTAATGCAGCAAGTACACTACACGTAGCAATCAATCAGGAAGCACCTGAGTCCCATCAAGCACATAATTACTAGGTTTAACTACAACCTATCATTTTTGAAAGCACATGCAGTTAAGATATCCATGTCGTGCAGCTAGAAGTGGTCGCTAGAATACCTCAGTGGTGAGTTAAAACACTAACCGATGCATTTCAAGGCTTTATCAAATTTATATTGGACAAAATCTTCTCCCCTGGTCTATTTTGTTAGAGGAAGAAAAAAATGGACACAAAACATTTAGCGAATCACACAGTGTGGATCAGAGCATGTCTGGCCAAGACGGTACCTTGATACTGGAGTCGATGCTGAGCAGAGTGAAAAGAGTGTTCATGTCTATCAGAGCCTGTCTGGTCTCTCTGTACACTGTGCCCAGGAAGTTGAGAGGGAGGGAGAGCTGGAAGAGCAGACCGTTCACCATCACCAGGTCTCCCACGGTCATCGTACCTGCATGAAAGCAACAGAACAACTTACAGAGATGCGCATAAAATCATGAATCGTTCACTGGGTATATGATCTAAAAAAAAATGTCTCAAACACCTCCTTCTTTCAGGTTAATGAAGAAGATAACAAATGTTACAGGTAAATTCCATTCAGGTGATGTGTAATACATGGATGGAATCAAATGTTTTTTAATGGTTTACAAATGTTGATGGAGCGTTTTCCCCAAATAACCCCAAACCCACTCACCTGCTGCGATGCTCCTGCTGGCCAGCAGCATGATGGCAGTGAGGCCGACACTGAAGATGGCATTCTGGCCAAAGTTGAGCATGGCGAGCGTGGATGTGGTTTTTAAAGAGGATGACTCATAAACCTTCAGGAATGCATCATATCTTTCAGCTTCGTACTTCTCATTGTTGAAGTACTGCAGCAGAGATGAGAAACATGGATGGAGGGAGGAGAGCGAGGAGAGCAGGGAGCACAGGGCACGCAGACCGCAGAAGGATTTACAAAAGGGAAGAAAGTGTAAGTTGAAAGAAAAAGAGGGAGAGGGAGAGATACAAAATATGGTTAAGGTTAAAGGTTAAGGAAGCATGGAGAGCAGTGTCAGGCAGATAGACACTTAAGTAGATCCTGCCTCAAGGCCGCATTTGTTCTCAGTGACCCCTCTGGGCGTAGCCTGAGTCTCAGTTGGCCTCTAAAGCACTTTTTCATGTCTCTGTAGCTTCATCTTCTCCCCACTGATCTTAAAGGACATGGAACACAGTCCAGAGTCTGCATTACTGAGCAGGCTGCAGCTCTGAAGCTTTGGCAGAGGATAGTGCTTGTGGCAAAATAGAAGTTTATAAAAAATATTAGGCAGATATATATTGAGTAAAACAAAAACAACACTTGAAAGTTAAATAATCACAGGATCTGTAGCAGCTAAGACAGACATTTAGCCATAGAGCACAGATTGCTCTCTCAAGTGTCACGTCAAAAACAAATTTTGATTAAGACATGTAGCTATCATTTAGAGAGATTGCTTAATGAATCCGCGACAAGCACATCTTTTATATTCAGCCTATAAAAACCACAGCATGATCATAACAACCACCCTCCTCAACTCTGCTGCCAATTACCTAATATTGCTGTTTGTTTAGTTTGCACTATTGTTTCTCTGCTCGTTAAGTGGGCGATTTGCTTCTCTAGCTAACGGCCGTGGTGCTGTGCTGCTACCGGCTTGTCCCTGATTTACATATACGGAAATGCAGGGAACCAGAGCGAGAGACGGAGAAGGGAAGAAAAGGAGCACATGGTGAACGAACCGAAGCAGTGCAAGCCACCGCGTTCAGGTTCTCTTCCAGCCCTTTGTGAAAGTGGAACGGATTTCTGAGTGGGCGGAGATCTAATTACATATGCACACTCACAGCTCAGAGTGATGCTAAATCCGGCCGCATTGACACAGATGACACAAAATAACACAGAACAAAAAACGTTAAGGAAAACAGGACGCAAAATAATACAGCAAAGAAAACAACACAGATACCAAAATATACCCGGAATGGTAAACAGACCAGCCGAAACTGGAAGCTGATTATTTGTTTACGTGTTTTTTCTACAATAAGGTTTACCTCGAAAGAGACTTCAAAACAGCAGAAGGTTAAGATTTAGGAATACCGTGCCTGTGTGAGAGCTTTTCTCTGATTAGTAATCATGGCAGTGAAATAGAAAAGAAAATAATTCTTCAAATCATTGTTTTTCGTTTAAGTGAACAGAAAAAAATTCAAGCGACAAGGAGCTAAAAAGGGACTGTTTGAAAGGAGGGTGGTAGTGTGTTTGTGTGTGTGCGTTTACACTCGGGGAGGTTGGATCTTACCTTTACAGTCTCATAGTTTAGAAGGGAGTCTATAGCTGTGTTGCCTGCTTCATTGTCCGCTTTGTTCATCTCTATCCGGAAGCGAGTCCTGCGTGCAGGGACAAATGCAGACATCACTTGTCTTGTTCATGATAAACTTTCCGTACAAATGGCAGACTAGGGCAGTATTAAATGTGAATTCAGGAGGGATGTGGAAAAAGGTACACGGCAAACGATTAATAGCTGTCAAGATAAATGGTCAGTATTTATATAGCACTTTTCTAGTCTTGACGACCACTCAAAGCACTTTAAAGTACAGCTTTTTGCCATTCACAGACATTCATATAGTTGATCTATGGTCAGCACTTTTTTCTATTAGCTGCAATTTGGGGTTCATTTTCTTGCCCAATGACACTTCAGCATGCCTATGGGGAAGTGGTATCGAACCGCCGACCTTCTGGTCAGAGGATAGCTCAACCCCCTCAGCCAGAAAAATACTGTATGTTCGAATATTGAGGTCATAGCAGTTCTTCTGTTTTTAGAGTAAAAGAAAAACAAAAAAGGATAACAAAGTTTTGTTGACAGTTGATTTGAAACTGGTAACCCAATAATAGCAAATTAAAGCAAATTATAGCAGATCCTTTACATTATGTTGTCTCTTATTTCAATGTCTGTTATTTCCTTCAATAACATGACTACGGTGGCTCTCTTTCCCCTAGTGAAGGCTGTGTCTTGTTCAACCCAACACTATTTATATGGCGCTGTACAAAACAACATGGTTGATGGTGTTGTGGTTTATCAAAACCAAGTGTGTCTCTGACGCCTCTGAAGATGTAAAGAAGGGGTGAGAGCAGTTATCACCTTGTAGACAAACATCAGAATTAAATTAACTCTGTAGCTGACAAACAGAAGTCTAGAGAGAATTTATTTGAGTTAGTAAATGAAGCAGTTGCCTTGAGCTTCATTAATTAATACCCGGTTTGTTTTTCTTAAACCTGTGACCCTTGTTTGTTTCTACAC
The DNA here is from genome assembly GCA_038501795.1 of Pseudopleuronectes americanus. Classification (NCBI taxonomy): domain Eukaryota; kingdom Metazoa; phylum Chordata; class Actinopteri; order Pleuronectiformes; family Pleuronectidae; genus Pseudopleuronectes; species Pseudopleuronectes americanus. The sequence continues at coordinate 11,355,691 of CM076723.1, forward strand.
TCAACCACCTTGTCCATCATTTTAGCACCCTGGTGCTGTTATGGAGAGTTCAGTCAGGACCTGCTTTCAGATTTCTAAGCAGCATGATAGGAGCTTGATTTTTAAGTTCAATTTCATGGTTAGACATTTCAGAGCGTGTCAATTAGTTCAGGCACTTGACAGGCACTGCAACCTTGCAAATGTCCTCCAGAACTGAGTCAGCTTAAATGTAGACACGACCCTTGAGGAGACCCTTGAGGAGAACTTCACTTTCCAACATAACAAACAAGACAATCAATAGAGTTACAGGCAGATACGGAAAAAGTACAAACATCCTCGTTGTTACCTCCACTGAGTGACGAGAATGGTGAACAGGGTGTATGACGATAAGGTACCCAAGGCCACTGCTGCAAACTGCCCACCGCACTTGTAATACTACAGAAGAGAAAAGCACAGTTCAGACAAAGCATATTTTACAAGCTGTGACTCAACAGCTTCGTGATAAAAATTGGAGCTGCAACATCAGACCATCAGGCTCCACTGCTGGCGTCACAAGGTGTTCTGAGAGCGCAGTGTTGTTGATCATTCCACTATGAAATTGAGTGTTACGAATGGACGGGAAACTACTAGAAGTAATCGTGCTAATGCTTTAGCTATTTGGGCAATGGAGTCTGGCATCATTACAGGCAAGCTGACATTATAGTCCAGAGTGGAATAATAGCAGGAAGCTATAGAAGAGCCAGTGCTGGCCAAGGAGGGGGCATCTGTTTAGGGCATACTCTGCAGGAGGACATTAAGCTGCTACAAAAGCTTTGGGATTCATCATTGGCACTAATGGGCTCCGTGTTGCCACCAAAAGTTCATGGGGATTCATATTCCATTTAGAATGCAAATGAGAAGATATTCCCACAATTAATTTCCGGACAATCTGCTTTGAAGAGTGTTAAGGTGATGGACGGTGCTGAACTAACATTAATAACTGAATCAGTAACAGCTGAATGAAATAAGAGCCAGGAGATTGTAAGCAGTGTTTCTGGGAGTATCCTACAATAAGTTAATGGCCAGAGCAAATGACTACCAACATCTGTCGGTTAATTTCACACAACAACTCACCAAAATGGCACTGACGAGGCCCATCTCGAAGACCGTGGGTCCTAGGTTGAAGACGATCGCACTGAGAATGAAGGAGATGCCTCGTGTGCCACGGTCGATGGCCTTGGACAGCGCTCCTGTCTGGCGGCTGAGATGAAAACCCAGATCCAGATTGTGCAAGTGGAGGAAGACGTTCTTGGCGATGCGTCGGATGGAGCTCTGGGCCACCTTGCCGAACACAGTGTTCCTCAGCTCGTTGAAGAGGGCCGCACAAGCCCGTGACACGCCATCTGGGATAGCAGAGGAGACCGAGAGTTTAGCACAACAGCTGTGAAAAGCAGCGCTGCTGGGTGCTATCTGGTGAAAATGTATCCCCCATCCCAAACAGACATGACTGTTATGGAGCAGCAAAATAAGAATCTGACCCAAATCTTCGCTGTCCTGTAAGATGTAACACAGAATATTGAGATCGTTAAGACAAGAACAGGCTGAGGTATGTCACATGCTCTACAGTAAGGGCATGTGTGAGGTGGCGGGTGCAGTTTTTCCACTTCATCTCAGGGCTGCAAGCCCTGCAGTGCAGCAACAGCAGTCTCTCCAAGCCTCTGTAATTACAGAGCAGGATGCTGTCTAAAGCCTTGCTACTGTGGCAGACCAACACACTTAGACAAGGAAATCTATGTACATGTAGTGTTGCTGAGTGTGCGTGTGGCAGAGAGCAAGCAACATGTTGTAGCAGAATACTACAAGAGGGGGAGGAGGAGTTCGTAAGAGTGTCATGAAAGGATGTGACAATGAATTGTCAATGAATGGGCTTGATTTCACCACTGTCTGCGGCAACACTTTCTCCGGCTGATCCACACAGATGAGGGTGGATGCACTCAGCACAGTCTTCCTATAAAATTTTATTATTATTGTGCAATTTGAGTTTTGCAAAGGAATCGACATGGGAGTTATAATTCACCTAAATCACCAACTTAATCAAATCCAAGAAATTAGTTATATTTGACTCCTTTCATTTCTCAAACTGTTACACAAGCAGATTGCAAGCATGGCTGTCACAAATTAATTTAAGTCTGTGTTTAAATGACACATGGCCTTTCTGTGGGGATTTCAGCGAGCTATATCAATACTTGACTTTTCCGCTGAGACCAGGAGTCAGGTTAATAATTGCTCTGTCTGCCGGTACTCACAGGGCTGTAATGTGGCGTTAAATAGGAATGCTCGTCTAATGAACAATGTGTCCACATCTGACAAGGTAGATAGAGAACTATATAACCTTTTTATCCGAATTACCCTGGACACCTCCGGCTCAAAGTATCAAGCCACGAGTGACGCAAAGAAGGAACAAAAAATTAGAATTTCTTTCTTTAAAAGCATATCCTTCAGTCTTTCTCGTCATCCTAATTTGTCCTGTCTGGAGTCCTGTTCATGTGCTCCAGTTATCAACACACAGCATTAGTGTGCAAGACCTGAATGGGCTCATTAAAATAAGTGGCTACAGGGCGAAGTGTACATTGCATCCATGCTGATCTCACTCAAGGCCAGAGTGACTTGCAGAGGGTGTTAGGTTCACAATACAATTATGTATTTTAGCTTTTCATCAGCTGCTCAGAGTAAAAAACAAAAATCCTCTAATCATTCAAATTCGCACTCTCGCATCTCAGCCCTGAAAGGGAAGAAGTGAAAGAAATATCCCTGGCCTCTTGGCCACTTTCAAAAGGTTATTAGTGATTTCTTCCCCACTGCTTTGAAAATGTATCTAGCTCTGTTTGCCTCAGGAGCACACAGGTATAGTGCTGAAAAGTCATCAGCATTCAAGGGAGGGCTGTAAGGATTAATAGAAGTGAGCTCAGACAGAGCAGAGCACATAATGTAAATAGTGTGAGGGGGAGGCAGAGATTGCCGAGTGGCATTGATATGAATGTGTTGGGAAAGGTCGTCCTGCAGATAACAGGCCGTCCCACAGTCCCCTCTGATGAGCGCGGCACCTGCCAGTGCAATACAAGTCTGGGACTTACAGCCAATCAGCACGGCCGTTGCCATGGTAGCCACTGTGCTTGGCGCGTCATTCAGGTTCAGCATGTGTCCCGACATCTGGTTAAGCTCATCCACTGCATACTTAAACATGAAGGGCACCGTCACATTGGTCATCTGGGGAGGCAGAGAGGGAAGGAGGACACGTTCAGATGGGGGGACAAAAGAAAAACAAACAAAGTGAGGGAGAATAGTTTCAAATAGCCCATTAGATATACATATGCTCAAAATATTCCAGAGACATTATCTATGTATGTGCACCCCACGTGCTTCACATACATACATATATTTGAATGCACCTGAAAAGGTTACGTAGGATTCACTGCCTAAATATATGGTATGCTGTGCGAGTGCTGATTCTTCCTGACTAGCTCTGCTGGTGCTTCCTGCTAATGGAATTGAAATGGTTATTAGGGCTAATTAAAAGCACAGGGACAGCTGTGTGACTCAGGATAGGCGGTCTGCAGTGCATTAGGGCAGCCGGAGAACACAGCAGCACACCAAAGCATTTTCATCTGAAACCCATTTCATTTGAACCTCTCAACCCCGAAACACACGGGAGAGTTCTAACTTTCTTTTTGTTCCATTATTCCTGTCAAGTTCTGCAGGATATAATTCAGACAAAACAGTTAAAATAATCCGATAAAAAAAAGAGTTCAAGAAAAGCACGTGGACTGTGGTAGGAGTGTATAAAAAGGCACCAAATAATGCACCATTTGGGCTGCGAAGGCTACATCTCCAGGGATCTTGCTTTATACACATGGGTATTATACAATGGACAAACAATTGGAGCCCTTCAAGAGGAAAAAACAAATCCTGCCACTTTGCTACCAAGACAACAGAACATGGCAAAAAATAAATTGTATCACTAACACACGGTAAGGTTGGATGTGCCCTATTTTAATCCATTAATTTTCGACACAGCAGAGTAAATCGACACCATGTCAATCTGTACCTGAAGATATGTCATCTCATTGGAGAGCTATTGTGTCATGTAATGGAGATGAGTCTCCAGGCTGTCATGAATAAGCTTCATCCAATAGCATGACACACAGACGCAGGGGGCAAGGGTTTGAGGCCAACAAAAACAGGAGCTTCTACATAATCAGTTATTTGGAATGAAAATGTCACTGATAATGTGGAGTGCAGAGGAGTGATGCGCTGTAACCACATAATTATTTAGCTGATTTAAAAATTGCCTGTGCACTGCTGGTGGCTTCGTCTCACACAGGCAAACTGGAGGGATCGAGTCTTACCCCAGCCAAGCAGGAAAATAGTGGAACTAGATTGGATTGCACAAGTGTGCTCTCTCCTACTTAACATACACTAGAGGGAGCCGTGCTGAGGGCAGCAGGACATGCTTATTGAGCAGCTGAGAGTGTGTGATTGTTTTCCAGGGTTTAAATTAGAGACCATCAACAAAGGAAGAGGAGATACATCATGCACTGATTAATGCTGGCAGTTAATCATTAAAAAAAATACTATCTGTTTTTAATGCACAGTGTTTTTGACACCGTGTAATTATACAAAGCACTCATGCTGCTTTAGAAAATGCAACCCTATTTAACGGTGGTTTGGAATTTAACACAAATAAAAAATTAAACCTTGATCATGCTGTATCCCGTACAACTAAATGAATCTTGGCCTGATTGCCTAACTAAGGCATTGTTGCCTTGATGTCATCAGAAGATCCTGACCTTGGCTTAGAAACAACTTCAACAAGGGGAGGAAGGAGCCAAATGTATAAAGAGAAAGAACAGCTTCCTATTGGTGTGCATATTATAAACCAACCTTTGTCTTGTGCACCATGCTCTGAGCATTAAAGTGTGACAATCCTGTAAAAGAGTTGTGTAAGAGAATCATGTACATTAGCTTCAAAACAACCACTCCACAAAGTAAGTGCTACGAAACCTAGACCATCTTCTTAGCAAAGGCGTAGTTGGAAGAGATTTTTTTTTCAAATTCAACACTGCACTTCCTTGCCTCCTTAACAATCCAAATGCCACGGGGTGAAGTCGATAAGATGAACATTTCTCGAGACAAGAGAGCGCCAGACAGACTTTTCAGGACTTATCGGACAAATTTAAAACCCTCAGACTTCAATGTAGAACACCTACCAAATACAAAAAAGTACTAAAACTAAAAAGAGAAGGTGAGGGTTGTGAATTTAATTCTCATAACCTCAGCAGCCACTTACACAATCTATTATTCTTATCATGCCTGTGTGTGTTGTTTACCTGACTGCAAGACATCTTTACATGAACAAATTAATGAACACCTCCTCAATTATGCATCACATCACAAATCCTAGAGATAATAACTGCACTGACTACAAGAATTTCACACATTGTCCACATTTTTGTAACACTGTCAAAACCGTTAATGTCACAAACACAGATGTTGCAATACTGGTATTATGGGTGGTTGGGGTTGTGATTTATTTTTTGCTTTCATTTTATATGTTGTTTAGATAAGTGCTATTATTGTGTAATGAGATACAGTTTTTGCAGTATTCTTCTTGTCTTTGCTGTTTTACCATTTAAATATACCTAATTTAAATATGATGATGTACTAATTTTAGTCCAACTTATGCAACAAGTTTTTATTGAGTCTTTTTTTGGGGTTCTACCAAGTTGTATCGGAAAATGTGGGTCCTAGTGTAATCAAATTAACTACGATGAATTATTATTTCAGTTTGAAGGTGTTAAAAAGGCTAAATATAAACTAAAGCTTCCTCAGTGTTAAGTGGCTGGACTAAAAACAAAAATATCTGCAATTGCGGGGTACGGTTGAATAAAACTACTTAGCACTGAATTGACATATGGACATTATATGACAAAAATGTTTTCAAGAGGTAAAACGGGAAAGTACATCTTTGATGATGCCGCTGACGATAACCTTACCTTGGTTCCAGCGAGCAGGGCCAGAGAAATGGCCACACGGGCCCGCAGGTCAGGTCTGTCCTTTGGCCACACATAAGTCAACATTGCTGACAGGATCTTGGCTGAATTCACCTCCTTCAGCTGTGGAGAAGAAAACAAAAGACTAGTATGTCCTCAGATCATCGTCCCAAAAGTTTGATTAAATCATCTGTCCTGTGAGACAGAGATTAGGAGGGTATTTACTGTGTTTACTTTCTAACCTTCCTGATGTTCACTCATCATCACAACTAACTTGCATTTTGTGTTCAGTGTGACAGTTGGGATGACCTAAACATGGCTCTCTGGGCAGACACCTGGTAAATCAAATGTCAATGAGATTCCCTCGGGGGGATCCAGGAGAAGCTACGACAGCAGACTCCAGGTGGACATGGGTATCCAGCCTGACACTAAAAGCCTGGGAGACACCTGAGCTGTCATCTCAGCTGAGGTTGAAGCCCACTGGTGCCAAAATGGCTGTTTACCACACACCTGCCACTGGGACTCTGCACAGGCCAACGAATATGCAGTAATTACTTTAATCCACACAATATGGTGGCATCATGTTACAGCACTGCTATAAGGCAGCACCTCTTATCAAATAACTGTGAAACCGTGCCCAACACCTGCCTTTAGCCAAAGACAATCAAGCTATGCATGTCACTGAAAAGAGAAGATAAACATTAACAGCTGAGTGAACCACTGAAGGTTTATGCACCATATGTGCTGAAGGCCAGTTTATAAATAATAAAAGTATGTCTAACTCGGTGATAGTTTATTAAAGGTCTGCTGCAGCTTTCAGAGAAAAACTTTTAATACTCTTAAGACTGTGAATAAGAGATTTCAGTTGTTAATTGGTACTTATAGCTATAATGGTGGTTGGATATATATTGATGGGCAAAAGTAGCAAATGTTGCCTTTTAAAATTAAAGTTGTGTAGAACATAATTGGACAATTAAGTGTTGATTCAAGATTTGAAACTTTGTCATTGAGACATTATTATGCATTTCAAGCCTATGCAATTATTTCATATAGTATATTAATATATACTGTAAACAGCCATATATCAGCCTTAGATATCTCATATATTTCCTTCAGCAAAACAACAACCTTGATGACACCCTAAACCAAAGACTGAAAAAAACTAAAATAATTAGACAAGAGAACCTTATCTGTCGTGTCCACTACATTATTTTCAGTTATTATGTGCTCTTAATTTAGTCTGCATGTGAAGAACAACTCCCTAAAACAATTGAAAACAGGTATTTTCAATAACTTAATACTACCAGAGGATTCTGTTCTCACCACATTTTTGGGGTCAGCATTCAGCCTTCCTCCAGCACTTCCGTGCCAACATGTCCGTTTGTCAGTCACCTGCAAATGCTGTGCAAACAACATACATTGTTATTCTTGGTTTGATTTAAACAACAAACACTGATACACAATCATTCCTCACAAAATACTCACTTTTGCTGCCTCCAAAATCCGTCGACTGTTTTCGCTTCCGTTTGTGTTCCATGTCGCTGTTCGTAAGTGTGGGGGGGAACTCAGCTGAAACACATGAGACAGCTCATTTAACTGAAGTTTCCAATGCAATCAATTTTTAACTCCACCAGGAAAGTCATTTCTTGGCCCATGTCTGTGTCTTTGATTTCCACAAAACTTGGTGAATGAATTGGAGATAGGCAAAGAAAGAACCCATTTCGCGTTGCAGGGGGAATCAAGATTTACCTTTCTAAACATTGATAAAAAAGGCATTTTCTAACATTTTGAACAGTTTCCAAGGGAACAATTCATGAAACTTGATGAATAAAAAAAATCTGCCATATTTTCGAGACTCATGTGTTTGTGTTATACGGTGTAGCTTGATTTAAACAGGGCCTTGGCAGAGGTCTGCACTCTACTGAGTATCATTCTACTTATGGATAAAAAAGATCAGAACTAAAAAAAGACTATACAAAAGGTCAAATACACAATAAAAACATAAAATTCAGATACATACAAAGTAAAAAGTAGAGTACTATCTCTAAGAGTGTTTAAAGAGGTCGTTACAGTTCAATATCACCAAAGTCAGAGTTCAAAGTTTGTAGGGTAAGGTACGGTTAGCGACATACTGCACAAACAAGTTGAGTAACAGTAGTTTTTTTTTCAGAATATATGTCACCAACATAATTAACTTTAACCTACACTGTAGATGAAATCAGAAGAAGCAACACAGTGTCACGACATTTCACAGATTTAAAATATAATGTCAAAGCTTGTGGTTGTTAATATATTTTGTGGAGCTCTGAATAATCTATTTTATCACGGCCACTGTTTACGAAGGATAAAAACAACTACAAACTGCTGCTGATTGATAGTACTAAAAACACTGTGTATGGTTAAAGATAAGCAAACAGAACCAAAACTTAACCTGCACAGCAGCTACATAGTAAGACGGCAAAAGAACATTACATTGGAACAGCCATTACTGAATATTTGTATCTCCTCACAGACATGTCAACACAACCTGTCCTGTTTTTAATGATCACCTAGTGTATTTAAACAATGTGTTTAGAAAAAGTAAGATTAATTATGAGTGTAATGACTCGTCATAAACCACTTCATATGGTAATTGTACATGTGTTACTAAAATTGAGCTAACATCACAAAAAACTGGACTTCAGGACAGCAACAAAATTGTCAATATTATTTGTATTGGTCAGTCAGTACAGCTTTGGAGCATCACAATCTCAACTACACAAAAATACTATTTGACATAAAAAGGCAAAACAGATGCAAAACAGATGTACCCCAAAGGCTGGAACATACACAATGTGGGATATCAGTATTTCAGTTGAAAAATTACTGAAATTCTTAATCGATTATCAAAAAAGTTGTAGATTATTTTTCGGTCGGTCGACTCAGTTGTTTATAACTTTAGTTAATTTAACTGTTTTCTATATAAAACAGGTGCACGTTTCCATGTACACCTCAGTTCATCTGGGAAATAAAATGACATCAGTGATGATTGCAATCAAATTTCAGCAATTAAAAAAAAACCACTATATATTAATATATTGATTAATGGAGTGTGTAAGCACAGCAAGGAGTTGTACAATATAACGAGATCTATCTCCGATTTGTAAAAGTTTGTTTCTGTTTTGTAAGTGTTTTTCATTATAACAACAACCTGCAGTCAGGAGCAAAAATCTGTCTTTAGAAATGAAGACGCGGAATTTATTATGATAATTATACGAAAGGTTTTGCTTTGATATAATTTTGGGCCATTTGGTCCAGCCCTAGTTCACCTGGCTAAAATATTGCAATGCCCTCACTGATACTAGTCCCACAGTCTTCATAATGAACATGCAGGTCAATCTGCACCTTGTGTAAATGGTTTCTACAAACACTGAGCATTGAGCCTTTGGGAGCTGGGCTACCTGGCAGGAAGCTGTCACGTATATTTCAGCTCAATGTGCCTAACGAACAGGAAATTAGTGTTTCTTGAACAATCAATACAGGACAGTGATCGCGCCACGTAAGTTACATCAGCAGTCACGTTGGCTCCTCGGTGTCAGTCACTTATCTAACATCACCGACCCCCTAAGTCGACACGTGACCGGGACCACTCACACTCACAAGTTAATCACCCTCACGAGCCCTGACATGAACAACAGTCACCTGACATGAGGTCCGATGTTAAGAACAGACCGTGACATCACGATTCGGTATGGCGTCGAACCACTGTATCGATCCTTACCCAGACAACGCCACCAGGTACCCTTATAGCCAGGTAACATGCTAGCTGGTGCAGCTAACTTCATTGACATACCCTTACACTTCACTCCATCAGCCCCTATGGGGAGCAGACGACTGACTGTGACAGAACCATGACACCTAACTTCTCTCAAAGTTAGTTTCCACCACTTTCCCTTCTCTGCCCTTGCTGTGTCGTCCCCCATAACACCGTGTCCTCTCAGAGCAACCCGCATTCCCGCGGCCCTCCACTCACCGCGGAGCCGCTGTGGTGCTTGGACTCGGTCCCCCTCCCGCTGCTGCTTTTATTCCAAACGTGGTACGAGCTCGTCTGTCGGAGGAGAAGCGCTAGTTTCCGTCTTTGAATGTGAAAGCAGCAATTCAGCGGTGCCAACATCGGCGCCATGTTGGACGAAGGAGGAAGGCGGTAAGTCAACACGCCGGCTACGTCACATCCGATCCCTCTCCAACTGGCTGTCACTTTCAAGGCTAGCAGGCTAGCCGCTACTCTCCGTCGGGGGGGAAACAAACCGTGATTTCGGTTTTAACACGACGTTGATGGGCGGCTGGAGGTTCGTGAGTGTCTCCTTATGGCCAGTGTCGGTGTGTTGTTAGCGTGAGCCGGATACAGCTCACTTTGAAACAAGGGTCAAAGCTAAAGGCTGAACACGTTGTGTGGCTGCTCGTCTTTGTCAGGCAGAGCGGGTGAACCGTCAGCAAGTGGGTCGCTCGGTCAGGAAACGCTGTCTGGGCCCTTTCCGCCCCGCTGATCTCCCCCCCAGGATGCCGTGCCACAACCAGCAGATGAACAGTGTCAGCAGTGGCCAGGACCACCCAGTGAAGCAGGTCCGGTTCGCTAACAGCGGCGGTGTCCCCCCGGTGCTGAGCAGCTCGGAGCCCAGCGATGCCACCACACTACCCAGTCAGGAAAACCTGGGACCGCAGCTCAAGCTGCTCCCTCTCAACGACCAGATCCGAGAACTACAGACCATCATCAGAGACAAGTGAGTCCCCACTGTTCCACCTGCACATCGAGACCACAACAAGCCACATGTGCCCATTAGAAGTGTTGATATTTTGTTCCATAACTATGTGTACAATTCTTCAGAGTTTTCATGTAGATATGTGAATCTAATCTGTGAGTTTATGCTTTCTACAGAAAAGATCTTCAATATGAATATGGCAAGCAAAAGAAAAATCAATAACTGTTTACTTCCCTAGTAACGAGTCACAAAAGCCAAACGAATCCTAATCTAGCTTTATTTTAGGAGGCATGTTATTAAAAGATAAAGAAAATAAACAAAGATAAATAAGAGACAACATTCAAGCTTAATCCCAATTTAAGTGTCATTAAGTCAGATCTCATATAACTGTAAAGTAGAAGGTCTAATAGCCTTAGATTTATTGTGTGTGAAGTCCTGGTGCACCAGTCCCACCATGTGAGCGATGATGAATCACCCTAATGATTCATCATCAGCGATCATTCAGGGTATTTGACTGATTAACAATAACACCTACTTTACTATAAGCCCACACTGTGCAGACAAACACTGGTCGAACCCACAGAACCTCCTTTCAGTTTCCAGTAGATGCTGCAGGGTTTACAACAACGCCATCTACATCATGCTGAATTTTGTGTCGGACATTAACATGTGTTGGATTTTAATATTTGACTGTAAGAGCATAACATAGCTAAAACAAAGAACTGCAACCTTGTGATGTTTAAACTAACAAACTAACTAAACAGAATGTGTGATACAGTCAAAACTCTTGAATAAAAGAAAAGTAAAGAAAAATTGAGTAATGGCAATCAGCAGAGCTCATACCTCCACCACAAACTACATCTCAATTTTATTGAAACTAAAGAAAATTCCTGGATTCGCCCCCTGATGTTGATCGGAACCAAAATTAAAAAGTTATTTCCTGACCCATACAGCATTCTTTCTAAGTTTAATTTAATTGAAATCCGTCCTATAGTTTTTGCATTATTCTTCTAACAAACAAACATAACCTCCATTGCGGAGGTAGTAAAGGAAACAAAATCTGAAAAAGTTAAATGCCCCTGCCATATATTCAATTAGTATTTTTTTATTATACATCAGTGCATTAGGGTAGCAATAGAATAAGTTATCAACATGAACATCTCCTGCTATTCTTAAGATGTTTTGTGTAGTTACAAGTTCATGTTACACATACACATAGAGGGTTGATCTCTGTCCATTCTCCACAGCGCAGTAAAGATTAAAATTGAAAGAGAGATGAGGCCTCTAGTCTTTGTTTTTGTTTTTTCAGGACAACCAGCAGAGGAGATTTCGTTTTTTGTGCCGACCGTCTGGTAAGATCATGACTTCATTATTACACAGTTTAAATATATTTGTGTACATTTATGTACACAAAAAAGCAATATGCTTATTGCTTTTTTCCAACAGATCAGACTAGTAGTTGAAGAGGGCTTGAATCAGCTCCCCTACTCAGAGTGCACTGTGACTACACCAACAGGTGAGGATCTCTCTCTCTTTCTAACATAGAGTCAATGGTTTAAAGGTTGAACCCAGAATCTGGTTCTTCTGGATCATTCTTGACAGAGCAGACTGACTGCAATAACGTAAATGGTGAAATAAATAAAGTTATCCAACCTTTAAGCAGTTAACCTTCAGCATTGTATATGTACTGTAAGTGGTCTTGTTCTGAGCAGCTACATTTGTGATTGTTCCACCTCCATTTTTCACCACAGGGTATAAGTATGAAGGTGTCAAGTTTGAAAGAGGCAACTGTGGAGTCAGCATAATGAGGAGTGGTGAGTTAAACCCTCTCTTCTATAAGGGCACAAAGAAGTATGTCTCCATGCATCCATGTGATTTGTGCCAAGTGTGATGTTATGCTGTACATTCGGCGCTGTACTTAATCAGAAGAATAGTCTATTCTGAGTGCTTAAAATTACATACTTTATATCAGCAGTCAGTTCCTTAATCTCAGGGAAAGGTAAAGATTCTTAGAATACTAAATAATATAACAGAAGCATGTTAAATGGGTATATGAGTCTCTGTGCACTCAGCTGAGAGGCCGTGTCCTGCCAGGAAGAGAGAGGATAGTCGTCTTCAGTGATTGACAACTATTAGCAAATAATAAGACAAAAAAATGTAGAATTTACCTGATGCACAGGCAGGGGCCACCATCATTTATATGGTGTATATGATCAAGTTTATATGATGTGTATTTACTCGGTTATGCCTTGATAATACATTCTGTGTCACAAGGTGATATGAAATCCTACCTGCTTACTGCTCACAGGTGCAGAGCCTATTAGTAGAAAAGAAAAGTTAGAGGAAAGATGCCAACCAAAAGGAAGCTAGAGGTATATAACATCATTACCAACAATAATTACAAGCATCGTGTGGCACATCTTGCAACTGTCCAGGTGTCAATGAATAAATAAAATAATGTCTAATGATTCTGAAATAATTATTTAATATTTTATTTATTTATTCTGGAACCACACAACAAACTCCTGAAAGCCGTGGCCTCTTACCACATGGGCTTATGGGAATTTTTAATTGAGTTTTACAGAACTGTACCTCGAGCAGTTATTAGGATAATAAACATTATCTCGGCCATAAAAACAATCTCTTTACACTTTGGTTTGGACCTGATGTTATGGGAGCCTCACCACCAGGGGAATAGTCAGATTAAAATCAGTACTTATGAAAAAGTCCTTCTGGATAGTTTGCTCCGAACAACACATATATTTAAATGGTGTCTGCCCACAGGCGAGGCCATGGAACAGGGTCTCCGGGACTGCTGCCGCTCCATCCGCATTGGCAAGATCCTCATCCAGAGCGATGAAGAGACACAGAAAGCCAAGGTCTACTATGCCAAGTTCCCCCCAGATGTGTACAGAAGAAAGGTGCTGCTCATGTATCCCATCCTCAGTAAGTAACAGTGGGCTGCTCTCAGTTTATCCTGCTGATGACTCCAGTTTACCTCCTTCAGTAGCTTGTAAATGTCAAGAGATGTCCATTTTTGTGCAAATGTAAAAACATTTCCATGTATTTATTCATTTTGAGAAATCTCCATTGAGTTGACCTTCACACCGACTCAGCATTTCCACATCATAGAGGGCCATTCACACTGTTCTGATAATTATAGCTCTCATGGGGGAAATTATATACTGCCTGGTAGATGGCCACCAAGCTGCTGAATAGCATAATAAGAGCCAACAAAAATAGAATCTTAATAGCCCTGGCTTCCCAATGTCAAAAAACCTGTATTTTTCTGCTCTCAGTTTCTGAAAGAATATGATGGCAACCAAGTCAGGTTGAAGATGTGTTATATTATGATGGAATGATGGGTTACACTGACATGTGCTGACAGGGTCCGAAATTAGAGCCTGTCAAGCACCCAGACTCATGGGCAGATCAATCAACACACAGCTCAGTTTTTTATTTTCTGATGCTAACGTAATGCATCAGTTATATGCAGTCAGATTCTTAATTTGGAAATTTTTGCATTTAATCCTTTTTTTTCATTAACCTGATTTATTGTAGTGAGTTAGAAAGTTTTTGTATGAACATAATGACAAGTTATTGAGTATAAAAGGTGGAACCTTGATTTGTCTTTGTCTGCAGGTACAGGGAACACGGTGATTGAAGCAGTGAAGGTGTTGATAGAGCATGGAGTTCAGCCCAGACACATTATCCTCCTCAGCCTCTTCTCCACACCTCATGGTAAACAAACACAACCAACACACTGCCACTGCAGCTCATCAACAACTAACTTTTATTTATGCACCATATCATACATTAGATATACTGGTGGTAACCCCAATGTTGTTCAGTGTTAGTGATAATGGGTTCTAACCAGCAGATCAACAGACAGGGGTTTGCAGGCAGGATTTGTTGTTAACGTTATTTAACATGGCGAGTAAGGATGTTACCCATGGGGGAGGTATGCGGCCTCCCAGTTTATTTTTTTAATATAAATAATTTTCCTGGAAATGTCCATCTTAAATCATTTTACTGTAATGTTATGTAGTAATTTGTGGACTTTGTAGTTGTCTGTCTGTTAACTGAAGACCAGATTTCAATGACATTTAATGTGAATATTTATGGTTTCCCCCAGAGGGATTTTTAAGCCCTCGACCTTTCCATTACTGCCATCATTGAGACCAAGTTTCCACTTTAACACCATATTGCAATATGATGTGCATGTTACCATACGTTTTCTAAATCCTTTAATTCTCTTTAGAGGATGACGTTTGTTGATTTTATTAATCCCATAGACTTTACTGGGGTCGAACAAAAGAGGTGTTTTAAAAGCCTCCTAGTGGTCACTGCAGTGTTTGCATGTTGAGAGAACAATATCAGCTGGTGGAAATGCTTAAGAACTGAGCATGAGATCCATACGACAAGGCGGTGCAGTATTTAATCCTGTGAGGACACATGAGTTTACTTTGCTACAACTTCAACTACTGCTTACTAATTCTTATGGTAGTAGTGCTTTGAAAACTCCACCTCATATGTTACTTTATTATTCTTCCAGGAGCCAAATCTATAATCCAGGAGTTCCCAGACATCACCATTCTGACCACAGAGGTTCATCCAGTGGCTCCAACACATTTTGGACAGAGGTACTTTGGCACCGACTAAACTGAGGAAGACCCGAGGAACATGATCTACGACCTGTTTGGAAATTTATTTAAATATTCCCTATGTTCTCCTTGTTGTGCCAAATACTGCAACGTGATCTTACATTTCCCAGATTGATACAAATTGATAGATTGTATTTATTATGTTTGTTTGTTTTGTTGCGGTGTATACTCATGCTATAAAAAGAAGAATACTCTGAACCATGAGGAGAGTTCAACTTGGAGCATTTTATTTTGCATGTTACAAGTGATGGATCAATAAAGAATTTATATTTGTTAACAGACAGAACAGAAAATGAATCAGTGTCAGTATTTCCGGTGGTTTGGGTGTTTAAAAGGGGAAGTAACACATTCACATATTCCAAAGACAATTCAAAAGGGACCACAATACTGACGTCCTGTTTGTATCATGAGAAAAACATCTTGATTTTATAAATATCCTACTATCAGATAAAAGCACATTGCTTAGAAGTGTCACTTGATAGAGCAAAATAAACAGACACCGCCCGCCGCAGTTCAGAATCAATAAACAGGAACAAAAACTGAACCTAGGAACAATAAATAGACACAAGACAACATGAAGCACTCAACATCCTCATCCTAAGGTTTTACACATGCACAGAATGACAAACAGTTTTAATTAATGTATTTCTCAGACATGAGCAGCATTTCATTTGGCTTACCCAGCAGATAAAGATTAAAAATCAAACAGCATCAAGGTTTGATAAAGGCCCGACTCACTCAGAAATGGTTGTGAACCGAGTACAGTGGCCATGTCCATGAGCCTGATGGCCTTGATGAGATCAATCTGTTACAACGGTATTTAAAATTCCAAATACATAAACACAGTAAGTAGAAAAGAAAACAGACCCGCATATTGCAGGAGATCACTGCCCTCTGCCAGCCAGTGGATGAGCGTCAGTCATCATTTATATATGTACAGTAAACTGCATATCTATAAAGATCTCAATTAAGAAGAAAAAAAACAGGAGAATCTATATCCTCCCCTAGGTAATGGAAACTAGTATCACCCTACTTTCTCATCACTTTGCCTCCACAGGGATGACTGATATACTAGTAAACAAGATTATGATATTTTCATTTTTTTTGAATATTTGTATGTTTTATGTTCATCGTAGACTTCAAAATAAGGTTCAGTGCTTTTTTTATGTTAATCGGCATTTAAGTCACGAAACACCTTATATTCAGGATATGATTCCACTGGTGAATATTATGAATATCATGTATAATGAGTAGTAGCTGCCGACTAAAGCAACCGCTGTAAGCTAGTTGTGTTTTAATTACCATCACTGGTCTGATCAAA
Source organism: Pseudopleuronectes americanus (assembly GCA_038501795.1). Classification (NCBI taxonomy): domain Eukaryota; kingdom Metazoa; phylum Chordata; class Actinopteri; order Pleuronectiformes; family Pleuronectidae; genus Pseudopleuronectes; species Pseudopleuronectes americanus. The sequence goes on from CM076723.1 coordinate 11,372,423, forward strand.
CATTGTTAATGGCATCACAAGTCAAATATTATTGATAAAAACATGTATTTTGTAAATAGATGCCTAAAATGGCACAAGAGCAGGAAGCTGGATACATTCTTAAGAGAAGAGAAACTCCCAAAACACAGGTATAAATACAGTAATAAGGCGCAGGTATTCTATTATGTTTATATTCATTGAAAAGAAAATGAAATAAAATCTTTTTCCGCAAGACCCAAACTGAGAGAGATATGACGACTTAGTCTAAACAAGAGATCTCTGGAGCATCAAGGGTGTGAGGTCCCTGCACAGATCAAACTCTAAGGTGCAACACTGTAAACTCAGCCCAACACTGAAACAGGGAGTGTATAAAACATCACAGTGTCGGACAGAAGCTTCCTAATTAACCGAGGCCGGAGCTTAGAGATGAACAGAGGCAATTATACAACTTGTGATGATCAACAGTTGCCTTCTTGTATGCGAGGTAATATTTAACAAGATGTTTGTTTGTTTTGGTCTGAATCGTCTGTTGTGTGTTCATTCACGAGCGCAGAGGGGATCCATCCATCCAGTGAGTTCCGCTGTTCTTCATTTTGTAAAATAAGCAGGGTACGAGTGGCCTCGTCAGATGAGTTTTTCAGTGTCGTACATCCACATCATTTGGAATGCATCTACCATGTGGTACAGTGTGCACAATATACTGTATATCTACATGCTCCGTACCAGTGTAAAATGTCCTTTTGTTGAATACCTATTCCTCCATCTCTATGGTAACAGAGGGGTCTTCGTTGTCAACTGGATTGAGACACAAGAAATTTCAGCATGTAAATTATTATTTTCTTTCAGGGCTTTTCTTGTCACGGATTCAGCTCGTTTGGTAGTTAACCACCAGGTGGCAGCAGAATGTTATTGTTGGAGTCTAAACACAGTGAACCGTAATACAGTGAAAGTTCAGACTTACACCTTCTGATCAAAGGTTGACACAGTCAGTTTTCCTGTGAACTCTTTATGGTGCTAGATTTACAAATGTGTTTCCTATACAAAATACTGGTAAAGGAAAATGTAAGGTCTTAGATTTGACCCAGATAAAGTGCATATGTTGATGTTTTTTCAGGTTCCTTCATTAGAACTGGTCAAATCTAATTAATGGAAGAGAAATAATTATTTTAATTTTGATACACTTGCCACTATGTGCATTATTTTTTATGTAAGACAGTTAAAGCGAAGCAATCCCTGCATGCATTTGTCTCTTACTATCTTTAGTTTTGTTTTGACCTCACAGTGCAGAAGTGAAAACGACAAAAATAACACAACTTTGGGAAGACTATGTACATTTCTTCACTCAACCAGTTTCTAAGGTTCAAAACAAATTATAAGAGTCAACACCATCTGAAGGATCATTTGAGGCCAAAGGCAATAGTTTGCTTTCTAAATGCGGCAGATATATAAATATCTGGCAGAAATTTTAATAATAATAATAACAATAATCCATCCTATGGTATTGGTAATTGGTAATAATTATTTTTTTAATTATTTTTTTAAAACCAATGACTTCATTAGCAGGGCTGTTTTTTAAGATTATGGAGATCTAGCATCAAAGAGAACTGATAATATTTTCATTGTGTCAGAATGTAACAGCTGAAATTCACTTAATATCATAATATAGATAAATTGAGAGTCCTCTCTAACTTACCGTCACACAGGAGTAAACTCATGGCATTCAAATATTTTAGCAGGTATAGATAATATTCCTTATCGATCAATATTCCTTTTTAATAGATCGGTTATCTTTTTAATAGCAATTTTTTTACCTATTCTTGCTTAATTAATTGTTTTATCTGAATTCTACTATATCAAAATAGAGATTACAGATACTGTTCTATTTTTTGGCTTAATAAAAAAGAATGTGTGTTTAGTAAGTATTTGTAATATAGGTATTAAAAACAAGAGTGTGGCAGTATTAGATATAGCAAATTTAAAGTGACTCACCCAAGCTTACTTCCTCGGAGCCATCATCTGACTCCTCCCACATGTCCTCATTAGCCAACAGGGGATTGTGGGACTCAGAACTCCGATTCTTCAAGGGGAAGTAGTGGCCGTTCCCTTGGCTGTCATGTACATTGTGGAAAAGTATATAGAGGTTGGTTAAACAGCAATGACCAACACCTTATTCTACATTTTGGTCATTAGTGCCAACACTGATGTGAAGATGTTTTTAATGTTTTTGTTCATTCACTAAGTCTAAAGTACACGTGCATACCAAATGCCAAATGGAGAGGGAGAGGAGAATCAGGTGATTATACATCTTAGCTCACCTTGTGCAGACGGGGATAAACCACAGTCTCCGATCCTCTCCAAATACCTGCTTCAGGTTTCTGCGTATGCCGACATTAAAAGCATTTCTGTCTGGTCCATTGCTGAAAACTGGAGCTGAGAAGGCCTCTAGAAAAAGGAGAAAACAACCGTGGCTCACATTATATTTGAATGCCTCAAATCTCCTCATTTTTTTTTACAAAGAACAAAACTCAAAAATAGACCTCTAGCAGATCATTCACCTGTGAACCTGAGAACCACTTCCTCAAACTAATCTTAAAACTTTTTTTCAGGTAAATATGAAAACCCTCACCTAGAGTTGATCTGTTCTTGGACACCAACCAACAGTGGTAGCCAAAGAGGAACATGAGACTGACGAAGAACATGAGCGCCACGAACATGAGGAAGAGGACATGGAACTTCGCAGGCCTATTTGACAACTCCCCCTAAAGGAGAGACACACAAGTGAAAGATGGTTGTTTAAAAGGTTTTTTTCTAAAAGGGTATAACCCATGACAGAACGTGAGGTTGTTCTCTGCTCTTGGGCAAGGGCCATATCGCTGATTATGTACAACTTCAATGTGTCATATGATTGCTTTATTTGATGCTGACCACGAGACTAATGACACTCACCACCCAGTATTTGAGGAAATACTGCAGGACTGACGCTGCAATGAATACACAGTACACCATGGACCAGGAGAGGAAAAGCAGGAAAAACTTGTAGTTGGAAAAGCCCACACAGTTGTTTACCCTTAAAGAAAAAGTAAGTTAGGTGTCAGAGCAAAATGAATACATAAAATTTTCCTAACTAGGGCTTGGTAATAAAACAATATAAATAATTATCGTAATTAAAAATTATTTGAATTCATAGCAATAAACAAGTCTAATATGTATCAATATAATGTTTATGCATTGTGCATGGTGAGGAGGTACAACACCTAATTGATCAACCTCAGATTTCTTAGTGATTGTCATTCTCTGATCATAAAGAAGAGCTTAAAACCAAAACCTTCACTCTGGAGCAAAACTCAGTCTTCAAACGTAATATAAAACATAATGTGACTTTTATTTAGTTAAATATCATGATCAACTGATATGAACATTTTTATTGAGGTATAGTTCTTGACCATATCGCCATGTTCTAATCATAAGAAAGAAATATAGGCTCAGTTATAACTTACCAGGGACAGTGGTGGTCCATCTTCAACACACATCTATAAAACACAAAACATAAGACTCAGCACTTTCAATACATCCATCTTAACATTGTCTGCTTATTTCTCTTGGTAAACCGCTCTGATTGGTTTGATTGATCATAAGAATATTCTTCTCCAGAGATGGCATGTGAGCAAAGCAACACCTTCTAATTAGCACAGAAGCACGTGGTCAACAAATATCTCGTTGCCTGGGGTAATCTCTCTCTTCAAGTGGATTGGGGAGGAGAGGGGGACTTACGTTTCACAAACCGAGCAGTGGTGACAGCGGTCAGGCTTCAGTACCTGGCAGCGGTCGCAGAACCTGATAGCTGGAGACAAGAGGATGGCCAGTTGAAGGAATGACATTTGAGCCGAGCTTACCCCTCCACTTACTTCCTGCTGCCTCAAACTTGGTCTTAGCGATCAGCACTAATGAAAGAGATACATTGACTGATTACTCTGGATGGGGATGCTCAGGGACACAGGCACGCACACTCACACAAAGCTAATGGTTCTTGCCTAGTTGCTTTCAGCGCACAAAGATTATGTGCAAATTAACGTACTGTTGCTAATGCACCTGCTCTGTGACCCCAGTGGTTTGCAGATATGGCACAAAAAAGGGAATAATGAAAGGGTTGAATATAGACCACTGGACAGGTCAGTCTACCTCCGGATTGCGCTCGAGTGGAGATGGGCAGCTTCTTTGCGATTTCAACCAGGATCTGCTTCTGGGCGTCTGGCCTCTCCTCCATCTCGTATCGTTCCTTGTCTGAGTAAGAGAGCTGAAACTAGAGCAGCAAACAAACACCACGATAAACAGCAAATTGGTTTTATAGTACAGACTTTACCCACTGTGCGACAGGTAAATTACATTTTGTCCAGGCTACCTTTTTGCATGGGGAAGCAGGAGGAGTAAAGATGGACATCCAGTAGGTCCAGGAGAACATCACGAAGCAAACATGAAATACTAGTAGATAGACGACTGCAAGCAACAAAACACCAGTCACAATCATGTGAACATATGTCACTGTATAGCATTGCAGTTCATTTGTTGTAAACCTCCTTTTGAGCCTGAAGCACAAGTACTAGTGAGTTTCTCACCTTTTTCCGCTGTGTTGGTTATTGTAACTGTAAAAAAAAACAAGCACATGACATAGTGAAAGCACGAGACGGATTTCAGAGACTAGAAACAGAGAAGCTATGTGTCTATGCTAACAAGAGTTTATTCAAAAGAGGAATTCGGGGGCTAACACGACTAGCCAGATTTAAAAGGCTTAGAAACCACCGGCCTGTCGATGAATAAACAGTCGACGCTGACATAACAGCGGTGACGATAGAGTCACTTTAAAAAAGCTAAACCCTCACATTAAACAAATAAGAGCGCCCAGGCTACACTACACTTCCGCCTGCTTTGCTAGCTCCCGCTGTCTACATCGCGATTCTATGTCAACACTGCTGTGCGGCAAGATGCGACGTCCACACTGTGAAACCACAACACCGGGCGAGCACCGCCGACAGCTTGTCACACTTACACAGACACAGCTCAAACACGTAGGCGTAGTAGGACCACAGCGCCACGGAGGTGATGATTAGCACCGGAATCCAGGAGAAAACCCTCTGACAGCATCTCAGACCTCGGGACAGAGCCATGTTCCATCCCCGCGCCGAGCGCATCTGCGATCCACTGCCAGGCCTGGGATTCATCCATCCGCCGCTTCTGGGAGCGATTCACCGCACTGGCCGCAGACAGACCTGGCGGTGGAGCAGATGTAATAGATTTTATTAGAGTGTAAAAAGTAACAGGACTTTTAATTGTATGGATTTCAATAAAGGGAGAGTTCACCGAAAAAATTTAAATTAATTTATAATCCTCTCACCACGTGGACGATGGAGGGGTGGCTGAAGTGTTTGAGTCCACACACACTTTAAGGGGTAAACAGCATTGCAGCCAAATACATTACAATTGAAATAAAAGTAGACTCATTCTTCTAACAGAAAAAAAAACTACAGAAAAAAAAACTGAAAAATGTCCGAGATTCAAATGCACGGGAGAGATGTCATTCATCTTAGCAAGCAATACAGGCAAGTTAGAAGTTAGACACTAACTCAACAAGAACAGCAAGAACAGCCTGTTCAACTAGTAGTGTGAAGACAATCTGGAACCTGAAAAGGGGGAAAACAGAAACTGGGAGGAGTGATATGCTGCTGAGACACAGGTGACACTTGGCGGTAAAAGACAGAAAAACAGCAGGTGAGTGATTTGAAAATAAAGGAGAACAACTACAAAGAGTCAGATGGAGATTTTCATGTCTGTCTTATTGGGGCCATCCCACAACATTGGTTCATTCCAGTACATGTAGATAACGATACTGATGTTTACAGGCTGATGTTGACATTTCGGAGATGTACAAGAACTATATGACATTGATTCAATATGAATAAGAGATGACAAGCAACATAGGTCACCAACTGGACCTGTACCAGGGATTGATTTAATTTAATCAGAGCTATTTTTCAATTAAGAGCTGTTGTTTACTCGTGCGCTTGATGTGTAGGTTACACGAGCAGCTGCGTTCCTCTCTGCAGGCCTCACACACAAACAAGAAATTACATAATTGTTTTGACCTCCCAAGAGCTAAATTGGATCGGAATTCTTTTAAAGTGCGCCTCAAACGCTGCTGCAGTTAATCAGCTCTTTAACATAAAGAATAAAGTTCACCCTGTCACTCAGTCAATGACATCATCTGGGCTTGTTTTGCGTTTGCATTTAATGTGATAATTTAGCACAGACGTACATCCCGGACCTCCTCAACTTCCACAGATAGCTGGCAAAACGTTCAGATTTGAGTGGATTCAATTAAACTCTAAGGATTCTATTGGGTCATGGTTCTGCAGCAACAAACAGTAACTGGATACACCAGAGGAATATAGAATTTAAAAAGAAGAGAGAAAGTAATTACCACACAAGTAGCAAATTCAGCTCTAGGACATTACAGTACATTATATGACAAATATGTTCTCCAGTGAATATGTGTAAAACAACAGTTATAGTATCACTAGCATTAAAAATCAATGTCTTTTGTACAATGTTTTAAACTAGAAATACACCACGGCAGGTGCCTACAAACATTGTCTCCACACACATATGAAGACACTGTCACTTTTGACATTTGACTCATGAAATATAATCAGTTAATCTTTGAGGCAAACTAACAACTGGACACATTTGAAGACATTTCATTAAGGCAGAGTTTAGATATTTCCAGGTAAACATATGCGTTAAATTTGAAATGATTTTCTCTTGACGTTCTTTAGACAATGTATTCAAGAGGCTAAGATGGGATGAAATTCCCTTCTAGTGTTCCTGATATATCACTGTCACTGTGACCTTGTCCTCTGAGCATCAAAATCGAATCAGGTTATTGTTGAGCCCAAGTGAACGGTTGTTCCCAGTTTGAAGACATTCTTTCAATGTGTTCCTGTGATGTTCCATTCACAAGACCTAAATAAAGTTATGTTAGTTCCCAGTCACTTTGAGCTTTGACCAACAAATTCAAATCAGTTCATATCTGAGTCCAAAAGAACATGTGTTTCAAATTTGAAAGAATTCCCACAAGGCATTATTGAGATATCACGCTCACGAGAAAACATAACGCCTCCATCTATGTATTGGACAGAGATGTGTAAACGTCAGTGTTCTGTACATGAGCTTTATATGTGTTTGTATCTCCGGCATCAGCGGCTCCTGTTCCCTGTCAGCCTCCTGGTGAGGCCGTTTGGTCAGAGAGGCCTGAAGCTGTGACTGATATTTGCACAATGGCTTTCTGTCACACCTTGGAGGTAAGAGGTGGAGGCTGCAGGTGCTCCTTGCATCAGCTCATCACAGAGGAGGCACAAAAGACTGTGTGTTCCTGTCTGCAGGGTGTCGGGTTCTGCCAGCCTTTTCAACCGTTTGTTTATCCTGCTGCCCCCCTGTCTCTATGCTACCTCCTCGGAACACCAGGGCTAATGGTACTCCAGGACCTACTGATGACATTGTTCCAGCTGTATCGTCTTGTTCTCAGTGCCACAGCGTTGTGTTGTCAATGTTATCATCTCATATGAGGCACAGGAGCGTTCAGCAGATTTAAATTTCTCACTATGTTGGGATGTAACTACATAGATATCGTTAAGGGACATTTTGCATGTATATCTATCCCACTTGGGTACATCTATTCTAAGGTACCTTTCCCTTTTACTCAACTACATACATCAAAAATATATGCACTTTATATGCCACTTCATGTTCTTACGTTTTTACAATGTGTCACATGTTCACATTGATGTTTTACATGTTCTTAAATAATCAATTATGAGAGGGTAATTGGTCCATTGATACAATCAGAGCTGAAAGGTCAGAGTCTGTATTAGTCTTGTATTGAACAAAATGTACAGTTGGCACAGTTGAATATGTAGTAGACGGTTGCATTATGTAATAAGCCTCACTAAACAATGACTGTAATATTTGAAGTATAAGCTTTTTTTTTAACAATTTCTTTAACATTGTGCGATTTTTTAAAAACATTTTCATACATATCTTAGGGAGTAATCTGAGTCTAGTGAATTTAAATGTGAGTTATGAGTTCTCTGAGTTCCATTCTTGTGTCGGTGTTCACTTCTGGGAAAAACAAAATCAACACTACATGCACTGTGCAGAGACCACCAGTAGGAGGCAGTGGGAGATTGTAAAACCCAATGACTTGTGGCCTTTCCACCATAAACAATCATCTTATCAGCTTTCAACACATTTTTTAATGATTGAATCTCAAATTTAAAGACAAAAATAATACAACTAAAGGCCAGAGCTAACCACATGATAACTAATTAGAGGTGTTCCTCCCACTGTGTAAGTTTGGATACCTGCTTTTAATGAGTGTTACCATCAAGGCCTCCTATTTGGATTGTCTGAAAGTAACTCTCCTTTCTGTGTAAAGGGAAAAAAAGAGAAACAGGGATTTTATTTTAGGAGAACCTACACATCTGATGTCACTATCAGCACCGATTCCTGCTGAAGCATGTGCAACTCTCGTTTATAATGAAACACGTCAATTCTTCCCCCCAACCCTTCAGAGAGATGCTGTTTCACAAGTTCACTCCATTTGTTCTGCAGATTTATGGCATGGCGTCATCCTCTGACGTGGCCGTCCAACACATCGCGTAGAAACCAGTGTAATCGTCTCCCCATTACTGGAAGCTGTGAAACCTTTCATCATGTCGAGGGACCTGCGAGTCGCCCGGGCATTTAACCATGGACTCGGACAGCCCACCAGGCCTGTTGATCACAGGCTGCTCAGAGACACCCCCACTCCTCTTTACGTAATGCAGCCTCTCTTCTGGGACAGGGGTGTGAGGTGATCAGCACCCAACGCTGACCTCCACTCCTCCATCACACATGTTCTCTCCCCTCTGTCTGTGGGCCTACTCCTTTCCTTCCCTGACATCTTCTCCCACCTCACATCGTCAGACGTTGACTCTCCATCCAGCTTCTGCTCTCTTTGTCCCCTTCCTTCCTTTCTCTTCAGGCCTCAGTGTCGGCAGCCGGGCGATGACAGCTCCTCTCTCATTCAACCGCTCACTGGAGGCAGGGAGCGGCCATCCATCCATCAGCACGGCAGCAAACCCCTCCACTACAAAGCCATTGTGACTAGCAAAATAGTAACGGCCTTTTAATCAAAACATTTACCCCCGTGTAAAAATAAAACACAAACAGCTCATATCAGCAGGTCGAGGCAGACTCCATGTCTCAGAGGCGTGTGTGTGTGTGTGTGTGTGTGTGTGTGTGTGTGTGTGCGTGTGTGTGTGTGTGTGTGGAGAGTGTTAGGGGCATTCCATGCTGCCCTGGTGGTAGTCTGCAAAGAGACAGTAGGGGCTGGATCACAGCCCGTTTGGGGAGAAGTCATGCGTGGCTGCAGGAAAGTGCCAAAGGACCCGAGCTAACAATGCACCACCATGTAGACTTTTTAACCGGCGCGAGCAGCACAATGGCTGATACAGTCCAGTGTTATTTGAGTTTGCACTTGGGGCTGCTGCTCACTGTTATGCCTTGAAGATGAAGTGGCACTTTGAGTGTGCATTTCATTTGACCCCTGAGACTCTCATGTCATGCAATTGTGCTCTGCAGTCACGGTTGGTTCAGGGAATGCTGATGATGCTAAGCACTTGGGAGGGTGATTCATTTGGGGAGGTGTGCATGTGCGTGTTAGTGTGTGTGTGCGTGCGTGTGTGTTTGTGTGTGTATGTTTGTGTTTGTGTGACGAAAGGGAGTGGAGATATTGCTTGTTTTTGTGGGTCTATTTTTTGCAACTCTGCACAATGATGCAACATTGACTTAGATAGGATTTCCATTTCATTCCCTGCATGCTTTAGTGTCTGGACAGGGAATTCATCATGTGTACATCCGTTTGAAGTCAATATGGGGCACATATTGGAAAGTCTGCATTCAAAGTAACATATTGCCATTGGTGTGTGTCCAGGTGATCAAAGAGCCCCTGCACCGAGTTGCCAACATTCAGACAAAAGGTATGTGTGCAAAAATCAGACACAAGCACAGGAGTAATTAGAGACACAGACCAGTGCAAGAAAACACAGCTATGACTTTACAGAACATAGTTGTCTCACACGTCATTTGCAATTTGGCTTAAAACAACACAGAAAAAGACTTAATGTATTCTATCATTAACATATTAACACCAATGCATTGCACTGAGAAATGGCCAGGAACCTTGCAAGATGCATTATGCATATATGAATAAGTAATGTTGGAACAAGGGAGAATTATGTATGTCTTTTCTGCATTTTTTACACCATGCAGCCAGTGTGAAGATGTGAGGATGACTCCAGAGCCACAAGGTCTGGTTCTCACCCCGCTGATGGACACACCGGACTGCAGACGTCTGGAAAGCTGCTGGCCAGTGTGACATCAGCAAAGCGGCACTCGGCGGAGCAGGAGAAGCCCTTAAATGAGGCTTTATATTTCTGCCTGGCTTCTGCTCATATTCACATTGAACAGCAGAACAAACAATGACAGGGCGGGGAGGAATTGCAGACACCTCACCCAGCATGTGTGAAAATAAATCTGCTCAAGGGTGGAGACCTGTGTGTCTTCAGCAATCATGGAAATTTCAATGGCCACGCCACGGAGGAGGACTGTGTGCGTTTCAATAAAGGCATTTCATTACGCCGTGTGCGAGTCATGCACTCGTGGGCGATTCCTGAATCACAATGAAAACCTGCATGGAGCTCTTTTCATTGCCTTGATTCCAACAGGATCTCAGCTGAAAACGTGTTTCATCGGTGTCATTGTTCTCGATCTCTGCACTTGTCCTCCAGCAGACTAATTGCATTTAGCTAAGTGATAAAGTCCCACATTGTGTCTAACCACATGATAATATTTGATGTGGAACTTCAAAGGGTAATTCTAGCAGCTTTGTCGCTTTCAAGAGCCGCTTTGAAAGCTGAAACTCAGAGCTCTGTCTCAACTAAACCACCTCTTTGCCACTGAAAATGCCTCGTGGAAAATCTGATCTGGAGTTTAGCCTTGTCTAATCAGAGATAGGGAGGACAAAAGACAGTCATCTCACTTAATGAACTAATTTCCATCACCCCATGTATCAATATGTGTTATTTTACTGAGTGAAAGGGAAGTGGTTGTTAAGTGCTGCTGGTGAGATACAAACAGAGGCCGGGGAGAAGAGAGTGCAGCAGTGGACATAGATGGCAGCTGGAAAGTCTATCATTTCACAGGATTAGATGCTGTTTGCCTTGTATTGTACTCCAGCCTCCAGTGTCCCTGAAGGATGCTAATCTGCGCACTCTTTCCATGCAACACAGACGCAGTCACAACATACAAAGAACCACACACAGGGAAAATGTAGCAACGAGTGCAACACCCACACGTTGGGATGTTTGGCTGCAGGTTATGAATTAAAGTCGATGGGGGGGAAATACAATTATTTTCTGTTAAATTTTCATTGAGATAGAGCAAGTAGCGAGAACATGGAACAGCAATAACCAGAGCACAAATATGTGAACATTCCTTTTTCCCATACTGCCTCAGCAAACAGATTACTCACTGATGGCGCAGCAGGGAATAGGCCGAGGTGGACAGTGGAAGGCTTCATTTGGTTCCGATGATCCAGTCCTACTGATGCAACCACGTCAGCTTCACATGGGAACAGTCTTCATCTGCCTTCAGCATCTGTCACTCATCCCCGTGATTACACACCACTGTGCCTATATACACACATTTCATGAACACTATATATCAGTCACTAGCTCTCAGGACTAACAACAAGGTGCTATTTAAGCATAAATAAACCTTAAAGACTTACTGCTTACTGTTTACAAGGCAATAATGGGAAATCCAGGTGGCACTTGGCAATAATCTTATTTTGTACCTGTTCTTTATCTTGCATTGTTGCACATTTCACCTCAGGGGATGGCTGTGGTTATTCAGAGGAAAAAGTTTAACCCAAGTGTCAGCACCAAAACCTCTGTGTCCAGATGTGTGCAACTCTATCAAAGCCAGATCAGGCAAAGACCTGAGCTCTGACAGAGCAGTAATGTGGCATAAAGAAAATCTGGGTGACAACAGCTCATCTGTCTCCTGCTACGGCAGCTTACGGTAATTTATGAGCAACCCCATTTGAACCATACACAAATGAATGCTCTCCAAGATTACATGCTCATAAATATTCTGACGAATGCCGTGAGTAAAGAGGTGACCCCATCAGTGACAGTAATTTACATTTCAAAAGGTTGCAAAAACATTTTAATGGCTTGGTTCCTTTTTTTTCCCTTCCCTCTGAAAATTTGAGTTTGGGTTGACTGTTTTCCCAGCTCTGCATGGAAAGGGTCTGGAGTTATCATCGCGGAGGAGATTCCAGAGCAGGTACTTAAGGGAATCTGTTTCCATTCTCCAGTTTAATACACAGGGGCAGAGAGGTAGAGAAGCAAACTGCAAGAGAGGGATGAATAGAATAGGTTGAGGGGGGGAGGGGGGGGAGATGGAGAAAAGGGATAGGCCGTAATGAGATTGAGGAGTAGATGAGATGGTAAACACAGCAAAGGTACAGGGATGGAAAAGGGGCTTGTTGTGTTAGTAATGCAGCCAGAAGCAACCAAATGGTGCACTGTCACTGAGTTGGTTGTTAACCACATCATGGAAACCCAACCTTTGCATCTAAAGCCCCCTGATGAAGGCACCGATGTGTTTTCTAATCCAGGTTACCAAAACAAACGGGGTGACCGGGTTTTGCTCTGTTTTGCAAGGAATGTAACAGATGCAGTCTGGAGCCGCAGGGGGCTGGTTGGTAGTCATAGCACATGTTGTTGACCTTGTCTGCACCCCCAAGAAACCTGGGCCGATGCATACAGGCCTTTGAAGTGCAGACAGACAGACAGACAGACAAGCAGGCATAGAAACGGGCCACATGTGCCAGCACAAGCACTTCATTAGCTGACAGTGCTTATAAAAATAGAAAATAAAATACATAAACTCACAAGCTCTTAGTCCTGTTGTAATGAAATTGAATCCCAATTTGTGCGATGATGCCTGACGCCTGAGGGCTGACATTGTGTAATCAGTTGTGATCATGTAAACGAACGCTAACAAAAACGAGCCCGTTGCCAATGCAAACAGCAATTTGGATTCATTTGGTGCGATGTTTGACTGCTGGGACTTTTTCTACCCTGTAAAAAAAAAGGCAAGTGCATTCAGGTAGATGGGATTTTCAGAAAATGAAAGACCTGGAGAAATCAAACAGAAATAAGAGTCCGTTACGCAATCAGCTGTGTGAGGCTGCGAAAGAGACTCTATACAAAGATGGACGACATGACTGCCTCCCCGAAAAGTGAAGCTGAAGTGTCTTGTTCGCCACCTGGTGGTCAGCTGAAGTTGGGGTCCAAAGTCCCGCCTTCTCCATGTTAGCGGATGAGACATGAATCAAACGAAAAAGGCTTTTCACACTGATGTATGTTCAAGTGCTCATTTTTCCAATAACTTTGATTTAATCAGTTAACAGTTGACAGATGAGACTCATGATTGGTGGAGCGCATGTATCAAAGGGACAAACTCTGGCTTTAAATGCGCAAGATGGCGCCATTGGTATGCAGGGTATCTTGGTTTGGAGACTATTCCATCTTTATATACAGTGGTGCAGCTTTAAGTGCTAACATCAACATACTCACAATGAAAATTCTAACATGGTGATGTTTCTGGTGTAATAGTCACCATACAAGACGACCATGGTATGCATTAGCATTCATTCTTTAACTGGCTAACATGCTGTTGTGTTGGTAGAATTTGCTCAGAAACACAAAGTACATCTTGTGCTGATGGGTTAGTTCAGCTAGTTTTGATGTGGTAGTTTTGGAGGACAGTATAGGAGATTTAGATACACATTTCATGTCAATTCACTGGTAAACTTTAGGTACATCTATTTTGTTCAGACCATAAGACAGTCAGAAGTGCTGCATCATTGCCTGAAGTGGTCCACATTCGTATGCTAGCTGGGAACAAGGTTCATGAAAGTTTATCCAGTGGTTCTTGACGTATCTAAGTCGAGATGAAAGTGGTTTATCGAGCCATACTACCAAGCCGCTGGTCCAGTTAAAACTGTGTAAAGATGAAAAGGTGTATCCGAGCATGAATGATTGCTGTTGTTAGAATTAATTTAATCAGTAATTGACTTACATTGGCTCAGGAATGCTAATGAATGAGAAAGTCAGTTAATCCCATTCTTTCAGTAAGTGCAAAGAGATTTTTTTGTCAACAGCTTCTTTTATCAGCAGGGGAAAGCTGGTTTCATTGAAGCTCTTTCCACTGATGCATTTTAACCACTCCATCTTTCCATTGGCAGTGTCATGTAAACCCTGGCAGATGACTCTGTCTCCCCTGTGCTGGATCCAGTGTTACGGTCCCACTGCTGTCAGGAGCCACCAGCCAGGATGACAGCTGCCTGGAAAGAGATCTCTTGGGTCCAAACAGAACCTAAGTTGGGGTCCTTTTGTTTCTCAGCGTGACTTTAAATCCTCATCCTGTCTGTGATATCCCATTGTTCCCAGCGTAGATACATTTACTCCCACAGCAAGCGGACTACACCTGCAAAGACCCCAACGTCTGTTATGGCATGCCATTCTAGAGACTTTTATAAATTTGACAACATAAGTAATCGCTGTCGATAGAGTGCAAACCCAAATACTTCTTAACGTGTGTCTGATTCATCGATGGGAAAAGTTAACTGAATGGGTAGAAACATGTTTCTCTTGGATAGTCATGTGAAATTAATATTATGAGCAACTGTTGAATGTCTGGCTTGGAGTATACTTAGACTAATCAGAATGGTACTACTCTACTGTTTTGCTTCTTTTATTACACAGCAGATTTCGATCAATTGAGTGTTAGAGTTTACCCAATTGCAGAATCCATACATTTGTGCAAAATCCATGTAAAGTCCCACTGCCAGGGGAAGTTGCCTCATAGATAGAGATATGCATTGTATATATATAGCAGTGTTTCTATCTCCATGACTACAAATTCAACTTGCCCACATGTCATCAGGTGGCTGATAATGGACACGTCTTGTGGTGATGATGTCACTACCTCCATACAAAGGAGAGCTCGAGCACTAAATGGAGTGTGGAAGAGACTTCTCATTCGCAAAAGAGCTCTGTGTTGCGTTAAGGATTAGGGGGGAATTAGAAAGCCAGTGTCACCTCTAAATAGTTCTTCCATCCTTTAAAGTCACATAAAAAGTTAAATCTATGCACTTGGGCAGCGACGATGACTTTGTTACATTGTATTTTCCATTTGGATTCAATAGCCAAGAAAAATATGGCATAAGCAGCAGTGCTACATCAAAGTCGGGGATTGCAAAGGGAGGAGAGGAAAAGAGCAAGTGGCTGACAGGGAGGAGGGGTATGCTTTATACTGCTCCTGTGTACCTCACTGGCTCTTCCCGCCCTCTGGCAAGTAACATGCACGCACTGCCTCAGTGCACCACTGCTGAAGCTATGAGCTGGGACAGCCGCCTAACTATTTATCCTCTGCAACTATACACCCTTCTCTATGCAGTCTCTCAGCACATTAGCATTACAAACTTTCCACTCGTAGTAGTTCTCTCATAGTTCTCTCTGGTTAAGCAGGGTCCTTTTACTGGTGGATAAATGGCTGCTGATGGGACAACCACTATGGTCCATATGTGTCACTCTCCTTTCTGGAGCACTCTCATAAAGTCTTAACGGCTTGTGAAGGGGCCTTTCATGTTACCTGGCTCAGAGCAGTGCTCAGTGGGTCTTTCATGTTCATGTCATTATACTCTAATACAAGCCCTAGTGTTTCCTTATTTAGAATCTCTTTTTAACATATGTCATGTAACTTTGACTGCTACGGGTCTCTCAATCAAAACAAAAGGCTTACATCCCGAAGCAGTGTAAGATGGTGGGAGTTGTTGTCTTTACCATTGCCAATGAAAAAGTGTGACTTTGGCGCAAATCCAGTTCTCGGATGAGGTAACATGTTAAAGTTGCATTCCTGTTACGCAGCAAACGGCAATGAATAATCATGATCCATTACAAGTGACCAGTACAAACTGTGGGAGGAAACCACGGTCGACTATACCTTACTGGCCAGCTGTTTGTTTTTCCTTCTTCGTACGTTACTTGCCGAGGAAGTTATTGCAGCGACAACCAATTTAGTCAAGTAAGTTTAAGTGAAGTCAAGTAGAACAGAGCAACATTGAAAGCTGTCCAGACAACCTTGCTCAGGGGAAGGATGACAATGTATGTTTTGAAATTGATAGACACTCATATCGTCTGCCCTTCAGAGACGACACTCGTGCTTTGTCTAAAGAATAAGAGGACACACAACACACCCAACACTCCTCCTGGAATATATTACAGCAAAAAATATAAAATCATACACATCGGTTATGCAAGTTGTCTGACTGACGTCCTGTGTTTTGTTGCACCTGCAGCTTTGTAGCCACTGTAACCTTGACAGATATTGACGAGGCTGTGTTGTTTTGTTTTTCATGGGTGACAGAGGGTGCTGTGAACTCTGTTGCACACTCTGCTGTGAACTTTTGTGTCTGGTCATGTCGAGGACAGCTGGGGTTGCATCACCGCCTAGATAACCCCCGTCCCAGCGCACGCCTAACGTCTGTGTTCGGCCCCTAATAGAAAACAGACACCATCAATAGCAGATTCCTGCCCGTGATTAATGATATTGATTCAGTTTTCCGAGCCTGTGTTTTTCTCCTTGTCTCCTTCTGAAATGTTTCATCAGTGTTGCCATGGCCAATTAGTCTGATTGCTTTGCGCTGGCATCAAAGAGCGGCTGGGAGAACCGACCTGATGGGCTGAGTGTTTGACATGCTCAAGAAGGACTGGAAAACAAGCCTGATGGAATTAGAACATATCTTACATAATCAAACACGACTTGTATCACCTATTTCAACTATGCTATTACACGTTCTTGCATTAATGGTTACAAGGACTAAAGTCTGCCCTAAACAGCCTCCGAGGAAAAAGCTCCCAGAAGCAGAGCTGCAGAGGTAGAAGGATGCAAACACCGGCAACTAAGGTGTCTCACAAATCACAATTATAATCTACTGTGAGTGATTCGGACTGGATTATGGATGATGACATTTTTTTAATATTTAAATCCCCTATGAGAAAATGTCATTCAAATGTCTTTATTTGATAGGTGATTTACAGATGCAGCATCAGGACAAGCAGGAACGACATGTCTGAGCCACGAAAAGACTAAACAATGAATCATAGACACCTACAGCGTTCTTCTTCTTTCAGCCATCACAGGACACCATGGGTACAGGGTGTACTCATGGTGTTCATGCATCATTTTCCTGCTACATCAGTATTTACACTACGCGTCATTTTTCAGGGGAAACATCAGAAGACCAGTCTGTTATCTGCACTGAAATGAGGAATGTGCAGCGTCTTGATGAGTTATACTTTATAAGTTTCTCAAATAAGAAAATACTTAATCTTTAGGCTAATCAGAACCACATTAACATTTGGCCAGGAACTAAAACCAAGTGTTTTAGACAGAGGCTTAAAAGAGCAGCCACAGCAGAGTATGAGGAAAGGGATGAGCTTTCTGAGTTTTAGAGCATGAAAACCTTTTCATAACCAAAATCAAAATTAGGAACCTGAATAGGAGCAGATTTTGTCTCATTTAATGTGTGATATGAACATCAATGTTGTAGAACAATATTACACAAGCTGGAGAGACCCAATATGACTTGATGCCTGATTATGACCCCGGTTTTTGCTATAAGATGATTTAATACATGATCATACAGATTCTTCACTTGTTTTTCAAGATATCACGTCTCTAACCCGGCTTTTTCTCTCCTCATAGCAAAGCCAACACTTTAACTCACTTGTAGAATGTGAGTACAAACAAATACTGGTACTCACTTTTCCCCAAATTTGAAATCTGTATTCCACACACTTAATGGAAGTGAGCCATGACTGATTTAAGAACATTTCTATGAAAAATAATGCAGGTAATGTTCCGGTATGGACTTACCTTACAATATATGCATTTCTCGGGGCAGCACAGAGCAGAGCAGGTTAACAAAACAAACTTTTCCATTTACTCCAGCCAGGTTTAGGGTTACCACATCTTTTCATCCCTGACATGATTATATTTGTCACATTTCATGGAAAAGTGCGTTTCAATCTCACTGTCACTTGCTGTGCTATGACCGCATATTCTTTCCTCCTTTTGATCACTTCTCTCTCTTTATCCCTCACTAATATTTTGTTTACCAATCTCTGTTGCTTCCCATTACTTGATACGACTTCACAGAGACTCTCATCAGAGATTTTGCTTCTGTAATGTGCAACCAATTAAACTGAATTACCTTAGCACACGAGCTGCAGCACATGGCTCATGAGCTGTTTCTATTGGCTTTGTTGGATAAGAACAGAGAACATGTTTGCTGTGTGAACACGGGAGGTGGGGACTCCATGAAGGGAAGAGTTTCTGTAGAGTTTCCCTCTTATGTCTTCTTATTAATACTTTTTCTGTGTTCATTTATACTCACATAAGAACTAAAAATACTCAATTAGTTTTCAAAGACATTACAAATCAGTCACAATCATGTAAGAGAGTCATTTTGGAGTAACTAAATCTGCTGCTTCCTACCAGAATGATCTGTGGTTTATGGCACGAGTGGCAACAGAAAAGCACATAAATGCTGCTGAAATGTTTGCAACATGTGGTTCACAAGTAACATACCAGAAACAGACGCGGGGGCGTGGGTGGAGGGGAGAGGCAGGCGCTCACTAACAGCAAAATGGAGCACCGTCATGGTACAGCGGCTTCCCGTGAACACAGCGGCAGCGTCCCGCTGAGCCTTGGAGTTGGGTGTTTGTTGCCGGCCCAGAGCACAAACATCCTAAAAAGCCTTTATCGATACAGCTATGACACTGTAGTCCACTCTATCTCCACAGGGTGCCCCACCCTAACTCAATCCAGATGAGCTCCATCATGTCATACTTGGAGGGGACCCAATCTTACATGACAGAAAAGGGTGGGTATTTCTATACTTCTGATAAAATTGAGGAGAGTAGGAAAAACATTTCTAAGGGGACACTCTATTAAAGAAAAGGCATGAGGCCTTTTCCACAGATGTTTTGCACATTGGTCTGAGTCAATGGACACGGCTGGTAATGGAGTGGTAGTGCGGAGGCCTGCTCCGCTGAGAGCCATTTTACATTTTTTCAGGGTGTTGGAGAAGAACACTAGCAGGACCGCACACACACACACACACACACACACACACACACACACACACACACACACACACACACACACACACATCTGTAGGATTATCATGCAGACACTGTCCAAGCTCTAAAGGAAATCAAAGACAGCATTAACATGTGCTCGACACTTTTCAAATGAATCTTTAAAAAGAAATACGACATCCACTCAAAGTGTTTTTCTTTCTTACCTCCAGTGGTTTAATGTTTCAGCTTGATGCAGTGATACGCAGGTGTACTTCAGGACCCTGTGACGTCACCGCTGGATGTGATTACAGTATTACAAAGCACAGTGATTCTGATTGTCGTCAGAGGTGAAACAGGCTTCGACCTTTATTAAAAGGGCAGTAAAACTCTACCTTCTGCGTAAAGTTCTTTAAACCTGTTACATCTCTCTTTGAACACTGACGTTTTATCAACTTTATTCGGACTAGGCTAACGTGTCTAGATCACAAGTTAGAAGTTAGCTGTAAAAATGATAATGTAGCAGGGCAACGTACTTACCTTCGCCTAGGAGGTTATGGTTTCACCTGCGTTTGTCTGTTTGTTAGTTAGAAGGATTGTGTACAAATTACTGGACGGATTATCTCACTCCAAAGTACTCATTCCATTTTGGGTGCAGATCCGTTTCAGGAGATGGACCCAGAAATAGTTTTTGCTTTCTTTAATGTGGCAATAAAGGCCATTCTTATTGATTTATGGAACTTCTATCTAGGACTTAATGATTCTATTAGGCCTTGGTGGTTGTTATGCAATCTACTAAGTTGCAGTTTAGGATGTTGTCGGAAAATAAACGCCAAAACTTCTCAGGATTCACATCAAGTTGCCACATCTTGCTGACTTCAGCCCTGAAGCAGAACAGATATCTCACCTGTGCTTCCAGATTATGGTCCAGGTGAGCCGGGAAAGTTTGACAATCTTGAAGTAGAACTCTGCACTATCACTATCACACACGACCACTCTACTGGACGATATGGTTACTGTCAGTTTATAAAAAATTACAATACTAATGATAAAGATGTCAGGCAGTGCACAGCAAGATGCAGGAGAAAGACAGGAAGCACAAAATCATGAGACAGGGCAGGCCCTGGATTTAAGAATGATTTATTACTACTACTGTGATGTTGTTGTGTGGTCTTTATTTTCTTGTTGGTGTAGTAAACAGCTGAGTCACACATTGGGATGGCGAATGCCTGTCTGTTAAAGTCACTGCACACCACTGCCTTAGAGCTGGGGAGAACTGTAGAGTCAGGGGACAAAACTTTGGGGCGTCATCTTTTCAGTTTCTTTTACATTACACATATTCATGTGATTCATTGTTGATCACACAGGCTTTAAGTCCATCCTCTAAAGTCTGAGAGATGAACTTTAGGCAGAGTTTAAAATGACATTACAGCAGGCATCACATATTTTAGTAATTTCCAGTTGACAACGGTGAACAGAATTGTTCAGGGAACCAGCTGTTTCGACTGTCATCACTGTTCAGAGATCAGTGACACACTTTTCTTTTCCATGACTGCTGCAGCTCTGGTGTGTTCAGCAGCAGTCAGGTCTGTCCAGCAGCAGGCCTCTGACAGCTGGGCCTGAAAACCCCTCAGACAGCTTGATGGGCCGCGAGGACTCGGTTCCCACAATTTAACTGCCTGCCGTGCGAGAAAACTCATTACACAAATGTGCACATCCAAATTCATTTGGACTCCAGAGTTTCATGCGCGCTGATTGCCTCACTCAAACATTAGAGTCAAGCGCGATACCAAAACAGGCCGTAAAACTCTAATGTTACTGTGAGGTTTAGTGCCCTTTCTGGTGTTAGCTGTTCAGCTCAAGACTTAATGTTTCCTCTCTCCACAGCCAAGCCTTATTTTAGAGCGTGCTCCACTGACCACTGTGCATTTACACTCAGCAGTTTGTTCGCTTTGTTCAAAACACACACACACACACATCCAGAATTATCTGTGTCCGCAGTATTTGAGAGGGAGGATGGAGACAGAAGGTAGAAGTTTGTAGCAAAGGTAGAGAGGGAGGAAAACAGTGGAATCGACAGGTAAAATCAGCAGAGAGTTGTTAGATGGAATAAACATCAAAGAGGAGGAAACACATAGTTACAAATATGGAGTATCACTTTCTAAAGCTGTGGTCGAGCCTGACAGATCGGTCATTATGTGCATCAACTGTGACTTAGTGCAGTTTTCTCTTAAACGATTTACAGCTGCGAAAAATAAAACCACAACCACACAAAGGCAAAGGAGGAAGAGAAGAGGAAACACTAACAGTTTTACAGCTTTACAGCCTGTTTCCTCCAGGAGCAAAGCTTGGTGCTTGTCCACGCTTTGTTGCATCGATGAACTGTCGCAGATTCTTTTCACAAGTTCCTGCAGAATGGCTCGTCTTTACCCACAATGCAGTCTCCCTCCAGGTATCATCTGAGAATCTGATCAGACACCTCTATGTTCCCTCATTAATGACGGGGTCAGAGAGTTCTCTGTGGGGACGGACCTGTTGGTAGTCTCTTGCCTCCAGCTGATCCATGCTTGTGTATGTGGTAGCCAGTGGATATTATGGGATTTCTGCTAGGAGCCGCCGCTTACAAGGGCAGGAACAGAGAGTGTGAACTAAGCCAAAGGCACCATCTAACCTTTAATGTTCATGTTATAATCGATTAATAGATCATAAAATTCATCGACTCCTTATAAGCTACTTTAAGCATTTATTTAATAAATCTGTGTTCTGGACTCTGGTGGTTAGATTTTCTGATGCTGGAAGAAAAATGTTCTGCTACCTGGCAACTTGCTCTTAGATATGATTCATGTATTATAATGATAATCTAATTGACCTTATATATAAAGTGGAAAACTGAGGTATTGAATATTAATAAAATCATTATTTAAAGTTTATAAAGCCTTTATAAACGGTTTCTTGTTAGAAAGTGGAACCAAAGATGAACTTGTTTTAGCAAATTAAACAATGAAATGGCAAATTATCCAAAGT
This sequence comes from Pseudopleuronectes americanus, assembly GCA_038501795.1. Taxonomy (NCBI): domain Eukaryota; kingdom Metazoa; phylum Chordata; class Actinopteri; order Pleuronectiformes; family Pleuronectidae; genus Pseudopleuronectes; species Pseudopleuronectes americanus. The sequence goes on from CM076723.1 coordinate 11,394,736, forward strand.
GTTTTTAAATTGTAAGTGGATTGTATCTATATATCATTTTTGCTTTACAGTACAAGTCACATTCACCCATTCAGACACCCATTCAGTCAGCACTTCTATATAACTGTGGCTGTTTGGGGCATTTTGGGGCATTCTGAAGTACACTTTTGAATTCAGAATGAAGGGGCTGGGAATCAAACTACCGACTTATGATTGGTGGATGACCCTCTCTACCTTCCCCTTCGTCTCATCCCAAGAAGCCATGAAATCTTTCAACAAAAAATACAAACTGTGAAAATCATATTGAATGCATATACAAGGATTTCATGGACACAAACTAATTCATTCTCTCTGGCTCTTTCACTTTTTCTCTCTCTCTCTCACACACACAAACCCAGACAGCCTGAACCTGCGGTTTCTTTTTTGTCCCTTTGTATTCACCTCATGATGAAGGATTTATACAACTGTGGTGGTTTCATTTGACTTCACTGTGCCTGTGGGAGCACTCAGAGTCAATTAATACACTGAACAATAAACAGCTCTACGCAGGCATTTCAAAGATGACTACGCCAATGACCTCCACCGCTCCAGCACATATAAAACACCAAACCATTAGGTGAAATAACAGAGGAATATCAGCTGAGGTTAATCAAGGTCCAAGGATTCACTTCCCGCCCCCTCTGCTGCCAGACATTAGGACTCTGTTAGTTCACACCTTGTAGTGCAATGAAACAAGCTTGTCTAGTTTTACAGGTTTTGGCCGGTGGTGCTCTGTGTCCACACTGACCCGTAAAAGTCTCATAGTGCACAGTGGAAAGTCAAGGTAGTTGGCCCGTGTGTGCGATTAGACAAAGACAGTCAGGATGGGAGAGATGCACAGGCCGTCACAGCTCACCACGCGCACAATAATGTGACAGAGTGGGGAAATGAATCCATGGAAAAGACACATAATCCTCATTACAAAGGGCTTGGCGTCTCTCTTTATGACACATGTGACTGGCAAACAATTATGTATTCTCTAATCCCATCAACCAGTCAGCAGCCAGCCTTCTGCAGGCTTAACCTTTGCAGTTAAACTGGAATCTCCCGATCAAAACAGGGACGTCAGGCTCCTCTCTCTCTCGCTGTCCTTATTACAAAACATCAAGCAGCAATCTGTCAAATTAGCACATGTATGGACCAGTATGGAGAAAATTCATCTGTCTTATCGGAACGCACTTGAACAGGATAATAATTGGAAAATAGATTTTGTTGTCTTACGGGGTTCACATTTTTTTTCACAGCCTTGTGCTTTTCCTATTATTTTTTGTTTCTATGGCTACAGATGATTTGAGACATTTCTTGTCAGGGTAATCAGCGAGTGTCTTACTTTGTTTTAAGGTGGAGGAGGAGACGGGAGAAGACAGAAGCAAGTGGAGAGGCTGGCAGCATTGGTGGAAAGAAGACAATAACCCACTGATGAAGTTGCACGCAAGCAGGGGTGTGTGCACATGTATAAGGTGCTTGTGTGTGTTGTCCTCTATCTGATGGGGTTCGCTCGATGACCCTGTGCAGGGCTCCTCCAGCAGCTTGTCAGGGTTGGCGGCTCCTTCCCTGGGACCTCTGGCTCTCTTCTCCAAATTGCAGTCAAGCTTCAAAAATAAAGAGCCCCTGAGACCCATTCGCCTGAGCAGGCAAACCCCGCACCGACAATGCGTCACAAACTCCACATTGACACTTTCATGGCTGATTCCTTTTTCTTCATTTTCTCTTTCCTTTTGTGTACATTTTTTTACCAGCGCTTTGGAGAATTTTTCACAATTGTTTCCTGTCCTACTCCCTGTTTTCTCCCTTCTACCCTTTCCCCCATTATAGTTTTTTTTTCACCTCCCTGTCTGTTGTGTTGTTTTTCTGTTTCTTGCTCCTTATTTCTATGGCGACAGTGTGTTTCCCAGGAATAATGGAGGCCGGGGGATTAGAAGGCGTGAAGGCGGATGGATGGCTTTCTCATAAATAGGTAGGAAACTCCTGGAGCTGGGTGGATGGGATCAGCAGATGTGTGACATGGGCTCAGGCTCTAATTGGAGACTTTTCTATCAGTCAGAGGCGCAGGGAAGGTCTGAGCAGGAGAAACACAGACATCCTCTCTTACATACCTTCATATCATCTCATCTGAACTGGGGGGGCCGCTCCGAAATACCATTTAATCCCTCAAATAACCAAACATGAGGAATACAAACACCACATGCTCATAAGCAGGTGCACACTACACACACATACACACACGCACACACACACAAGCCCTGACACACGTCTCCTATAAGTTCCTGCAGGTAATGAAATCATCAAATGCCACTTGCAGGATACATCGCAGCCAGGCCTCATGCTGACAGGATCTCATCCACTGCAGCTCGAAGCAGCAAGGGAACCACACACACCGCAAAAGCCTCAAGTCAAAACATATCAAAACAGCCTGCGCCGTACACACAGACAGACACACACACACACACACACACACACACACACACACACACACACACACACTCATACACACAGCCAACGGAACAGGAGTTTGGACAGAAACAAGCTCAGTGTGTTTACAGTCAGATGTGACTTGTTTGGAAGTTGAGTTTGGGCTATTGGTGGGTTCACAGGGATGTTTCACTGGTACGTGCAGTAATTCTAACACGGTGTAATGAATGGTTTGGATTTTGACAAGTGGTTTTGTCAAAGGAAATGCCAACCTCTGCGGTATACTCCTGGTCTTTGGGGAGAGAAAGAGAGCGTAGTTTTTGAGTGTGTGTGTGTGTGTGTATGTGTGTGTGTGTGTGTGTGTGTGTGTGTGTGTTTGAGAGTTTAAAACATCCACTCGCTTCTGCACTCCATACTTGCCTGACCACGCTAACCACAGGCGAGCCACAGCTAAGCCTCCAAAGCCAATTAAAATGTTATGAAGTGGAGTTCCTTTTATTTATTTATTTATTCCTCCGGGCAGGGAATAGCCAGACGGTTACTGTAACTACACAGAACTGACTGCGAGCGCCAGGCCTCCTCCTCCTCCTCCTCCTCCTGCTGCTGCTGTTGCTTCCTGTGGGAAACGTGTGAGTGGAGGTCCCTCCGAGGGCTGGCGGGGCAGATCAACCCTCCACCGAACGAGTCCTCTGACAGACTGACAGCACGGAGGAGAAGGGGTAAGAGCCTGGTTGCCATGAAGCAGACATCAGACAGGGACTACAGGAAAGGCCCCGCCGCTGCACTGAGGCCGACCTCTGCACCGCATACCGAACATATTGCACAGTGACGCATGGTGCACCACCTAGCCCTGCGCCATCACAACTACAGCACCTGTGTGTGTTGTGAGTGTGTGTGTGTGTGTGTGTGACTGTAATCGCCTCCCTTATAAAAACATCCTGCAGGTCCAGCTGAACACACACCCCGGAGTCCCCGGCAGCCCTCGGCTCCACACACCGGGCCGCATGGCAGACACCCCAGGAACATGCACGTCTTCAGGCCTCACACACATCCTCGCCCTCGTTCCCCCGGCCTCCCCAAGGGAACCACAACCATGCTTTTCCCAGGCTTTTCTCATATCATGTGTCACAGGTGTTTAAGTGCAGAAACAGCGGTGAGGTTTTCGGAAAAACTCCCACTGCCAGTCGCAGGCGTGAGGGAACCTGCGTGATATTGCCTTGACAACATGCTTATTTCTCGGCTGTTTTGCCCTCGCCTCCACAAAATGCCTCTCCCTGGAGCTCGCTGCATAGCTTCACGTACAACACCAACACCCTGCAGATGACAGGGCATCACCTGAAGTAATACCCAACTCCTGATGTAATTCACCTGGCCTTCGCTCTGCAGCTTGTGTGTGTGCGTGTGTGTGTGTGTGTTTGTGAGTGACATTTTGTATGTGAATGTGTGATTACCGTCTCCTGCACTGCAACAGGAGGGATTACAACTGATTTTGTCCACTGTCTTGTGAGGGGGAACTTGCTGTGAAATGACTTCTTTGTTTCCCTCCTCTCTCTCTCTCTCTCTGTCGCCCTGTCTCTCTGTCTCTCTCTCTTTGTCTCTCTCTCTCTCTCTCTCTCTCTCTCTCCTCTCTCTCTCTCTCTCTCTCTCTCTCTCTCTCTCTCTCTCTCTCTCTCTCACACACACACACACACACACACACACACACACACACACACACACACAGTCCTTCAGGGCACCTCCACCTCCTGACTGAGGAATGTTTTTCTCGCTCGCCCATCAACACAGGGGGAAATTGTTTGTGCACGTGTGTGTGTGTGTGTGTGTGTGTGTATGTGAATGTGTGTGTGTGTGTGTGTGTGTGTGTGTGTGTGTGTGTGTGTGTGTGTATGTGTGTGTGTGTGTGTGTGTGTGTGTGTGTGTGTGAGTGTGTGTGTGTGTGTGTGTGTGTGTGTGTGTGCAGGCTCAGGAGAGACAGCTAGAATACCTGCGAGTTGGAAGACAATATCTCATGTCTTAGCAGGTAGAGGAGACAAAGTAAACATCGAGTAAGCGCAGGAGGAACAAGACGACCTGTTCCATGATCAGACGGAAAGTTCCACACATCGTTTTCCAACAGATAATCTACATTTCCCTTCCAGAAAAGGTCGAATTTTATCACTAGGCTTGATAAAGAAATTGCAAAGCATTGGAAAAACCAGCAGCAAATTGAATTACAACGCATTGGAGCATCTTTTTTTGGCATGTAACTGCTGAAGAGGCATGGAGCTTGTTTCAACTTTTCCGTCAAATATCCAATTGTGTTTCCTGGTAACCACTAGAGGCCGTTGTTTGCCCTGAAGAACAATTTATCTAACTAAATACAACACGCCCAAGGACAAGGCTATGAGAGAAATGTTCCGAAAAGAAGAGAAGGAATTCCGATTGCATGTTGAAGGAGAGAGAGATCCAGTTTGGGCGAGATGCTCCTGCTTGGGGAAGAAGGACGACATTATAATGGTGCTCTTGTGGGATGATGGATGTGTGAAGAGTTGTGTATCTCCAGAGCCCAAGAGGTGCACTTCTTCCCTCTCCAAATCCTTCCCAGCATTTTGATATCATGTCTCCCTTGTAGCATGTTCGAAACCCTGGCAACAATACCAACACGTATCCTCCCATCTGGAAGGAGTGGGAATATTTGTATTTGTCAAAATGGTGGAAACATGGAAGCAGGAGTGAGAATTATTCCCACAGGCATTGATAAAATGCTCCTGCAACAGCAAACCCGAGAGCAGGACTGAACCATGTGGACGTGTGTGTGTATATTTGTCTGTCAATAAAGATACCACAGATGAAAAACTGTTAGTGTCTGAGGAACAGAACAAATCCTTCAGGATCGTAAAAGTGTCCAAAGAAGGAGTGAGTTCTTTGGGCTTTGGGAGGAATTAAAAGGGAAGCATGTCCTCCAAAAACAGCTAAGAGTAGGATCCAGGAAATACCATAAATACATAAAGTTGTGCGAGGAGCTGAGAGGCTTCATGTATAATTTGCTCTGCTTGTCGATGTACTATTTATGATTTAAAGTTCTGGGATATGTATGAATCTCAAACAGCAAGCAGCTTTAAACAAAAAAAATTGACTTTGTTTCCCAGCCATAAAGAGAGATATCCGTGGCAAAGCAGCTACACTATAACACCTCACTTTTTTTTCACAATGCACCAAGGGAATGGGGGGGGGGCTGTAATTCACGGTGCATGCACACCATCTCATATCTCATAACCGCCGAGATGTCCTGTTGTAAAAGAGGAGGTCTTTCCTTAGCTTGAGAAAACAAACAGTGCCATTCTTTCCAATCGAGTCTACTGTATGTGCATACGCATATTTGTTTTCCCTTTTCCCCCTTTCCCCCCGATCCCAATCAATTCCTGAAGGAATTACTGCGTTATTCCATGGAAACTGCCTAACATGAGCAGGTGTTTCACTCTGGAGCTGATTGCCAGAGAGCGCGGGGTGCAGCTGACTGTTAGCGCTAATGTAAAGTGACAAGGCCTGTGAAGCCAGGGGGAAAAACAGAGGATCATTCTACTTTCCAGAGCTGCTCTAAGAATTATCAGGTTAACCACAGGTTAAACATAAATCAGAGAAAACACTCACATCCAATATTAATTGTTTTCATACTTGACAAGTTCAACTGCAATTAATTAAATGGTAGTGTTCCCTTTCATTGTTATATGTTAAACTAATTATATCATCGAGGTTACATGGCTTAAATGAAAGTAAATAATTTAGTCTATAAAGTAGGGTTTCATCTGTGTAGCAAGGGCCTAATTATCTCCTCAGTATAAAATACATCTATGGTACAATTAGCCCCTCACATGACTTCCCTATGCAGACGACACTCAACTGTACCTGTCGTCTATGGTTTAAATCTTGCCTTGTCTCGGCGACGTCCACATGGACGAGGGAACATCACCTTCTACGAAACATCTCTAAGATCGAGCTCTTAGTAATCCCAGCCAAACAGTCACTGCATAAAAATTGTCTCTTCATCTCCCTCTCCGATCGAGGTCTCCAGGAACCTGGGTGTCGTGTCCTATGACCAACTATCCCTCTCTAACCTTGTTGCATCTGGTGGATCCTACAAGGAATGTTGTCTGGCATGTCCATCCCCGCAAATAAGGCAATTACAGTCCAGACTGTTCTCATTTGTGGTTACCCAATAGTTGAATGAGCTGCCAAATGCTATCAGAGCAGGTCCTCTATCTTCTTAGAGACTCATGTGTTCTGAAAGCACCACCGCTTCACACCTCAGACACCATTGGATGCCTAACTATAACCTATTGTTCACTTTTGAAACACCTAAACACCTGATCCCCTACACTTATTAAAAGATGTTGCACCTAGTCATTACCTAAAATTCTCCCAAGCTTCAGTGTTGTTCCTCTGCTTTTTATCCCTTTTCATGTCATATTGTCCTGATAATACATTTTATGGGGCATAAATGAATGGTGAAAGCTGCTCCTCCTTCAGGTTTTATGTATCTTCTGTGCCACACATTGATCTGCTTTAAGAGGATCACAAATTATTCTCAAATTGCATGTCCACGGAAAGTTATTTTTTCCATTTTGCATGCTTTCACTATATTTGTTTTTCATTTGGCTCGCCTTCGCAGAGCAATGTTGGAGACGTGAGAGTAACAACTTTGATTTGACATCTGCCCCGGCGCAGCAGGTGTTTTGAAAGCAGAGAGACACTCCATAAATCCAATGAAGAACATGTTCACAGGCAAACAAAATGTCATCAATCCAACCATCTACCAGGTTTTCGATCAAAAACAGAAACCAGCAGGAATCTCGTTCACATCTGTTTCTTGTGACGCCAATGGACAAAAGTCATGAAATCACTCACTAGAGAGGCGGGGAGGGATGGAGGGAGAGAGTCAAGGTGGTTTCAATTAAAGAGCTATAGATAACCCTTCATGTATTTGAGGCTTGGCCTTGAAGAACGAATGTTAAATTCACACCATTGGCTAATAGAGTCTTCCTTAATGAAAGCAGATACCCTTTATCAGTCCTGGACATCATCAGCTGCTAGCTGTTTTTATCCAGTATCCAGCCAGGCTGACAGAATGGAGGGCAGACACTGGGGAGGGCACACAAAGAGCCAGAACCTGTACTCCCCAACGCTGAACCTCTGACAGAGAATAACTGAATGACTGCCATGACAGCCTGGATGAGGAACAGAGAGACGGCCACATCTGTTAGGCTCATGACTGGGCCGATCTACACTGAGTCAGTGCCCTTACACAGGAGCAAAGACAGAAAGCAACAGTCAGAGCCACCTTCAGACCTCATACACCTAGCTTCCTCATCCCAGCTCAAATCATTCCTGCATTCATCCCTTGAGGAATAATATCCCCAATAAAGACTATTCTGTTTTTAAATCTTACAGGTCGCCTATCCAGACAATAGCACCTAATATTGCACAACAGAGCAGTCTGCTAAAAGATGACAGCACCCCTCAGTTTAACTTTTTGTCAGCATTTTAATATTCCGAGGCGGAGGACGTTTGAGTGAAACCTTATGGGCCAGGTGCATCCGCAGAGCAGCGTCAGAGTCTCTGATTGAGACACAGGGAGAGAAGGCAGACAATAGACAGGCTTTGTGAGGACAATGAAAAAGCCATGTGTCCACGTGGGCATTTCCAGGCCCCGGGGTCAGAGATGTAAAGTTTCATAATGCAGCGATTGCTTGGCAAAACCTAAACAAGCTTGTGATTTTAACACCAAATACTCTCCCCCCTCTCTGGAAAATGGCTTATGTCTGGACCTCTGGAATGTGTTTATGGACGTCTGTCCACCTGACAAAACTATTGCCAGATATATGAACTACTGTCACAAGTCGCTTCAAAGGTTATACTCATATATTCCGAAGAAGCTGCCGCTGTGTGTGTTCTGTCTCCATCATCCTGATACGGAAATCAACAGAAGGAAATGTCCTTATTGCCAAAAACCGAGACCACCGGCCTATCTCTCCCTCTGCACACAACATGTTAAAGTTGCCCACACTCCTTTGTGCAAAGTAGAGTAGAGACCCCTCCTCCGAATGGCGGCTGTAGGTACTGCAAATGTGCGGCAGGCCTGTCAACTTTGGATTTTTCTGCGTGACAATGTTTGCACAGGACTTTGATAAGATCAAATCTGAACATCTAAAGAGTTTGGAGTTTTTCCAGTCCCAAAAACACAAGAGCTAAAGTCAATGGAATTAATTGAACATAAGCTGTTATCGTTAGCATGTCCAGCTAACTGCTATAATACAAATCATTACTTCCATGGCCTCATCATTAAACAAGATCCTGCACTTAATTGGGTTTTTACTCATGCTACAGTGTTAGCGCTGCATTTGCCAAACACAATGGTTAGTTGAACTAAGCTTAGCATCCAAACAGGGTTATGTCATGACAAAAAAAGAAGACTGATCTAACCTATAAAATGTTTCCTTACTGTCATACTTACGATACAAGGACATAGTCCAGCACTGAACAAACGCATCTTTAATCCTTCAAAATAGACTCCGCAGGAGATTCTACCTATCACAGCATTCTCCCAAAAAGTCTTGAGTTAACTTCAATATATTAGCTGACTATAACTTATGTAATTAGCCAAATGTTTTCTCAAAGATTGTTTCTGTAATTTTCTCAATATCACGTGTTCAAGCATATTCAGGGTTCATTTTGAAGTTAGGTTTTGATAATTATTTGATGCTATTAACACAGGGTGAAACGTCGTGATTGACAGCTGCCAGTCGGCTGAGTTCTGGTTGGGAAAGATATTATACACAATGATTGTCTTCAGAGTCAAAGGAAAATATCAATGACACGGGTTTATCAACATTCACTTTGACGTTTTTAATCACTTCAGCGCGCTGATTAAATGGTTTATGAGTAATTCATGATCGTGAAGTGCAAAGGTCTATTTCTGTCCCTCTCTTTATGTACAAAACAGCTTGCGTGTCCTCTGTGAAATGCAGCTACTGCCTTTACTAGAGCTGAGAGACTGTGATAATTAATAACCTCACTTGTGCCTCACACGCAAAAGCCAATAGCTGCATGTTAAAAGTCAAAAATACGCACAATACTATGACAATTGATCCATTCTTTGTCCATGAAGTAGCTGTTTTTGGCCAGCGATGAGTCTCATATCGTTGTGTGCATCGTGATATTGATTTGCTCTAACTTTTTTGAAACATAAAAGGAAGTTGATGATATCAGAGGATGATTTGAGGGAGATGTTGTCAGGCTGTTAGAACGTAAAAAGGGCGGAGAAAGACCAAACCACTTGTGGACTGGATCGTTCTTTTTCAAGTTTGGAAAAAAACAAATGCGCACACATACACACAGGCGCACAAAAAGCAGAAAACATACCTCATCTCTGTGCCTTAAATTAGAGTGTGAATACTTGTTCAAAGAAACCGGCTGCTGTCTTTTCCCACTGACGGATTTGAAACTTTGCCGCCTGAAACCACAAAGGGCAGTCAGAGTGAGCGTTTCAATCCAACTCGGGATTGTAAAATAGACTAAAGATGTGAACACGAGTCCTTTAACCACAGAGAGGGGGCCAAGAGGGCAGAGCTGTTTAAATCCGCCATCCAGTACTTAATAGTCCCAGATATTTGCAGACTGGAATCACACATCTGTCAAGTTGAACTTCAGTACTTTGACAATATTGGAAATACTGAGAATTAGAGGATATTTTTTAAACCAATCTCATTCTTGGGTAAATATGTTGCTGGAGCCAGAAGCTGCTTATCTTAGCTTAGCCTAAGCAAAGGAAAACAGCTAACCTGCTACATGAAGCATAAATTCTGCTTAAGATCTAAAATATTAACTTCTGAAGTTTGAATATGTAATAAGTAACGTCCTGCAGACCAAACCTGTTATTACATTTGCGAAATTACCTTCTTTTGCTCATTATGTCACTTAAGTGCTTTTTGTCATTGTTCTTTGTAAATTGATCTGTTTTGTGTGGGTGTCTTTATGAGTCGAGTTATGTATTCTTGCAAATAAAATGACTTAACCAAACTTTCTGCAGGAACTTTAAGACAAATACATGAATTGAATTATTTGCCTACTTGAGGGTGCACCATAGAGACACTGTTCAAAGTCAAATGGAAAATCAGAACATAACCAGCAGGTAACCAAAGAGCCTTTGTTTCACCACGGTGTGTCTGATAACTACTTTTTATCTTTGCCCACATTTTTCCCCCTCTAATCCTGTGCACGTCGACTCAAACAAGGAAATGAAAACTTCTGTTTGATTCCATAAATCCTTTTGGCACGTAAACAAAGCCTCCTCTCAGTGTGTTATCCCAAAGAGAGGCAGCGCCTCATCAAATTACCACAGCTATTCATATCTGTCTCCCCTCTACTGGAAAGATTTAAGTAGAAACCAATCCCATCTTTCCTCAGCAATCTTCAGTCTCTCATAATTGTCCACTGGATTAAATAGCATCAGACATACAGCCAGCGGGAATTAAATCAAGGTTACTTAATGTAAACTAACTCATAAAAATAACATAAAAAAGCAACTTTCTCAGATATTTAACTTCTCTATTAACAACTTCATGCTCCATGTTGAAAGGATTGTCTCACACGCTTTGTCTCTTTGTTTTGATCTCTCCATACTCTGCAGCCAGGAAGAGGGAAACAGATCTGGACCCAGGCACACAAAGTTTTTTGTGGATTAAAATACCGTTGTTTACTAAGAGGAATGTGTCTAATGGCAGAAGAAAAAAGGATTGAATTACAAAAACTATTTATTATTTTAGAGACCAGATGCTGAAAACTGATTTAGCACGATTTGCATTTTATACTATTAAATTCCAAACCAAACACTATTAAATATGGGTTCAATTTGTTCCCAAACTGTTGAATTTGAATTTTATTTCTGGCCTTCAGAGCCGACGACGCTATTTTGCTGCTCCCCAGAGAAGGAACCTGATCAGACAGTGTTGTCCAGAGAGAATCAATGAAATTACTCTGTTTGTCATTTCTCATAACAAATACAAAGTAAAACAGACAAGTGGCCATGAACCAGGCTTCGCAGTGTCTCTGCAATTGCGACAAGCGAAAATCATCTCAGTTGGCTCCCGGTCGCTGCCTCAGAAATACACTTTGCATTGTTTTATGACAAAAATATTATTGGTTTGGATCAAATCATTTCAGATGGAAAGACTTAACCAGCCGGTGCATTTCATTAAGTTGTTGTCCTTTTTAAACTCTGGCACATCTGCTGCTTGTCCTTTGTGAGGTCCTTTTCTGTGGGAGTTCCTGTGTGTCGGGCGAGGCTGAAAGTTCATCTTGCATGGAAAATTGACTGCCTTACTACAAGCCACCTGCGGCTCAGCACTGCATTACTGTCTCATTCATGTTGCAGACTGAGAGTAAATGGAAAATTATATCTGGTTCAAATAGCTTCAAAACACTACAAGGCCCAAGGCCTGATGTTAAAAATTGTGTGTAATCAGTGTTTTGGCATCCAATCACTCCAAATGGCCCAGTGCAAAACAGAGACGTACAGTTTTTTTGAATCACATGAAACACTACAAAACTGAATACAAGATGGCATTTGTGTTTGTTTGGCTGCAAACACCTAGATTGATTAAGTCTTTGCATGAGAGTCAAACAACAGGTGTCTTTGTGCATGTAAGGCTGCAGCGGGCAGAGTGGCCGGCGCTTTGGGTTTCACTCTTTGAAACTGATATGGGTGAGCTGCTTTTCTCAGGCCTAACCCCAAATCTGCCGTTGATGGACAGACCACCCATCTCTCAGCTCTTATAGGCGCACAGTGGGGCCACTCGCTGCAAAGGCAGCCCCCTGTCATTCTCCTTTGCAAAGGAAATGGATCAGCCGACTGTTTGTCAAGTACACTGTCAGGGTCTCCCTCACAATCAAACAGCCAGCATTACACTAATGGATACCACTGAAATACATGCAGGGCTTTACAAACCCTTACATCACTCTCTCAAAATGGTTGAAAACATGACAGCAGTAGCTCTGACAGAAGAAAAGAAAGTGAAGTCCTTGCTCTTTGTTCAAGTAAAGAAAGAGTATCTTCCAGGAAAAAATAGAACAGTGAGATCAGTAAAAGTAGGATCACCGAAGACAAACTACACTTTTATGGTGATCCGTCCCGCGGCGTCTCTGTTGGACTTTGTTATGGGACCAAGTCGGAGGTTTCTGCCCTTGTATTCTGATCAGAATAAAGATTCCCCCAGGACGTCACAGTGCCAGAGCTGAGGATACCAGAACCATTGGTCAGAGGCGGAGGGCCGGGTGTAAGTAAGCTGTGGCCAAGAGTGGACTCAGACCGAGACAAAAGATTCACACCCATCCTCTTCCCTCCAGAAGGATCCCTCCCCTAAAGTATTTATGGTTAGTCACAGGGAGAAGAGAGACACCAAATACACAGCCTTTTGTTCTTCTTCCTATATTATCTAAACAATCACACATATTGGAACAAGAAATATGAGGATGGAGTTTTGAATATGTGGTTGATCTGTAGGAAAGGGTTAAGAAAACCCAAATGTTGTTTTAACTCTTGAGCCTTGGAACATCAGGCCCTCACTTTTGGAGACGTTGAAGACACGTTGCTCCATATGTGTGTGCACTGAGCGCCCAAGTTTAGGAATCGATGCAAGTTGTGTTTGGCTGGTGACAGGGGGCAACCTGGTTTACATCCAAATCCCAAACATATGTTCCCCCGTCGCTGGATGAGATCTGGGATACTGATAATCACTTTCATGGCCCCTTCCCCAATTAAACCAGGGCCCCATGGGTCTGTCCAATCAATAAAATGGGATCCAATCATTCGTCCAACAAACAAAAAAAATGAAAACTCCCCCTCAGAAAAAGAAAGAGTTGCTCTCTAGTTGGTGGAGTGGATGTCAAAATAAGTTTATAATCTCTTTGCTTATGTAAGTGTGAAACATTACCAGTATTTCAGCATGTGTTGAGCTTCGACACAGAAATCCAGCATCTCTGCCCTGAAATAAATCAACCCACTGCCACATAAATCATGCAGCATATTAAACAATGGGGTTGAGGAGAAATTAAGCCAATGATTAATTTTTCTCTGGCCATTTTTGTCAAAACGCTTACTTCATCCTATACTTTGTTCATTACTCAAACACATCTGGCTGACAGGTGCCTCGTCTGTGAAACGTTGAGTCATTTCATTCCAGCAAAGAGGAGCAGGCAGAGAGGAGTGTGGGATAAGGTACTCTATCTTCTATCTGGGATGACATCAGGGCTCTCAGAGCTGCTTGTTAGAGATTGAGGGGTTAGAGTGGCGTTGCTCGGTTTCTACAGACAGTAATCCAGCCCGCCGCTGTCAGTGCCCTTTTCGAAGCACTGATTACTCCATTTCCAAGGACATAATCTCTGTAAACAATCTCTGTTTTCATTATCTTTTAAACTGATTAGCCCTATGAATATAACTTTCCAGCGCTGGACTAGACAGAAGAAAAAAAAAGAAGGCCCTGCCATATTGATGCCAGCTGTAGCTGCGTGACCTTACAAGAGAAATAAAGCTGTGATACAAACACAGATAGAGGAACGGACAGGGGAGGAACATATGTGACGAAGACATATCTGAAAATTATGAGAGACACTAGATTATTTTTTTTTCTAAGATTTCCAGAAGGAAATATCTTTAAGCTGCTTGTGGTACAATTTGCAGCCGAATATTTTGTTCAAAACCTGGTCGTAAACAAATTCTCCACCATCTTTTCTCTAACTTTATGTTTGACATTTGACATTTGAAAGCAACAAGGTTTTACTGCTTGTTCTAACTTTCATTTATTATCTTCACCTGAATTCCTAGACACGCAAATTAAAACAAATAACTCTTCCTCTGACATTATCTTTCTCTTCCTTCATGTGTCGATGTCTTTCGTGCCATTGCAAATTAAATTTCCTTTTCCACCCCAATCCCTTTTCTCTCCTCTCTCTCTGTACAAAGTGAGGTAACGTTTGCCAGCACATGTCTCCATCTGTTAACAAACACTTCCAATATGTTGAGAACAACATCTTGGCCCTCGGTCTCCTCCATGAGGATGTGATGAACGCGGTGCACCTGTCTCGGCCTCCAGCCTTGTTTCTGGCAGCGGGGAGACGATCTCGTTCCTAACAACCACAACATCAAAGACGGAGATGTCGACAGCTTCAGATAAAAACAGTGGGTTTCTGTGCTTTCTTTTCCATTTTAACCTCCCAAAACAAAGCATCACCAGTGAACCCACTGCCCCCCATTATTTTCGTTAGGTGTTTTCCCATTTGCCAAAAATCCCTTTAGGTCATTTGAAACATCACTGGTGGAGGAACTGTTTAATGTCAATGAGCACGCGAAAGACATGACTCCTGTTAATCCTATTTGGTAAACAAACTTGAGGCATTCTCATGCAAAGGCCCACACGATCCCCCCAGACTGTAAATCACTCAGACAGTACATTACCTCCACTAATATACCAGATCTGGGTGTTCACTTAAGTCAACAACGGAGAGGAGAATAGCAGCAAAACGATGTCAGGAGCTTGAAGCGGCCTTGATTGCACAAACTGAGAAGGAACTCATCCAATCACGCCAGGAGAGTCAGCGAGTTGGACCCGGCTCTGTGCTCGCATCGTGACACGGAGGAATGTTCAGAACTCCACTTTAATTAACTAATGTATCTCCATTTGTCATAGCGTGACATGTCCTGATTCTGAGGCAAGCCGAGAAGTTGGCTGCGGCTCCGGGAGGGGAAAACATCAGCACCCTCTACTGACAAGCGAGCCGGCTCCAGGGCCCCAGCGGACTTCGGTTTCACGTCTTTCACATGGAGGCTCTTTGTCTAATTATCAGCTTCATGATAATGCTGCCACTGATGCTGCCTGCTAATGAGGAGCAGATCTCTGCTCTGAGCCGGGAAACTCTGGATTATATGACAATGACAACGATACAGTGAAGTGTCAGAGTCTCATGCCGAAGAGTTGCTGTTAAACAAGTAGAGTAATCCCTCCTCACTTCTCTCACTGGTTCCAACAGCCACAAGTTGGCTCCTGTTCATAGAGACTGTAGAGAAATGATGAGCTAATTGCTGACTTTTTCTCATCCAAGGTTTATATTTTATTTTATTCTTCCCTTGTGAGATATACACCGAGCATTAAAAAGAAAAAGACCCATTAGACGTCTTTTTGTGTTCGCAACACGCCAGAAACATTTGGCCACATGACAACAGTCCTTTCATAATTTTGGCAATTTGGTGGCTATGTGAAAACGACTGCTCCTTTAACACTTTAAAGTTACAACATTACTTAATGTCCTAATGCGCTCGCTCTTAAAGGTTTGTGCGTTATTTATGTTGTTTTATTGGTGAAGTTTGTGAAAAAAAAATTCTCGGTGAAGGTCCAAAGAAACATGTGAGAACTACAACACCCAACTCTCATCTGTACACAGTGGTGGGATGTAACAGAGTACATTCACTTAGTTACAATACAAAAGGTAAATACAGACCATTTACTTTTAACCGACTACATATCGGCAAATATCTGTACTCTCTGCTCAACTACATTTTACAATGTATTGAGTTACAGTGTTTTTTCATATGTACAATATATTTTTATATTTTATAGTTATCAATAACAAGAGCAGATATATCCACTGATCCAATCAGAGCGAGCAGGTAACATTAGACCCCGCCTCCTGCAGCAGCAGCTTCACTGGTGAAGAAAGCAATGGTATCAGAAGAGCCTGAGACTCAATAGACTGTTGCATTAGAGAATTGACTACATTTAAGTTATTTTTACCTTTAATACTCTTACTAGGATATATATTAAAAGCAGGTACTTACTTTAACTCCTGTAGAAAACTCAATGTAGTACTTTACTTTTACTTAAGTGTGTTTATTTGCACTGAAGCAAAAAATGTTTGAGTGATCACCACTGCCTTTAAATACTCTGAACTTGATGGATGAGTTACTTTGAATTAAATAACTCACCTTATAGATGACTCTACTCCTGCTACACACATATCAAGGGCCATATAGCTAAAAAGAAAATAAAGAAGAAGGGCAAAGCATTTTATATCTCATCCTAAGATTGGTGAGAAAGCAAAAATAAACTCTGATTCCAGGAACAGTTATCATTCTAAATCCTCCCCTCCCACATCTGCCTGGACGAGAGGGGGACAATAAGTCAGAGCAGCAGGTACGAACCTTTTGGGATATATTTGGCTCCTCTGTGAGAGAGAATGACTAAATATAAAGTGCAGGGGAAAAGACTTGCGTCAGCACTCAGATATTCTCAGATACGGGACGCCTGGCCTTTTTCATGTCGTGTAACTGAGCCCGCATCGGTATGTCACTGTCTCCTCGGCTAAACAAATTAGTATGTTTGATTGATCAAAGTTTATACGAGAGTGAGTATTTGATTTCAAACAGCGAGGGGAGAGAAGGGGGGAGAGTGGAATGTGAATGTACAGATAGAGGCAGAGTGGGAGGCAAAAGCGAGGGAGAAAAAGAGAGACAGAGAGAGAGAGAATGAGCAGCTGGATTGCCATGTAAATAGCTGTGCAGATAGGTAGGGTTGGGCTCGGTGCCAAGGGCTCTACAAAGGGCTCCTAACATCTGTTTGAGGGTAGATTCCTGCTCTGTGTTGTAGTAAGAATAATAGTCTCGCTCCGAGGGCCCGTTCCCTCATCAGACGGGATCATGATCACGCATACACACTCTGTAACGACAGACCACAGGCCTGCAGAGCGAGTCGAGCTGTTAATGCTGTTATTACACCGCACCTCAGTCATCAGCATGAACGGACAGGTGGAACATTGCTCAGATAGTGGGAGCTCATTCATGAAGCAGGGGCAGACTCCAGAGAGACTAGCATCCCAGAAACATCCATCCATTAATGCAGGAGAATCAGGGGCTGAGACGTTTGTAAAACCTCCTGGATAAGTAGGAAGTTTACACAGAGAGAAACAGCGTTAAGGGTTCCAGTTTATATTCAAGTCAGCTGTCTGATGAAAACTGCAAAGCCACAAGTTTGGAGTAGAGATAATTAACTGCTTCACCAGAATGTTGGAGACAAACTTAAAATATTCCTACAAAGGTTTTCCCATCGAGTCAAGAAAAAACAAGCGGGACATCTCCGCTGGAGTGTCATGACAAGGATCCTTTTTCCTCTCCCAAGAACATGTGCGAGCAATTTGTACAACAAATGTTGGTTTTAGACTGTGTTCCTTGCATACTAGTGGCTTTCTCAAAAAAAAACATGCAGGCCGCCATTCGTTAGTGGTTAAAAGCAAAGCAAACAAATTAATTAACACTATCTTTACATGGTGGTGTCCAAGGAAAGCAGGCGCTGAAATGTTACACCATTACCTAAATTCGCATGCATCTGTCTGTGTCGCCCCACCCCCCCTTCCCACCACCTCCCTCCGCGCAGCCTCCCACCCCCTCCCCAGCGCACACGGCGCCCTTGAACAAGACCGGAGGACCACCTGCGTGAAAGAGGAGACCCTCTCTGTTATGTCTCTGCTAGGGAATGAAATAACACGGAATCCAGCTCTGCAAATAACTCACAGTGAAGATCATTTTCCACATGCTGCTTGACAAAAGGTAAAATAAGAACAGATGATATCCTTTCTCGTCTCTTTCTCTCTCTCGCTGGGAGTTTGCAGCTCTTGCTCTGCAGCTTTCATGCTCCACAGTCCCTGCACTCTGTCGTGCCGCTCGGCCCAGCAGGCAGATGCACGGGTCTGACCCCTGTAGTGGCCTTTGTTAAGCATGGGGTATAAGATACAAGCCCCCATTGCTAATATCCACTGATATTTACTCAGCGATTTTTTTTTCCATGCCCTCCCCTGGCTTAGGTTAAGAGGGGTTTGGAGGAACCTGATCCCAGATCTGATTATTACGTGTGAGCCATCAGGAGCAGCAGGAGGCCTTCTTCTAAACACGGCATCCCTGACAGGAGAGGAGCTGCACTATAACCAGCAGATGATAGCTGGGCCAACTTCTTGGGGAGGACACGGCCCATGAAGACCGCCTCCTTCGTGGGCGAAAAAAAGGCAAAAGGCTGAAATGAGACGTCTGGTCTACGAGGGATTTCTATGATAGGCGTCACTAACTGCTGTCGCCTAGCAACAGAGCCGCAGTTGGACACAACGTGAGAGTTTTAAAGCCCCTTGGTATTTTAGCATGAGTATCGTACAGCTGTTCGGTTGAGTTAAAGCGTTTCGTCGCTGGCCCGCGACATTACCTTTTTGAAAAGCTGTTTGTCACTGAAGCACAATGAGTCCTGGGATAGGTTGGCCCGAGAAGGATCCACTCATTGGAGTCTTGATTTGTCAGGGGTGGAAGGACCAGTTGTCAGCTGTGTTTGGAGGAGCCCTTGAAATGGGACAGTCTAGATGCGCTGCTGTGACACAATCAGTGTTCAAATGCAATCACCCAAGGATGTGGCCCCTGAATTGAGACACATCTAGCATTTTGAGTATCTTGTACAAAAAGTACTTATGAGACTTGGATCAAAAGACCAAAACCATTCTCATAAAAAATATGAAAGTACACAAATTTAAGTGGGATGCTGTTCACAAGGTTTCTTTAAATTTGGACAGAGCCAGACAGACTGTTTCCTGTTTCCAGCCTTTGTGATAAGCTGCAGACATGAGAGGGGAGTCGATCTTCTCATATAACTCTCACCAAGAAAGTTCAAACCCCCTCTCTCACACTGTTGAACTGTTTCTTCAACAACAACAGTGACTCTGCAGACACGCACCTCCTGCGCGCTCCATGCATAATCGAAACCAACACCTCTCAGTCTGCGGTGTAATTTGTCCGAGCGGACCTTTGGCTCAGCCGCTCCGAAGAGGACACATGCGAAGTCTGTCTAATCCAAATAAACAGGTGAGGCTCCGATTAGCCCCCAATTCCCACTGCAAGTGTAACTTCATTTTCAATTTCGACTCTCTCGCTCTGACTCATGGGAGAGCGACTTCAAAGCTGCAGCCGTGCACTTGAGGTCATTATCTTCATGTCTAAATCCTCTGCAGGTTCTCGGCATATGGGAACATTTTAACTCTGCATTTTTATGTTTTTGGTGTGTGTGTCTACAGCCATAAATCTGACATGTCAACTATAAAATAAGGCTGACCAGCCACAGATGTAGCTGTAATACCTACCAATAAATGCATAAATAAATAAATAAAATCTTAGCACCTCTGTATTTTTTATTCTAGCATTCAGTAGCCATTGAGATTGATTTGTGTGTAGAGGAGATGGACAGTGAGCGAAGTCAGAACATGAAAAGGGGGTTTCGGGTGTTTCCTTTTAATTTTCTATCACTGTTTTGCTTGCTCGCTCTCTTTCTTTCTCTCTCCTATCCATTCTTTAATCGCTCTCCTTCTTTTTAGCCTTTAGCTGAGACGAATCCTCCTTTCATCTTCCACCGCGGGCGAGGCCCTGGTGTCTGTTCGCACAAAGCCCGACCATCCCTGACTCCTCGTCAACCCCTTGCCCAATTCATCAAGCGGAGGCCCACGGGGCATTCATCACCCCCACCACCTTTCATATCCAGCACCAGCTGAAAGCCACTGTCCCTCCTCTGACTTCAATGCAGCCATGACACACCCGCAAGATTTATAGTGGCATAATTAGTAGCAGTGAGAAAAAGGGCCTGCGTGCTTTGGAGGGTCAATCGTACTGTATCCCAGTCAGAGGAGCCCTGAGAGCCGCTCACATCTGCTTCGAAATAGATTGCACCGCCACCACAAAAGTTGATGAATTAGCCAAAAAACAAGGAGCCGGGAAATTCATCAAGGCCTGACAGCGACATCAATACAATCGTACCCACTTTGGGTCATTTAAACAGGCTATTCGTCACCATTCACTGGAAGTGATACACGGCCATAAATCCTGTTTCTGTGCTGGGGAAGCTGCTCCTGCTTGTGATGAGCAGCACTGAGGTGAGAACTCCCCTTCAGGACGGGGGTTTCCAAAAACAGCTATAGGGAGGTCTAAAATAACAAGCCTAATAGTTAAAGTGTGTTATTGATGTAATCAGGCCAACCCCTCCCACCTCGTCCCGCTGTCACCGATATCTCAAGAACAGTGAACTAATTAAAACACTCCTGCAGTGTGTTTTCATTTCAATCCTCACACAGAAATAAAGCCTTCACTAAACAGCTGCATTTCTCTTTCTTTTCTTTTTTGCTGCACAAGTTGGGACCTGTTGCCACCATTGTGCACCGAGATGCAAAAATCCCCATTCAATCATAAATTAGACCCATTTCTCATTATTCCTGCTGCGGTTTTTCTCTTTCATGTGTGCAGCAGCTCATTGTGCACCTGAAATATTAAAATCGTGAACATCAGTGGAGAGACTTCTGCCTCAGCTGAGAGGAGGGGGCAGATATGAAGGTGATAATCAGAGCTGGGACAAGAGCTTTTACTCAAAAGCTGCACTGAAGCTCAGTATTTAACTTCATGTATGTGCACTTATTTGACAACTACAGTTTTTTTTACCTACTTCTGAAAATTTTGCAATAACTTATACATACATATACTTATACAGTATACACATATCACGTTGGTTTTACAATTGCATCCACTATTGTATATAGAATGGCATTGGATTTCTTTATTTCTGTTCCCTCTCTTTCTTACTTCATATTTTTTTGGACATTGCTCTTATTGTTGAGCTGGCCTGTCCTTCTCGTCCAATAGTGTCATTCTACCGTTGAAACAGTCTCTCATAACCTTTCAGGTTGTTTTTAAACACAAAACATGAACATAAACTGCACAAGTTAAAATGAACAGTAATACAATTCAAAGACACCATCCTTTTTTAATACTAATTCAAAAAGGATATTTTATATGAAAACAGTAAATATATACGTGTACATCTGTGGGGTATGATTAAGTGTCCCTGCTTGTTACGTGGATCGATGAGAACAGTTATATTTTAGTTCAATTTATTAATTCAACAGCAATATTCACGTTTACACTGTACAATTAACTAGTGAAGCAGTGGTTCTGTGTAGATAAGACATAATAAGGCAGAATACAGTGTAAAAGGATCATCGTTGACCAACTTTAAATAATACACACAATTTCAAACTCGTTAGCTTTAAGTTGAAAACACTTAATTTGCATTACAAAGAGAAGAGCTTTACTTTTACAGAGCAAAAACAAGTCATTTATCAGCTATATATTTACAATGCTGATAATAAAGAAATGCAACCTTCAGTAAATAACTCTCCAGGATTTTCTCCATGTGCTGCTGCCTCATCTCATGTTTTCTTAGTTACATAATTACTTCAGCAGCTTATTTAAAAGTTTCTGAAAGTTAATGTTGAAATCTTTTTTAGAAAGCCCATCTAAAAAAACATTTGATCCAAGCTCTTCTGGAGTCTCCCAAAGTTCAGCAGCAGTCAGACTTGATACCACACGTCATCAACATTTGGATTTTCCTTCTTTTCCCCCCCCCCTCTCCAGTAGTACAAGTGGTTGAGCTGCTGGTTTGCTGGAGCACATTGCAAACGTTGTGCAGAGGGGGCGAGGAAGCACCTGCTTCCAGCGGGGAGGTGGAGAAAAGGCTCTCATGAAAACGTCCCGCCGCTGTGGTTGGCACTGGCACTTGTGCGTGAGACCGGTTTGCTCTGAGATTACGCACAGATTATTTTGATAATCTTGCGGGGAGGGAAACGCTCACCTGATACTCTGCGGTTTTCCTGTACCCCACACCCCCCACCCCCTACCCCCCTCTTCTCTCGGAGTGGCCGTGGTGTGACCATAAACCAGTCAGAGTAAATTATGGATCGCCTTTGTGGTGCAGTGGTTTGTTACAGTTTATCACAGATAGAGCTTCTCGGCTTTGTGTCAGCTGCTTGTGTTTTGTCTTTCAACAATGATGGTCTGTGGGTCTGTCTCGCTTTGTAATGCGCCACAAGCTGTTGCCAGCAGAGTTCCCTGCCCCTGGAAAGACCGTGTGCTTCTGTCAGAGAAGGGAGCGCCGCAGCCATGAGAGGACCCGCACTGGGGTTTTGTGTGATCGGAGGATTTGGTGCAGCTTTCCACAGAGCGCGGTGACAGACAGCGGCATCACCAGCAGTGAAAAGTTGGACTGGAAGTGGCTCCACACGTTCAAGTGAGGGAAACTGATGCGCGTAAAGAAGGGATGCCAGCCAGGCGTGGCTTGTGTTTGAACATCCAATGTGAGAATGCGTGGGGAGTATGTATATAATAAGAGTCCTTCCATCTGATGAACAGAGATATCAAACTGATGATTAAAGCAGAGGACGATCAATAAACTCAAGAGGGCTGATTCGGAGGAGCAGCGGCGCGCCGGGTGTCCCTTTGGCTTCGTGCGTGCATGGACCGGACTTGCGTCAAACTTTTCTCCCGCTTCGAGTCGCCCAAACCTTTTAAATGCCGTCGCTTAATCTGACAGCTGTGCACACCATGGCGGAGGTCGGGAGCTTTCTGGGGACAGTGGACTTGGATTTACAAACCTTTCCTTCGCTCGGGAACGTGCCCGTGGTGGAGGCTCCGGTGGGGCTGAATGAGCGGCTGGGGCAGATCGAGGGGAGGCTGCAGCGGGGGTCGCCGACGGATTTCGGGCACCTCAAGGGGATCCTGAGGCGGCGGCAGCTCTACTGCAGGACCGGCTTCCAGCTGGAGATATTCCCCAACGGCACCGTGCACGGGACACGACAGGACCACAGCAGATTCGGTGAGGCCACGGTTCCTTTCGATTGAGTTCAGAAAAGTCAGATGCTGAGGACTTGATCATGTGTCTGTCTTGGTTCACCACCAGTGACTTATTATTGTTATTATTATTGATATTATTTATTGTTATTATTTTTATACACAGTCATTGACAGATATGTCTAAATGAAAAGGGTCGAGCTGAGGCCTCCAGTGCTCCTGGGGGAAGCAATTATCCTTATTACAGAATTTCATTGCAGATTTTGGTGATTTACGAGGTGCAATATATCCAGCGCTATCAATTTAGATAATTCTCTCTGCTGTCAATCTCAGACTGACTTTAATTAAGGAGCGTGTTTCCCCCCGCCGCACTTCCCCCTGAGAGTACAGCTCCGTTCGTCACCGTCACCTGGAGGCGCGCAGGAGGAGCGGAGCCGCGCACCTTTTTCCCCTGGCGACCGCCGCGTGCGTGCGTGCGTGCGTGAGGGGCGCAGGTGTCTCCGCCGCTCGTGCTCGGTAGATTTGGTACCATTGATGCAAATGGGGCGAGGTGCGGCTCGCGGGACAGCGATAAACACATGAGGTCAAGGGGCACACGCGCACATGTCCCGCGCCTCGTGTCCGTGCAGTTATGTCGCAGGTGCAGACGGAATACCTCCAGATTAAAGCATGACCAGTGCGGAATTCTGGGAAGGTTTCTTTTTTTTATTTTGTATGTTCAGACGTGCAGCCAAAACAAGCCGGTTTACAGGGATGGGTGGTCCGCGCGTGTTTGTCTCTGGCTCCACTTAAGGTCTTTGTCAGAGCTGCGAGGAGCGACGTGGCTTTGATTAAAAGGAGGAGAAGAAAAAAAAAGAGACACACTCTTTTCGCCCCGCAAAAAAAAATTAGAGGGATCGTCTGTGTCATCCTCTGGCATCGGATGAGGTCGAGGAGATGGGGACCAGGTGGTGGCCTCTGCCAGGCGGCTGCAGCCAGCTGGATCCTCTCTGACTAACCTCGGCATCATCACAGCAGCCCCGTGGCTTTTAATTTCACCGGTTGTTTCCTGGTCTTTGAACTGTACATGTTCCCCCATCGCACCGACTTCCTGTGAGTCAGCAAACAACCGTGCCCACAGCTCCGGGTCCTCGCTCTGTATTAGAGGCCAGCTGGAATTCCCAGAGCCAGGATGAACACGTTTATAGACAACCACAGCCCATTATGACAGAGTGACGCGATGAATTGAGCAAGACTTGAAAAGAAAGCGACAAACCAAAGAAACCCTCCGCTGGGGCTGCACATTTGTCTTTCCTGTTGTAATCGATGACAACATCAAGTCACTGAGTGGCATTAAGTGTTTTTGCAATGGGAGCATGGACTGGGAAGAAGACGTTGGGTTTCCTTTGAGTGCAAATAGTCCAGACTAAAAACTAATCAGATGGGAGTGGACAAATTGCAAATGTAGTACGATTCACATACATGTATCTGCTCTAGTCGGCTGAGGAGGCCACTGTATTTGTGGGCTTCATTGACTGATTTGTGTGTGTGTGGTGTGTGTGTGTGTGTGTGTGTTTGACCTCAGGTATCCTGGAGTTCATCAGCCTGGCAGTGGGTCTGGTCAGCATCAGAGGGGTGGATGCTGGACTCTACCTCGGCATGAATGAGAAAGGAGAGCTCTTTGGGTCGGTGAGTCAACCCACACACCAACCCCTTCTCTTATGTGCACCCCCTGCATGCAGCCTCTCATTCACAAGTAGTCTGGCACAAGAGAACACACGTCCGCAAGTAGTGGGCTGTCAAAAGAGACGTTTCCAGGAGCGATCTGAGGGCCCGTTTGTTATCGAGGTTCCCATACGTGGCGGATGGGAAAAGCCGCAGTGAGTCAAAACAAGTCGTCCGTGTCTCTCTCACACTCTCGAGTCGCCTGCCTCTCTCTCTCCCGCTGCTTCCCTTCATCACAGAGGAACGAATCGAGACACTAGATTGAACTTCCAGACCACAAACAACAGCCCCAGTATCGAATGAAAGAATTCAGAGGTCCCCATGTGTGAAAGGATTCAAGGGAAAGAACTGCTTTCGGAGAGCAAGCTGACCTCATCTAGTTTTGAGAAATGCAGAAATATTTACATATTTTCCCCAAAGTGGAGACAGGAGCGCTTGGACGTGTGCGGAGGGTGAGTTCAGTGGAGAGTACGTCTCCGTGCACAGCTGGACGGCCGTGTTAAATATAGAAGAATTATTTTGTGTTTTTCCACAGTGATTGTAGTCTCAGCAGAACATCTGTTTTTCAGGGGGGACGCGTTGTATGTGTATGTGTGTGTGTGTGTGTGTGTGTGTGTGTGTGTGTTACGCTTTGGCTGACTTTCTCTCATATGTGGTCGGTGTCTGGGGACAGGGGAGGGGAAATGGAAGAGATAAAAACAATGAAAGGGAAGTATGTGAGGGTTACCTGTATCAGGTGTCCCAGGGCATTTTACCTGAGGGCCCCTCAGAGCTCAGACTCCCGCCCCCAGCTCTGAACATTTCCAACAGAGGCTACTTTTTAAGCACGGCCATTATGTTGAAAAGTGCAGATATGGATACTGCTATCAGAGTCTGGCATCCCGGAGCCTTGACCCTGCATAGGGGAGGTGACGGTGGGAGGCCATGATTTGGTGGGTCGGGGGGTGGGGTGGGGGGGTTGGGGAGTAATTGCACACCTGAATAAGTCACCTGACTGACAGAGAGAGCGATGTAAATATATATGTCTTCCGGCCCACAGCCACCAGACCTTGACGGGCTTTTGATCCGATGAGGTTTCTGAGTGCGTCTGGGTGCGTGCGTGTCTATTAGGATGAAGCCGACCTAGTCATGTGCCCTCGGGTCTGTGTTTACAGACAACAGCTTCACCACACAGCCGCAGCCAAGCACAGCCTGACAGCCAATCAACAAAATTACTGCTGTAATAAAAAGCAAGACTCTTGCACAAACACCATAAAGTTTGCTAACGGCTAAAAGATCGACCGATAGCGAACATTTATCTCCTTCGTAGCCCCCGAACAGCAAAAAAAGTTCAACTCATGTGTGTCCAGGGGGACAGAGGGAGGGAGAGACTGTTTTGGGACACCCTTCAATTTTGGGCCTGGGTCCCCGGTGATACCCTCGACTCCTTGGAGTTGTGGGTCGTCTTGCAGAGCAGCAGAGACTGACCGGTCCTGGCAGGAAAGCAGCTCTTATTGTTCTCTCCCAGTCACTCAGCCAGCACACTCTCACCTGTTGAACCCACAGCCATCGCTCATGCTGCGCCATCAGTGAAGGCCGATGCTGTGTGTGTGCTCTTGTACAGCTATCTTTGTGAGGACCACTTTGAGCCTATAAGCTACAGAGTGAGGACATTTTGGCCGGTCCTCACTTTCTGATCCACCTTTGATGGGCTGTTTGGGGGTGAAGAATTGGTTTTAGGGCTAGGGTTTAGGTTTAGGTTAGAATTAGGTTTAGGTTAGCGTTAGTTTTAGGCTCTTAGTTTGGATGGTTAGGGCTAGGGTAAGGGGCTAGGGAATGCATTATGCCAGTGAGTGTCTTTAGAAGGTTAGAAGTAAAATGTGTGTGTGTGTGTGTGTGTGAGAGGAGCCTGTACTCCCGTTCACGGTTCTCATTGTAGCACATGCAGAGAGGGAAATACTTCTCCATGCACAACTAGAGGTGAACAGGTCTGAGGAGTAAGTGTGGGGCGTGAAGTGAAAAGCCGCCTGGAATGACTTCCCCTCGTTTGTCATAATGAGCTCCTGCCGAGATGAGCTTCTGCTGCTTCATTTCAGCTTTTGGTGCAGAACAAAGGAGTTCACGACAAACACAACCGGGTCCGTCAGAGACATGGAGATCTGCATCTCCGCTTGTGTTCTCTCTTTAATGTCTATCGTTGCAAATGTTCTTGTCCCTCGCTCAGTGCCGTGTGGAGCAGGACCTCAGCACCTGACTAACGCGTTGTTTTTCTCTCCTGCAGAAGAAGCTGACGGCAGAATGTGTGTTCCGGGATCAGTTTGAGGAGAACTGGTACAACACCTACTCTTCAACTCTGTACAAGCACACGGACACGGGGCGCTTCTACTACGTGGCCTTGAACAAGGACGGCTCGCCCAGGGAGGGCAACAGGACTAAGAAACACCAGAAACTCACCCACTTCTTACCCAGGCCGGTGGAGATTGAAAAGATCCCGCAGGCCTACAGAGACTTGTTCCAGTACAGGTGACCAGAGCTGGTTCCACCGGGAGGAACAGAAGTAAACAAAGAGGAGAGGGGGGGGTGTTGTGGATATTTTGGACCCGGTACAGAACTGTTCGACCTCAACACCCGCTGAGGTCACTGTGTTTACACCTCAGCCCACTACAGAGCACATACGGCACTGACATAAACTGTGTGCACGCTCCTGGATGTCGCTTCTTTGCTTCTGTAGTGGACTTGCGACGCCGGCGAGGACAGAGAGTCGTCATGTTAAACCACTAAAGACATGGGGACAAATGTGGCTCACATGACTGCCCAGCAGTGGGGCAATCAGGTCCCACGTTTCTCTAAATAACCACTTTTTTTGTTTAGGTAAATGCATAGATACTGAAAGGGCGTGCAGTGACGGTTGGAGCCGCGAGGTGCCCTAAGCTCGAGAACCAAAAAGAAGTTGGTATGAGAAGGCAGGAAAGATGATTTTAAAAAGCTGCAGAAAGGAAACAGAAAGCACTGCAGATGAAACATGGCACATTTGTCATGCTCTGTACACAGTCATGGTAAATGTAAGCGAGGTCACATTCCACAGACACAGAGATGGATGGATAGACGGAGCGTGGCAGGTTTGGATGGTCGGGCACTAAAGCGAACGGGACCAAACTGTTACAACGGGAGCTTTTATTGAGTTGTCCTCAAAAATCAAAGATGAAAGCGGGGACGTAAAAAAATCTCTGATGAATGTGTGACAGATGAAAAGAGCACTTACTGCACATCCCCAGTTCCCAGCTGCAGGCCCGCTCGGTCTCCCATGCAATCATCAGTCTAACGATCGCATTCATCACGTTTAGATAAAGCACGGAGCGGCGTCTTGTACGAGTTGTATGCGGAACAAACGATGAAGCTCGGGACAAAAGCACTTCTCTGACTGTGGTTGAAAAGAATGACAGATGAGGGGGGTGGGGTGGGGGGTGGGGGGGGGCTCTGTGACTTGTAATGTTCGGCGTGTCAGGAACATTATTAAAAATGCAAGCAGCTGAGGTGTACATATGGGTGATCCTATTTATGAGATGTACAATATATTTATTTTCTACCTATAAAGTATAAATATAAATCTATATATTTATTTATTGCAAAGACTTTATTTTGTAATGAACTTGAAGTTATCTGGACGGTTAGATTCTACTGAAATTACACCAAAATAAAAAAGCAAAAAAAAATGTTATGAAGAACTGCAATGAAAATGACAATAAAATTGTCCTGCTATCAAGAACTCCTTGTGACAGAGTATTTTTCCTTTGATTAAAATCTAATGTACCAATTAAAAAACAGATATAGATATCAATGTGAATGTTGCATTTCTTTCCTGATGTTTCCAGCCATTTCACCTGATAATTCATTCACTTCAAAGTAGCTTCACCTCAAAGATATCTCTATTGAAATGCCATTATGCACCATGCCCATTGTTGTATTAAATGTAACGTCTGTAAAGTCAGTGACCATGTGGCATTTGCGAGAAAATTGGGTGAGAAGTTGCACCACCCGTACAACCCAGAGCCAATTTGCCCTCACAAACCCTTTACCCAGTAATGTGCACAGGCCCCCTCTGGCTCCATGAGGTCTTAATCAGCCCACATCTACTGAACAAAATCAGACTCCCTGTGCAACTGGATCCCGACTCCTCTGCTCCTAATTGGCTTTACACATCAGCCTGGGTTTAGGGCAGCGATTGGTTGTTCGCGGTGGGGGCCTCACAGACCCCGTCACAGCGCAGTCCGCACCGGGGCCGTCTCAACGGACAGAAACAGCTGCCTGCTCCACACAGAACCAGCGGGGATGTGCTGCTGCAAACGTGGAGTGGTGGTAATCTGGGGCTAAGAGGGGATGGGATCAACATTTCAACATCTGCAATAGTTGTAATGTTTCTCCACTGGCAGATATCTGTAAGCTGTGAGAGCAAGCTCCCCTGGGGGGAGGGAATGGAAAAGTCAAAGACATGCAGGGGAAAACCCTGGCAGACTGAGAAATGAAAACAATACCGGGAGAGGGAAAATAGATGAAAGATTGAAGGGAGAAGAGAGCGGGACATAGGGTGTGAAACACTGGGACACCAGGATGGATCCGTCAGCCGTTCAGGGATAGCACTAAATTTCTGAATATATTTGTGTTTGTGCCAAAATGAGAAGAAACATACTGTTCTCATGTGTGTATAGGAAATATGAGGCTGGAGACAGTTAGCCTAGCTTAGCATGGACCCTGAGAGCAGAGGGGAGTAGTCTGGCCCCAAACAATGGCAACATAAATCTGCCTACTAGCTCATCAGTCAACACGTTGTAACTTGTTTAACCTTAAACATGAACACAACTGTGTAAATATAAAGTTGTACTTTTACATGGGGACATGTGGTTCTTCATCAGGAACAATGACTCTGTGGAAGCAGGAAGATTTTGTGACAGAGTCGTGCTAGCTGTTTCCGGTAGTTTTGTCATTATACTAAGCTAGGCTACCTGCCTATTGTACGTTTTATCCATACGTGTTGTTAACATTTTTACACAAAACATATTCCTATTTATTGACTGTATGTTTAAAACCTGACACATACTATCCTCGATATCTGGAAGGCTTTGTTACATTTCGTCCCTCATCTCTCTCGACTGTCTAATAAAGGCAATAAAAACAAGCCCCTAACACTACTGGCCAATATTTGACTATGACATTTTATATATTCTTAAATATCTTGGTCAGTATAAAGCTCAAAAATCCACCATCAGTCCTGCTTCAGATACGTGATGATACAGGTGTGTAATAAAGTTTGTAGAAGACCTTCAATAAAATAAAAAAACAATAACCAAATGCCAACATTCCCACTATAAATTCAGTCAGTGCAGAGGAATGCAGAGCACTTAAAAAACAAATAATTCAAACACGGGAGTTGCTCATCCTTTTGGTCACTTTATTAAATGTTATATTAAATACTTATCAAGATAATAGCAGATCAAATTCATGGCAAATCAACTTGGTGTATTATCTAACATAAGAACATTCATAGAGGAGGGCAAAAAAGTTTCTCGACACTTATGAAATACACCTTGTGCAAACGCAGGAGCCAACTAGAGAAGTGGGCGTCTCTTCATGAAAAATGCACGTATTCTTCATGTTTAACAGCTACACCAGTTTAAGCATTTAGAAGCAAGAATGTGCCAAAGTAGAATACAGGTAGTCTGGGTGTCTGCCTGCCGAGACTACAGTATCCAGGAGGATGGATTCTCACAAAGCAGACAACACTCATCAGCCCGATATATAAGAAGATCTCCAATCTTTACTTCTTCCTGTCACATCCAACCCGATCAAACACATGTCAAACTGTGACAGACGAGTAAAGGGAAACGTTTTGGGCCCTGTGTAATACGTGGCTGAAGTGGTTGCGCTTTGCGAGACCCAATCGGTCACCCAAGTTCGGGATCAACACAAGTGGAACATAAACGATGGCCAGGACACACAGTGCTATGCTAGACAACACATGACAATGGGAGTGAGGTTACGCAAAGGAACGGGCAGGCAGTTTTGAAAAACAGAAGCATTCCATTAACATGTTCAGTGACAACTAACATAAACACTTAAAAGCAAAATAGAAAAAGGTTCTGAACAAATCTCAAAACTTTACAGAGTTTTTTTTAGGAAACTAATATAATAATAAGGCCAAAATTGTTATACCTTTTTTTCTGTTTTTGTCAACACATCAGTTTCTTCTATTTGCCAAGAAGAGCAGGACTTTGCAGCACCAACAGCTGTGGGTGATATTGGTGGAGGAATCTACTGGTGCTAATAATCATGTAACCCTAACCCTTTACAGTTATGGAGTCCTGTCACCAACGACACTGGTCCCACTCAGTTTAGTTAGGCATTTAAAACAGTATAAAAAAACTGAGTTTAAATTATATGGAAACCCTCTTAAGGGGGAAACAGAACAATGCTTAAAAGCATTTGGGGTAAAACTTGTTTGTCTTTAAATACATGAAAAATGAAGATATAGAACTTGAATAACATTAAGGCGGTATATACATTTTTTTTCCTGTTAAACATCCTAACAGATCTTTCACAAAGTCATTTATACATTATATTCCACTTCCTCTCAGTGAACTACAGAATAAAGGACTGAGAGTCTAGGCCACTTGAGGCCCCAGCGGACAGAGACCTAGTCTGAAAACTACTCCACCCTCTGCTTGGTGCTCCTGTTTGCTTTGAGCGCTGCTCAGTTACAGGGCCACGCTTGGACCGGGCCACTGGGAGCTGGCTAGCTGTGTGGGCAGGAGGATGGGTTGTGGGCGCTGAGGAATAGTCCCTCTGACCTACAGGCCTTTGGAGGGCCCAGGATTCTTGCCCATGCTTTGCTGGCCGTGGAGCTGCTGGTAGAGTCCCAGCAGGTCCATCTGGCTGAGCCCGCTGCTTCCCATCATGCCGTTCTGCAGGGCCAGCTGGTTCAGGTAGCTGGCCTGGTTAGCCATGGCCAGCTGCTGCTCCTGCACCTTCCTGTTGGTGATGAGCTTCTGCACGAACATCATCAGCTGGACAGAAAAACAAAACAAAACAGAGACAGACGAATTAACTACAAATAACTATGAATGACCATTGTAGTGAACTAACCACCAGCTGCAGACCTCACATGACCTGAGCACATGTAAGGACAATGGAAAATATAAGCAATACACTAGAAAAACAAAAATATGACAAAATAATGATCTCACAGAATGATTCATTTAATAATTGACACAATTATAAGCTCAAAAACACAATAATATACAAAATATGTGTTAAGAAAAAAACACACCAAGTTCACCAAGTTAAGGTAGGAAATTCCAGAAGGTTTAAAAATGCAGTAACTATAAAACCTGAATTTACAAACAGCTGGTGATCAAGCTGATTTCTTCTCAGTTCCTCAACAAAGGCTGGAAAGTCACGCTAAGGTGCAGTTTGTTTTTCTAAGGACAGTACTTAAGTGATGAGAACATTTTTTTAGTTTTAGTCAGAACTCACAACAACAACAACAACTCAACAGCTGATGTCTGAGGTTGATTATAACTGTCTCACAGATGTTGTCAAGAGCTGGTGAGGGGTCAGAGAAGGAAAACTCAGATACTACTACCACTCCAGACCAGGGGGATTTACTGACCGGGAAGATTCATAACAGCCTTGAAACGATTAGGTTTAGATCGCATGAATTGAATTGTCTTTTTTTTTATCTTTATACATTTAGATCACAAGCCCTTGGGCTTGTTGGACTGTCCTTGGGGCATGAATAAATAAATACTGCTACCTACTAAATCAATTTTTTTTAATTCAGGGTTCATACTGCATTTACTTTAAACACCATTAACAATATATTGTTTTTGAAAGTACAGTAATAACCATGTGGATTTTTTCGGCCCAGTTCCATCTATAGTTATGCTTTCGTCTGTGTTTGTTAGTGTGTTATTTAGCAGGATTACATCAAAACTGCTCTAAGGATTACCACGAAACTTGGTGATAGGAAGTGATATAAGTCTTTCCTGAGGGACCCATTCAATTTTGGTGTGGATCTGATCAGGAGGCAGATTTGGGATTGTTTCCCCATTTTCTTTAACATTAAGAGATAGGGTGTTAAACCATTTTGTTGATTTCTCAAAGAATAATTTATTGACCTTGATGACACAAACACCTGCCATGTTTAGGGGCATATATTTATAAGTGTGTGCAATAAGGTACAGATCAAAATAAAAATGCAGATCTAGTGAATTTAGGGAACATAAGTTGACTGTTTGGCCTTGGCGGAGGCATGTGCTCTCTAAGTGCCTCACTAGAAAAACTGTAAAATAGTGACAGCAGACATTACACTACCAGAGCCAGTTCTTACCGTCTGCTGCCTGGTGAGAACATCCCTGTAAACGGCTTCCCTGCGCTTGACCTCCTGCTCCACAGTGTCCTGACGTGCCAGGGACACAGCCTGGACCTGACTCTCTGTGAGCTCCGGGTTCTCCTGCCACTGTTGGGAGAGACAACAGCTCACATACATTAGCTCCAGCCCCCATCACAGTCATAATACAGTTCAGTGACAGAAAAATTATGCTTCTTTGGACTGATAAAGACTCTTGCAGTAAGAATAACTATCAACAAAGACTGATTTAGACGCTGTGCTGCACAAGTGTTGACACTCACCACTCTGGAAATAATGTCCTCCAATGGTTCCCGTGAAAAAGTCTTCAATGCATTTGTTGCTTCAATGACTTTCTGTCGTCCCTGGTTTATCAGATCCTGAAGACAAACAAGAGAAAAACATGACACTGGTTAAATAAAGGTAACTGTGGGGATTGGGTATTTACTACATGATGGAAGATATTAAAACCTGTTATTGACACTTTTGAAATTAACATTGAATCAAATTAGTAACTTGGATTGCGCCATTCATAGGGACACTGACTCACGCAGCTCTTCACTGAGCAGCACAACTTTACAACAGGTGATTGGTTTCAGTGCTATGGCCCATTGGCGTAATATTGACATAGCAGAGCCAGAAAGCCATGAAGATCAACTGCAAATACCAAATGAGTTTTTAATCTCAATACAACCAGCATTTCTAAACATAGGAACCACATACAGGCTCGGATTCATAAACTCTGTGCTGACTAAGAAGCGAAGAAGTTATCAGGAGAACATACAGCTAACAAGGGTATTAACAATGGTTACACTCTTCAGGGGATTCAGGAGGGGAAATTTCCTCCACTTCTAAAGAGCCCTCTGTGTAAGAGCTGCTTCTAGATTCTGTGTCATGCACTTTTTTTTTATGGCCTAAAAATGTCACCACAATTACACCGTCACTCTCAGACTCTCCTCAGTCCTCTGCATTTTCAAAATGATCAATGGGGGAAGTAAGGCCAGAGCAAGGTGAAGTTACACCTAAAGGTCCAAATGAGTGTTTCCTCAATACAAAGATAGAGGTGTAACAACATAATTTCTCACATGCCACAATTGAAGATTGAAGTCAGCACTCTGTATTTTTACACTAATAACATGTGGAATAACACAAATTGCCTCTTGGACTTTATGTCCTCTGTCAGTCAGATGAGCCACGATGTATAAATAGCTGCTGCCCCAGACATGCAGTATTACAAACTGTTGGGTAGAGGAGTGGTGCAGACTGGGCTTGTTGGCTCGTAGACTGTTGTCACAATTAGCAGTGGGGTCTGAGGAATGTGGGGCGCCATGCCGTGGGGGAGGGAGAGGGGGGGGGGTGAGGCAGGAGAGGGGCATGTGGAGCTCATTACTTACCTCCAGCTGCTGGTTGGTCATGGAGGCCAAAGCCGCCACGTTGTAGGAGAAGTAGTTGGGAGAGCCCATGTCCATTTGAGAGTATTGTGTCTGGTAGTTGTTCCTCATGGAGAGACCCTGTCAGATGAAAGACAGAGGAGGGAGAGAGGAGTCAGAGGGCCCCCCAGCGTCCAATGAAATAAGATGATCAGTATACATCAATTACGCAGGTGTCACCAAGTGCATTATAGGAGAGAATATATCACTGTGTTCGACCATAGACGACAGCTCACTTGGCCTGTCAGCCTCTGTCAGTAAACTTGTCAGTAACTCTTGGAACGTTCAACGCATTTCACTCTGCAGGAGAAACACGATGTGTGATGTCAGCCTGGTACTCTTGTATGAAATGTGTGAGTGTGTGTGTGTTTGTGTGTGTGGGGGAGAGCGATAGAGAGATAGAGAGCAGTGACCAGATGTAAACAGTCCTGTCCCAGTAAACGCCAGCAGGATACCAATGTTTGTGTGTAATTGAGCCTCTGCTGCAGATGGTTGTCCCGTGCCCTGTAATCTGGCCATCCGGTGGATGTGTATGTAGGGATGTGTGCGCGCATGTGCCTGTGTGTGTTGGGGCCGGTGGGGGTTGTTGGACCTGGTCAGAGACAGGTGTGCAGGCCTAAACACTACAAAACAACCACAAAACCACAACACGCATGATCAAGTACACCACACACACACACTTCAGGTTTGCCATTAACAAGCAGCCACCCTTGGACTTCAGCTGCACACTCAGATGCCCTTCAGACCTCAAACATCTTCAGACAGTCACAAAATCATGACTTGACTAAATTTTCAAAACGTTGTGTCAGAAATGTAAGACATGAGTCTTGTTGAGCTCTACACTGAGCTGGAGTCATCCCAGGTGGCTCCTGGGCTCAGTTGAGGGCTCCTGATAATGTTCTCAGTTTTGTTGTTCCGTTTCCTGAGTTGCAAGTCTGATATTCTTACACATAACTTTTCCTGGCCACAGACGGTCAAACCCTTAAGTTGTGAAGACATAAGCAGAGGCCGGGTTATGTTCCAGTTGTTTCTCCTACAAATCTCTGAGTATACAGCGTGAAGCTGAACAGCTTCTCATGGATGAAAGTGACCACTTCTCATCTTTTAGTGTGTGACAGATTGCAATGATGCGAACACAATTGAAATCCTCACATTCGACCTCAGCGCTGCAGTTTTTTTGCGAATGGGAACCCTCTGTTCTCTTGAAAAGCAGAGGAGCTCTGAGGGAAAAGCCGCTTAAGGCACACAGAGGGCAGAGGAGGGAGTGTGTGTTGGAAAAATAATCATTAGAGTGAATTAGAATCTAGGATTACACCGGGGGGAGACCTGCTTCTGCTCGTTTACAACATCATCCCCCCCCCACACACATCTCCAAATAAACCCCACTAATTGGTCATTGATTTGTACCATAAGAAAGGAAAGGGGACAATGCAGAAGAAGAAAAGAGAAAAGTGTAACGCAGACATACAAGGAGTCCCTAAACATCTATTGACCTATGTACTTAATGCTATACGCAATTTGGAAAGCCTCAGTTATTTGTACAGGAGATCACTAAACTGATGGTGGGCAAAAAGGACCGTGAGGGGAGTAGGAGTGAAGCCCTGTCACCTGCTTACTCCACGTGATGGAAGGATTATACAGTTCCAACACAAACCCACACAAGAGGGATTTGCTCACCTTGCACTTTGATGTCAATAACATGGAGAATGATCGACGGAGGGGATAAACGCTGTACGTGTGCCTTTGTTATGGGGAATGGTGGACATGTCACTGTGCAACACGCATGTCTCTTCTGTGTGTGTTATTTTCTCTTACCTTCTTCTCGGCCTCATACTCAGTCCAGGCAGCCTTGCGGTCCTCCTCGCTCAGGGCTTCCTCCTCCTTGTGGTCCAGCAGGGAGTCGTGCTCATGGTAACACACAATCTGGTCCTTATTGTTCTGCAGCATCTCAGCCAGAATGGGATCCTGCATCGGGGGAGATATCAAAAAGATGAAAAGGGTCACAATGGGTTTACAGTCATCACTGGAGGGGCAGATTTGGCTCCGGGGAGCTTACGAAGGCCACACTGACTTTTTGAGGGAAAAAACCAAACATGTAGACAACACATGCATCTACTTACTATCAGCTCAAATAGTGTTTTGGGGATATACAGATTGGAAGCAAAGACTTATCGCACTCTGCAAAGCAACTCATATGAACTGAGGAAGATCTTTGCTGGATTAAAACAATGTTCCTTAATAAAATGGTCTGTGATCGGCAGAGCTCAGAATCTTACCAAATTGAAGTTTGATCGTTGCTGAAAGTTTTTGGGGATTCACCTGAATGCTCAGATATCTACACACTACTTGAGGGAAAAATGTTCTAGTAAAATAACAGTGTTTTTGGACTCCTGCTCAAATCCAATGTTTAGATGTATGCCTCATTAAGAAGAATTATAACTGTCTTTAAAAAAACAAGTTCTGAACAATGGTCACATGTGGATTGTTGGCAGGAGATGAGGAGGGAGCGAGGTGAATCAAACATCCCTGAATTGAATCCAGCCCAACACTTGGAATAAGGAATATAAAAAAACCTTGAATTTCCTAATAAATGTATTAAAAGGACACGTATAAAAACAAACAAAGTAATTAAATAAAAAATAAACAAATGAAGGATTTTTTTTTCAAGGGGGGGGGGCTGGTTTCCATGACTACATTGTTTATGAAAACAATACCCAAGTAAAATTAAGAGAGCTGGGCCAGGCTCCACTCACACAAACATGGTTTGAATTACTCTCTCTGCAGCACGTTTGCTTTTCTTTGTCTCAACTTAGCTTTACATTAAACTGGAGCATTGCATTCTGGAAAGAAACGTCATACAGAGGTTGCATCATTAACCTACACATGGACCAAGAGGGGCTCCGCATGTCTCCTCTCCCTCTCATTTTAAAAAGGTGACAATAAGCTTGAAGTTGTAAACAAAATAAATCATGTCACTGGTATTGAATAAGAAAAAAAAATATAGAACAGAAACAACACACTAAGAAATTAAGCAGTGATTGCAAACCTGTATTGAATAAACTGAAAATAAACACCAGGCCAGACGGAGTGAAACTGGATCCCCGAATGGGGGAGAAGAGAGCTGCAACAAAACCACACAATAACCTATTTTTAGGTTCTCCACAACTCCAGAGAATGACAGTTCAGGTGGCTGGAACCAATAGGTGCCAAAGAGCTTCTCATCTGCGCATCTATCAACCCATCAACCCGGCCAAAATCCTGGGCCCTGGATCTGATTCTGCTCCTCATTGACACATGTTTATGTTTCCTAGCCATCACACTCAATCAGGACAAAACCAGGCCACCCCTGAACAAGCAGACATTTCAGAGCAGAGGCACAGGCAGCTATTCAGCTGCTGCTTTGCTCTCTAATTAGGACATGAAAGCACAGGCGAGTCTTTTGGCCTGACTCGGATAAAAGAAATCCAACATTGTTTGTTCTACCAAAGTAGGTGAGCACAAGGTCAAATGAAGGCCAGACTAGATGCCAGCACAGACAATTATATTGGCACTGGTATAGACACAACATGCATCGTTGATTTGTCATAAATGTGCACCTCTCTGCTTTGCGACTGGCTTGGAGTCTTTTCTGAAGGAGGGGGATTATTGCAGGTACATCCAACTATGACGCAGAAACAAAATCGTATGCATCATAGACAACGGCCAACAGAAACTAACACTGTGAAAGACGTCCTGGTCGCTCCACTCAGCTCAAATATTCCAAGCTTTGTTAAAGAAAGACTATAATTTCCTGTTTGGTGTATTTTAAGGTGATGATCGATTAATGTTGACAGGTCAGTGAACCTGCAGGTCAAATGACAGTACAACAATCCCACTGGAACCAACTGTATTGTGGGATACCCAAGAAATCACCACTAGTGGCTCAGGGGTGGTCCAGCCCATCTCCCATCCTGTTGCGCTCGGTGTGTGTGTGTTTGTGTTTGTGTCCCGAGCCAGAACTAATGATTGTAGGTAATCTGACCTGGGCTATTGTCATCCTTATGGAGCTGCACGTTGAAGCCTATTGTTTTGCTGCGGTGGAAAAGAGAAAGCGTGGAACGCTGGGTGGGCAAATGCTAAGAAATTGAAAAAGGTAAATTAACCCACTCAACTCGATTTGTATTAGCCCTCTGAGAAGGTGCCGTGTGGGTATTTTTTCACTGTGTAAAATCTAGAAAAGAGTTTCACAATTTGGCATTAGAGAGCATGTATTTTTGGATGTAAAATGTGAATGTATGGGTGTAATGATGGAGGGGGAACCTATGAGTGAGGATGAGAACGATTTCTCTATTGATCTCAACTGATTCAATCTCAGCCTAGTAATCTTTGCCTAAAAAGGCTTCACCTGACAGCAGACAAATTTGGGAAAGAATTGTTATATAATCAAACATCCATGACATGAACCACGATATGAAGCACTTTCCTTTCTTTACATTTAGAAAACAATGTTGAGCTTCTTAAGCCCAATTCTTGTACAGACAGTTAACGTATTTTGAAAATGTCAAACCTGCCTGGAGTCTATAAGTGATGTGAAGCACTTTTCAAACTCAGCAGCTCTCACATCAAAGATGAAAACTTGGGGAGACTTTACTACTTAATACAGGCGCCCACACGTACTTTACCAGTAGACTTTAGGTGACGCTGAACTTTAATGGGTCTGATGCAATTAAACACCCGCCTGCATTAATAGCGGCGGGTTGTGTGCAGGCAGGATTTTGGCCGTGTTATCAGATACTTTCTTGAGCTGAAAACATTCCCAGCCATGTTAACCCAATTTCCTTCCCCTAACCCTTTAATGTGTTAAGAACACTTTCACTAGGCCTCTACAGTCACTGCTTTATTTGTCACTGCCACAAAAATAAACTTCTTCAGAGAAAAAGACTAAACAGGCGTTAAATGTGCAGTAGGAGAGGAAATGCATTAAGTTAAGAAGATATGCTGGGGAAAACAGATGTTTGCTTCGGTCACAACACGAAAAGACCCGGCAGGGGACGACACGTTTCTGAAAGAATTCGAATTGGCAGTGTCTGCCAGAAACAGTTTTTATCGCACAGGTATGTTAACATAGCAGCAGAGGGGGCCAAGACAGGAGAAATGAGAGTGGCTTAGATATTTGTAATACCTAAACATAGCCTGTCAAAACTCCCTCTCTCCCAGCTGCAGACAAATGATACACATAAGCCCATTGGCCCACTCTAAACAGTTCCTCTGCAGAATCTGGGGCGTAGTGCAGGACATCAGGAAGCCAACCTTACCCTCAGGACCGCGCTGTCTTTATACCCTCTAGGGGCCTATATAAAAGTCAGAGGTTTGATCTAGAAGTCAGCTCGTTGACAGAAAACAAAATTGTGCATGTCACAAAACAAAGACTATAAACATTCCACATTCCAATGAAAAAAACGGCCTCAGCTAGCAGCAGTAGGGGGCTGTGTTCCTAATGAAACTTGCTGTAAGGTTCAGGCAGCTGGACCTGGACAGGTTGGTCAGGATAGATTCATGAGGGGACGGGGAAAGTATGATGGTGGACCGGTCAACGGAGGGGAAAAAGTAAAAGTAATTAATCTGAAGAAAAATCTAAATGTACTAAACGGCTTTCCCCACAGGGTGATAATCCTGCAATATAGAAGAGGTGGAGAGATGATGCCAACCCTTCATTTAACTCGGAAATACGTTTAGGTGCAGACTTAATTTTACACTATATCCAAGTTTAAAAAATAAAACTCGTAAGGGGCCATGAGACAAAAGAAGGATTTTATTATAAAGGCAATGAATAAATAAAACAACTAAAAAACCGTGAAGAGTAATGAAGTAAGCTTTAAATTGCTCTTCATGTTATTCCATGGTGCAGGTGCGAGGGAGAAAACTGGAGTTTTGAAGTTCAGTGACGACACTCGACACCTGCAGCATAAATCATTTGAGTTGGTCTATCATGGGCCCACATCAAAAGACCGCAACTAAGAAAGGATTGAAAAAATCTAATCTAGTGTCTTTTGATCCAAAGTCAAAGTTGCAGGAGAAACAGCGCTCAGGTTTAGGTTTATCATATAGCATGATAAATTCAAAAAAGGTCTATAATTGGGATGGTAGGCTGTTCCATTATGTGGGCAATCAAAGTCCAATGCAATAACTACACTGAGTTTGTGTTACCATGTACTTGATATGCATGGTTATGCTTGCTTTTCCCTGATTACAGACATGTGAAATATCAGTACGGCCAATGCAAATTTGCCTGAACCCAAATATCATTGTAAATGTTTTGTCTGAACCCGGCTTGGGTCGGATAACCACAGTCCTGTGTGATTGTCAGACTGTGGGGTTTGTAAAATGACAGAACTGGTCACATCATATTCAGACGGATCAATCATCAGAAAGATGTGGAAGCAATGAGCGTCAGAAGCTGTTCTATTATCAGACTAATGGTTCTCAATGTGGTTAATCATAGTGTATCAATGCCCTGATATTTAATAGTAATATTTAGCTCATTACACTGGATAGTTGTACAAAGAAAACTGTATCACCCTTTAAAACCCAGGCGTCTGCATTTAATTATTTGGAGGTATATTCCGACTTTTCCTGCCGAGTGACAAAACGAAAGCTGAGCTGAATTAAACCAGTCCAACATAACAGTATTTTTTCTACAATCATCTATTTCTACGTTTGTGTTCAGCAACCACACAGAGATGAATCCTATAAGGGACAGTCACTGATATCTCCACAGTCAGTACTCCCAATAGACTGAGCGCTGCAAATGAGGCCCATGGCTCGGTGCCTCGCTGTGACTGTCATTAGTGGGCTTTCCACCTGCAATGCAACAAGCTCAGGCAGGTTTCTGAAAGCTGACAAAGAGCATTCTGGGAAGTGTGAGAAACCTATTACCAGAGTACAAGTACCTGGGGTAGGTTGAGGGTGGGTTCACCACAACACGTGTATCAGGATATAAGTCCTGGAATCCACAGATCGTCAGTGACTGAATGCTGAAAGAGGATTTGTCCTTCAAGGTCAAAGTGACTTCCTACCCCTAATGAGACCAACATGGTGTGGCTTATTGCAGCGGTCTGCTCCTGCGCTTGAGGTTCAAGTGCAACCTCGGTGTACCTGACTGAGTCTAATGAACACTGCAGCCATCACCTGCTGAGGGCACACACAGTGAGATACGCCCGCAGTCTGCCGCCTTGACCGACAGTGTACAATGCAGCAACATAAGCAGGGAGCACTGCAGAGCTGTATAAAAAAATTCCC
Source organism: Pseudopleuronectes americanus (assembly GCA_038501795.1). NCBI lineage: Eukaryota > Metazoa > Chordata > Actinopteri > Pleuronectiformes > Pleuronectidae > Pseudopleuronectes > Pseudopleuronectes americanus. The sequence goes on from CM076723.1 coordinate 11,436,677, forward strand.
CAGACTAACATGCATATTGTCCTTTGTACACATGTCAACATTGTGCATACAAGTGATGAACAGGAAATGGGTAAAAGAGGGTGGGGAGTCAAAATCTCATGTCTGGGTTGCATGGAACTTCTTTGTCATTAGGGGGAAGTGAGCCTGCTTCCTTTGTCTCCAATTAGTTTCTCTGAAGAGTGCAGAGACATCTTTAAGAGGGGGGTTTAAATAATGACCCTTCATCATGCACGGGAGGCCAGAGGGAGAAAAAGAAAAACAACTTTACTGAGCTTGCTTTGAACATTAAGAGGCAGTGTGTTGAGTCAGGGCAACAGATGGTTGTGAAGATGGCTGAGAGGAGCCGGGATGGGGTAATGCTGGACAGGGCAAGAGAGTGGGGATATCAGCACAGACTAGTTATAGGGGACAGGAAATAAAGGTAAAATACGAGGTGATGGAGGCACATTAATGACAGCGGAGGGATAGAAGAAGCATAACGGGAAAGGGGGAAGGTGGAGTGATAGAGAAAACAGTCATCTGGTAAGTTTTCCCTCTACATGAGCAGACGGATGAGACAAAAATACTCAGCTTCTTGAGCATAAAAATCCACCAGCGCCTCAGTGGCCCTTGTGAACGCAAGTTTCACACCAATTCCGTCTGTGGCTGAGAAAACAGCACTTGACCGGTGTGAAGATGGAATCACTCCTTCAGTGCAGAGCGCTTTGGGCTCAAAGGGATGGAGGGCATCTGACTCATCTTCACATCATTCCAGACGGCAAATTCCTTCCGTAATACTGCAGTCCTGCTGCCACATCATAGTCAACCCCCTGGCCAAAACAGGTCGCTTGTTAAAGAGCTTGTCAGCCTCTCCAGCTTGAAGACTGTGTCACATAAATGTCACTGGACTCATTAAAGATCATACACATCTAACAGGCCTGGGCTCAGTGAACACATCTTTCCTCTTCAAATCTATAACAGTGCTCGCCTGCACTCTAAGTGGGCTACTCCTTCCTTCAGAGGGATATAGAGGGTGAGAGCAATGATATCAGCTGCCGAATGAATGCATTCACACAGTACTTCTGCGTGTTAATACGCATATGAAGGGAACAGTGATAGAGATTTTTTGACAGTGTAAATGGAAAAAACTGATTTTCCATTAACGTGCACGGAAAAGCCTCTCGAGTGTCCAGTGAAAGAGCAACTGTTAGATACACAGCGTCTCTTATCCATTCTGTTTACACATTTCTGCATCGTAACCCAGGTCAAACCAAAACAAAGAGGTAAAACCACTTAAAATGATCTGTAGAAACCCCCACACTGCGAAAAGGAACAGGAAAGGATGGAACTAATTCAAAGATCAACAGAGAAGTAAAGGGAATGAATGAAAACAGAAAAAAGGAGCAGGTTTATAACAGGGCAGCAGCAATGTTGCAATAAGAAGACTATTTAGTAAATAGCAGTAAACAGATAAATCAGTGCAGCTGTGTGGGGTTGGATGGCCCATGTAAGGGATGTGTGTTCCTATTAAACCGCAGGGGGCCCAAATAGTGACACTGCACCTGCGCAACGCAGAGAAGAGGCGGGCTTAGGACTATGAAGGGAAACGAGAAGAAACAGAAAGATCCCGGAAAGGTCACGCAGGATACAAGCTGGCATTGTGTCTAAACAACAGTTTATCACTGAAGTGCTAAACTTCAAAAGAAAGAACATGCTACTTGGTGCAAGTTATGGAAAAACAAGCTTGGCATTTAAAAAAGGCATTCGGTGCCATGTTGGTTGATGGATAAAAGACTCTTTTACTACTGATAATAGGTTTCAGCTTGCTTTTCTGCATTTCCTTTGGGGATCAGTCTAAGGAAGCCCGTGAAATCTCAGTCAGTGCTTTGGCAAAGACCAATTAAACATCTGATTTATGCTCAATTTAATTTCTAGAAAATGCATATCTCTGCATAAAAACATAAATGTGCTGTATATATGCATGTTTACCTTAGGGAGCATGGGTGTTGCCTTCTTGCTTTTCTTCTCTGAGGGATCATCCAACATGTCTGGCTCGAAATTGTAGAGCTCGGTCAGCTCGTTCATTGTAAAGTGCCTCTCGATCTGCTGCTGGTCCACAACTCGGAATGACAAGGACTGCTTGGTTACCTGCCGCTCATAAATCTTCTCCTCCATTGTACCCTGAAATATGAGAGTGGAATGAGTGGACGGCCAAGAAAAGAAAAACTAATGAGGTCTACTTACAAAGGAGCAAGTTACCTTACTATGTATTACTTTGTAATTCATGAGTGACAAAGGCAATGTCTCTAAAGCCACTAAGATTCTCAACATATTCATCAGTCTCTTTTAGAAACTGTGATTGTGTCTACTGCCTACCCCTACCTAAACAGGTCACTGTGTTATTACTGTTTGCTTTTAGCATGGGATAGGTGCTTTCATTAGTGCTGTGTAGGATTAAACTCACGTCACTAACTGTCCATAGAACTGTTTCCAGATACGGACATTCTCAAATTCACAATGTGTCAAACACATGAACTGAAATCCTCAAGCAGAAATTGAGGTTGGCTGATCACAGATGGTTTATTTTAGATATCAGCACCACATCCATAAACAGAACGTGCCCACTGAGCTCACCTGGGCAAGGAACCTGTAGACGTAGACGGTCTTCAGTTGGCCAAAGCGATAAACTCTGAAGATACTCTGGACGTCGTAGGACGGGTTCCAGGAGGCATCGAAGATGATGACCCTGTTGGAAGCCACCAGGTTGATGCCGAGTGAGCCGGCTCGCGTTGAGATGAGGAACAAACGACCTCTAGGAAAGCATAAGAGAGGTAGAAAGCTTGCGTTACCATCGGTTGAGCATTTTTGCATTTAGATGCACATGAATATTTTTTTTTACATTCTCCCATATTCTGCTTTGCTGTTTCATATGAGATACATTACCTGACGTTACTGATGTCATTAAACTCTTCGGCCCACTTCTTTCTGGTAGTGGCATTAGTGGAACCATCCAGGCGATAGTAGTCTATGTTCCTGAACCACTTGCCTTCACCTTCAGAGACACACTACAGTTACAACACTGTTGACATTTCACCATCTAGGCTCCACAGAGCCTTCAAAATAACATGTCTAGCCATCAAAAGAGCCTTTTCCTTGTCAAAAGGACTTAGTTCTGGTGTTAACAGACAGCAGATAGATGACTGTGTTGGTTAGAGGCCAGTTGTGTTTAGCCTTCAAAATAGCTGCCCCCCCTCCCCACCAGCCTTCATAACCAACATTTCAGTATGTTTCCAATTACAGCACTGTGATCTTTTCATTACAAATTACAAACCCTTGAGCAAACATTTTTTGAGGAATAAAAAGTCAAGGTCTAATCATTTTCAAAAATGAAAGTAAAAACAGCTGCTGAAGTTTAATTAGGAACATGACCTTACACCAGCAGCGGTGTGTGTGTTCATGGGTAACAAGCAAACCAACGATTACAAGAATCCATGCTACATGTGGATTCACAAGTGTGAAACATGCATATCCATAGGAATCCCCATGTTAATGTTACAGACAGTATAAAACCACACAATTGAAAATAAGGACAACATCCTCAAACTACATAAATAGCTGGTTTATTTTATACAATTTTCAATCAATAATTTATATACATTATAAAACCAAGAGCTGCTTTGTAAATGTAAGCATACGGAAAAGTTGATCATATGCAAATATAGGATCATTCAGTGGCATAATGTTAACAGACAGGTCAATCGAGTGAAACCTCAAGGCCTTGTCAGACTGCACTAAAAAAGTACCTTTGTATGGAGACACTTTTTCCTCATCTTTAGCTCTGGTCGCCAGTTCAAGGAAATCCTCAATTAGGTCCAGAGAGATAAGAGACTGACTGAACACCAACCTGATGAAAAACAAAGATTGAGGTTACACCAGGATTGCTGGAGCCTTACTGAGGGAGTGACAAATATCAGACACCAATATATTTATATATATTTTTTAATTATTGCACTGACACTAAAGAAAGTATCAAAACCTTATGAAATGAATTGAATACATTGAAACTTTATGGTTAATTTTACAGATTAACCATAAACTTTTTTAAACATAAGTAAAAGTAAACAAATACAAGCATATAATGTAAACATGAATGCACTTCTTCCTGCATTATTGATGCTGTAAAAATAAAGTTTCACAAATCGCCAAACATAAACGCTGATTCCAATGTCGTGAAAGGCTCATATCGGCTGATTTGGATCAGTCATCCAATACGTTCAACCTCTACATTTTACAACATTGTCACTCTGGGATGAACCCCAAAAACACTGAGAACCAACAGGTACACTTACACTTTATCTTCCACTTCCTCTGCCATCCGCAGGATCTCAAAGAGGAGCGTTATCTTTCCAGAGTGCTCCAGAATCTCAGCATCTGCATCGGTGACAAACTCCCTGTGCCAGTCAGCAGAGGTATTTCCTGGTGATGAGCCAGAGGCCCGAGCTGTTTGAGATACAGATTAGTGGTTATGCCGGCAGAGATTACCATAAACAAGTAACTGTAGCAAAGACAACAAGATAATAGTTCTGGGCTTCACTATTGCACAATTTTCTGCTAAACTTCAGGATCAGATTCTGAGTAAATGAGTGATGCTTGCTTTCCTGGGCAAATCTAGTCACAATTTGAATATGAGACCAGCTTAATAACTCATCCTACAAATGTAATTATACGACAAAATCTATAGTATATTGTCCTCTGTAGAATTTCCTTCCTAGTCCCTAAATTCTGAATTTCTGGTTCCCAGGCTCAACTTTTTATAAAGAGATTTTTTTCAGGAAATCTAGTAACAAAGGCTGAGCTTCTGGCTTCTGCAAGGCTACCATCCTGAATGTGGAAATAGGTGGCGAGTGGCATCACTTGTTTCACAAGGGAATGTCCCACATATGTGGCTCTGGTCATAATGTCCCCTAATGAGTCGTGAATACTCCAGACTCACGCTCTTCAACAATCTCTGGTCTGTTTCGGCCCACTCCGTTTTTGCCCCGAGAGCTGCTGTTCCACTCCTTGATGACCTCCACGTCATCACTGTCGGAGTCATCGGAGTCATTCTTTTTTCCCTTTCCTCTCTTCTTTTTCCTATTAAGGTGGAAGAACAGTGGAAGAGTTGGGGTCAGCAGGAGTAACGGATGCAATAGAGAAGGGCAGTTAAATGAAGTCATCTCTGCGCAAATATTATATATATATAAATTTTACTTCTTCGCCTTCTCGTCATCGGAGGTCATGCTCATCGAGGATTCTTCGGTTTCTGAAGCAATGAATTCGTCCATACTGTCCTCGTCAAAGAATCCCTGCAAGAGAGTGTCTGTGTTTAGGACTCGTCTGTGTGGTGATAAAGGTCAAACACACACATCTGATTGTGGGTAGTAGAATTGATGCATAAGGGAGAAATACGGCATCAGAGGCAACATGTGTTGTTCTCCCCTGCTACTTGACCTCTCAGCGCTACATTTATATTGTTTTCCCACCATGTGTGTGATTTGTGGTAATTTGTATTCCCAGTTTTAAGTAAGTGATCAGTATGGTCTTCTATGGTCCTACCCTATTTTCTTTACTGATGTAGTCCAGCTGAAGGCACCAGGGATGGGTCCAGATTCTGCTGAGCATCTGGAAATCCTGGAAGAGTTTGGTCCCTGCACGGCCCCGGCCCCCCTCCACAGCATTCCCCACACCTGCACACAATGGAACGAGGGGGAAGATGAATGTTTGTTTGCATTATGTATTTACAGCATGCCCTCAACCTCCTCATGCATACGGATGAGCATGGAAACATAGATCAAAACCTAAATGTTTATATCTGAGGGACAAAAAATTAAGCAGAAATTAATAAATAAAAAGGCAAAAATGTTGTATTAAATACATAAATTAAAGAATATAGACATTTTGGTGATGAAAAAGGATATTTTTTGCATTTAACCATACATTTATTTATGCCGTCATATTTAAATGTATTCATTTATTTATGTTTTTCTACATTTATTTATTTCTGTATGCTAATAAGGTAGCTGACCCTTTGTTGTCCTTTATAGATTTCTACCTGTAACCATTTCACCATCGACCATTTAAAGTAAAATTATTGTTTTTCTCACAAAACAGATAAACCAAAGAAGTCCTCCTATCTCATGTCACAGACGTCAGGTCTAGAATGTGTAGACGTGATGTTTCTGCTTAGTCAGATTATGGTTTCATCACAAATGCAAGACAATGACAGCTGCTGAAATGTTAACTTTGTACCTGCACTGCATGTTGGCAGAAGTTACTGTGGGTTTAAATTAGCTCTAGCAAAACTTTTGGGACCATTCCCACCCTGCAGAGTGACTGGTGGTCTTAGGTCCAAAGACACCACTGAGGAGGTCCAGCACCAGTCACAACATCAGCACTGCGCCCCATGGACAACCCAGCCTAATGAGCCACAGCACATACCACCAACAACCCCTCCTCTTCTAACATACCGGTTCTCCTGTTCTTTGTTTTCACTTTTGGTGTAAAACCTCTGGCCCCCTCCTGCCTCACAATGTCTTTCCCCTTCCTTTATGCCCCCACATTCCCCCTATTACCCCCCACCCTCTGTTCCCTCTCTCCCAGGGCTCTTCATTAGGGAGACGTGGGAAACTGGGCTTAAACCCTGCCTGCGGCACTCTGCCAGCTGCCACTCCTACACACACACACACACCCACAGTGGGCCACATTCAGAGAAGAAAGTCCACTAAACGACTTAACAATACAGCATTAAAGTGAGAGACCAGTCCAGAGAACATTTCTGTAGTGGGACGTTGCCTCGTCCCAGACTACACACTTTTTACAGTGGAACTTTCAATTGGATTTTGTTTTAGTTTAAGGTTTAATCTGGGCTAAATCCCTGTCCAAGCAATCAGATCAGATTCTGTTTAAGCCCTGTTTGCAGCCTCTGCTGCTCTCAAGCTGACCAGTGGCACTGCCATTCTCATAATCCTCTGCTCCTGTGTTACAAAAACTCAAAAAACCTTCATTAGAGTGTGTTTCCCACCTGTGAAGTTTTCCAGATAGTGTCTGTAGAGTTTACACTGGAGCGGAGTCACTCTAACAGACAGCACATATTCATGTTTTGGCGGCAGGAACTTGGTGAGCGCCGTGTAATCCTTCCTCTGTGGGAAGCAGAAATCAGTCAGCCACTTTAGGAGACAACGAGAAGGTGGATGAGGAGAATCAAAGTCAACTGTCTCGGGCAGTTTTTATTTACCTGGACACAACCATTCAGCATCTCATAGAGGATGTGAGCCCTCTTTTTCATGATCCGGACATCGTGGAGCGTGGAGTCGGCACACTGACCGTTCTGGATGGGGTTAATGAAGCGGTTCCTGAACTCTTTAACTGACCCAAGCAGGTTTTCCTTGATGAAGTTGACCATGCAGTGGTCTGATAAGGAGACAATGCATAGTTATACATATACATTCATGACACAACAACAAAATCTTGGAACAAAGTTATCTCAATAAAATGTCATTGTCTAAAACCAAGGACAACTAACAGCCTTTTTTACAATATGGATCGTAACTAAGTATTCTCACATTCAATTAGGTTGTTTTGCAGAGGTGTTCCAGTCAGCACAACCCTCCTCCTCGTCCTGATAGAGTTCATTGCTTTGGACACTGCCGATGCCTCGTTCTTCAGGATGTGACCTTCATCGCAGATCACCATGTCTGGACCTGGTGTCAGTGAATAAAAAGAGAAGCTTATAACAAGAGAAAGAGCAACTGAAAATATATTTGACCTCCAGGCAGTCTTTAGGCAAACACATACAGACACAACAGTATGTGATTGTAGCCTGTGTTAACGACATAGGACTTTTATAGAGTTAATAAAGAAACCAAGTAAGAGCAGAATTACCATTGCTTTCTTATTTGAAATGTAGTGTATATAAATTTATATTCTTGAGTAGCAAACTGCAATCATTTGACAAAAAAAACATTAGTAAAGATTTTGTGATTATCAAAATGTTAAAAATGTTAACAGCAGAAGAAACAACTATGACAAGATATACCAACAAGTGCGGTTGCTATAATGAATGAAAGCTTGCAGTGCTTTAAAAAAAAACATAAAACCACCATTCAGACTGAAGCCACAAATCAGAAAAACACCTAAATCAGAATAGAAAATTTGACTATATAGTGTTTCTCTTCCCATTCATTAGATTTCATATATATATATATATATATATATATTATATATATATATATAATATATATATATATATATATATATATATTATATATATATATATATATATATGGGAGAATTGGTCTTTGTTAACTTTTACATAGAGTTAAAGTTTCAATCAAGAGCAGCATACCTGGATCTACCAGTGTCTTCTGAAAGATCTCTTTCAGCTTCTTGCTCTTCATGTTCCTGCCCTGCGTCAGGTTTCGGTACATCTCGTAGCCAATGATTATAACCCCGCCCATTTCTTGCCATCTCTGGAGAGCGTACGCTCGGTCCTGTGGCCTCTTCACTGTGGCCAGCTCAACCACCTGTTAAACACGGCAAAGATCACTAACATATGCAGGGATTTTTGAAAAGGGGTTCAGGAATTGGGAGAGTGACAAGTCTTTACCTCTAAACTCTCCTCATCTTTCATTCCTTTTTGCCACTTCTCAAACTCGGTAAGCCAATTCAGGACAGTGTTCAGGGGACAAACCACCAGAGCTGTGGTGAAACCCACTTTCTCAGAAAGCAGCAAAGTATTAAGCAATGTCACCACCTACAGGCCAAAAAAGAAATACAGTTAGACACAATGTGACGGCACAACTTTTGAAGTGATTTACTCATCAAGGTTTGACAGGCTCTTCTTGAGGGTAGAGACACTTTAACCTGAGCGTACCAGCCTCAAAAGGCAGTTGTTGGATTTATATCAAGGCACATACTGAATTGTACAATGGAACTTTTCATCTTTGTTTTACATTGTGCAGCATTAGACATTTTCCAGCTGGAACAACATGTTGCTCTCTCCTCCTTACCTGTAGAGTTTTTCCAAGGCCCATACAATGGGCGAGGATACAGCCGGAGCCAGAAGACTTCTTGATCTTCTTCACAGATTCACAGCAGCAGTCCCACATGAACTGAACCCCTGAAAGACAACAAAGAGACGGAAGGGCCAGATCAGTCATGAGCATCTTGCTATTACATATAAAGAGTAGCGTTTGTTAATAATCCTGTTCACCTTGTCCTTACCGTCAACCTGGTGAGGTTTGAGCTTTGTGACAAGGTTCCTGTGCACCTGAACCAATGGCTCCTTGGTCTCTTCGTCCTCATCCAGCACCAGCTTGGTGGTGATGGGACATGTGATCTGGGAAGACTCCTTCACTACGATCACCTGAAAGAGGAGCAGAGCCAGGGAGAGGGGATCCACAAGAGAGATGCAAGATTAGTTTGAGGGGTCAAGTCAATCAAATATAGATTTTATAACTATTACAACTAATGTCCGATAGTGTCTTTCATATCCTTGAGATAGTTTTATCATGTACCTGTTATTCTTCAAGTGATTCATAGGCCAGCTTTCATCTTTCTAAAATAAACTATGGTCATCATTAATATACTGTACAATTAAATCTAATGAACAGTACTTATAATTAGTCCAATAATGTAGTAGTGATGCTAAGATACCCATGGAGATATAATAATAATTAATTAAAACTTTGTAAAACAGCAGGACAATTTTAAGATTAAAGCCCATGGTTTAAGTAATTATTAACTATATGCTGCCAGTTACAATACAGCAGGACTGACTTCACACCTGTGTAATATCACAAAAGCTTAGCAGATTCAACTTTCTGAAAATGGAGGTGGGTGAGTGCAAATGATGTAGAAAAGATTTAAAACACAAATAGTGAAAACATGACTCCCAGTGTTTAGAAGCTTTGCGCGAGAGGAATTTTCCAAATAGGGATTTCAAACATATCTAAAAAGGAAAAATAAACTATGGCCCCTGTCTTGAATTCTACAGATTCACCTTTGTTCGTTGCTCAGGCCCTAATAATCAGTGAATAATAGCTGAACATCTCAACAGATATGTTGAATAATGGTGTCATCCATGCCCATGAGCATTGACTGCATCATAAAACCTCACGTCACCTGAACAGTTTTTTCCCCATGGCGGTGGGGCCCCTGCACCACACTGACTCTTCATCACACTGACTCTGCTGACCCCCCACACCCCCGACCCACCCACGCACATAATTTATAACTCTATATTACTGGCACTATAAACAATCTCTGCACCTTAAAACTGCACGTTACTCTTTTACTGTATATATTGTTGTTTTGTTTTTTATATTGCTGCTAATATTGTTCGATGTTGTTTATATGTTCGATGTTGTTTATATCGTTCGATATTGTTGTCTTTTATGTTGTTTTTATATTTTTATATTGTTGTTTGTAAAGTGCACCAACCACACCAAGTCAATTTCCTGTATGTGCAAATATACATGGCAATAAAAATAATTCTGATTCTGAAAACTGCACATACAAACTATAATAAATAAAAAGGGTGGAATCTCACTAATGTAAAGACTTACTACTGTGGGCGCACTTGCTTCTTAACAATTGAGTTTTCATCATAGTTTTATGAGCCAAATGTTTTTGTTTCAAAATTACTATGCTTAATTCCTCCATTTTTGAAAGGAAAGGACTTGAGTTTACTTCACATTGTTGTGATATTGAGTATGGGTGTACTCAGTTCTCATGCACTATACTGCTAATCTGTCTATGCAAATTTAGGGTGAAAAAGCTAAATTACACTAAGTATATTATTTCATTAATTCAATTAAAGTACATTATACGCTTCATTCTCTGCTGGAAAACACTTGACCCTGTATCATAATAGTTTCATATAAATGTTCTGGCAATAGACTAATGCTTGCTGCTGTAATCTGCATGAGACAGTTCTATGCATTCCTTCTTCCAAGAACCAATTTCCTAGGGGAAATTCCTGGAATTGTATCAGAGGACCGAATGAACATTGAACATTTGTACCTTGCATGCAGTTTAAATCAGGGGGATTACCCAAACCTAATGAATTTAACAGCTAAGCGCTTTGAAAACGGTTTGCTCTTCAGATTGACATCAGGACTTTTCATTTTTACCTCTCGAAGTTTCTCCCTGAGTGCCTCCCTCTCAGCTATACGTTTCCTCCTATCCTCTTCTTCCTTCAGGGCATCTCTCGTTTCTGTCCGCAGCTTGTCGTCCTTCAGAATTTTGCGAATCTTTTTGCGTCCTTTTTGGTCTTCGTCGTCTCCGTCTTCACCGTTCTCACCATCTTCACCCTCTTCCCCGTCTTCCCCCCCGCTCTGTGGAAATGAACATAAAATTCAGCCTTCTGATCTTCAGCCCATAGGGGGAAAAAGCAAACCCATAATTAATTAGTGACTTCAATAATCCTAACAACACTCCCAGGGGTGAGTTCAAACAACATTTTGTGTGTCATGCATGACCTGACGGTCAAATGTTATTCGGGTCCATCTCCTCCACCTTGCAAATCCTACCATGAATAAAATAAACTCAAATATCCAAGTGTACTGCATCTTAAACACCTTCTCGTTGCTGGATGAGGAATCCTGAACTTTGATTCTGCGTCGTTTCTTCTTCTGCTTGTAACTTCTTTGTTTCTCCTCATCCTTCTTCTTCTTTGAAGCTCTACAATCAAAGCAGAAGTCATCTTAGCATGAGCAGGATATCGATTTAGATCGAGTGGCAGTAAAAATTGCCACTATTGAATGGATGGAGTTATCGTTTCTCACCTTGTTTTTCGGCGCTTCCCTTCGTTTTCTGAGTCACTAATCTCCTCGCTTAATGCAGACTCTTCACTGGACCCTGTCTTCTCAAAGTCTGAGTCTTCAGAGTCATTGCTGTCCACTGATATACAAATAGAGGACAAGGAAAGCAAAATTCATTTGATTTAACAAAGCTCAGATTACTGGCACCAAAATAATTAGACCAGACTTAAGTCGAAAAAAACACCTTTTCGGCCAGACTTCTTCTTGCCCTCCTTGTTCTTCTCTTTACTGGAGGTTTTCTCTTCTCCCGATTCACCTTCACTCAGCGAGAGTTTATGACGAAGCAATTTGTGTCGTTGGCTATGTTTCTTCACTTCGACATCAGAACCTGAATCGTCTCCAAAGAGAGAAATACTTAAACAACGCACAATAAAACAGGCTTATTTAAAAAGAACTGGTTATATTCAACACATGTATGCTACCTTGCTGCTCCTCTTCATCATCCTCTTCATCATCATCATAATCATCATCATCATCCTCCTTCTTAACTTTTTTGGACTTTTCGTCCTCATCTTCGCCTTCATTATCAGAGGAGCTATCTGCTCCCGAAGAATAGTTGGATTTTATTTGGGCAAGAAGCATTTTCTTTGCAATCCTTCAGAAGAAATAAATAACACAGACAGCAGGTTAACATTAATACAGTGTTTCCCTAGTGTGACTGTAGGGGGAGATAATTGCTACCCATTAAAAACAAACAAACAAAGTAATTTTCCCCGAGACATTTGTGAGAACCCAATTGTGAGATTTGTGAGAACCCAAAACCTGAAAGAGTTTTCCTTTCAGCTACCCAGCAAAATATTCACAAAAAGTCAGAGCTTGCCCGTGCAACAACACAGCAGGAAAATATCTGTAGTATCACTGAAGCCTGGACGTGTCAATGCGCACACAAAACTGAAGCGGACAAAAAAGACGACAACAAAAAGAATACAAGTCTCAGGTTGAAAAGGAGGAGCCAGACATGTAGAAGACACCAACAAATTCTCAACTTGGAAAGACAACAAGATTTGAGAAGTTTGGTAATGAGGACTGATGCCAGTCAGTCCTTGTCACCAAACTGACTGGCATCAACCCTATGATATCAAGCACCAGCCTTCGTTTAAAGCTTCTAGTCTGCAATTCTGTCTCATCAGGATGAGAGAGTGATCTCCAGACTTGTCTCGGTCAAACCTCTCCCCTGTGTTAACAAGAGAATCACTGACATGATGTCAGCTGGTCCTTTTGTGGCAGGGCTGAAATGCAGTTTAAATGTTTTTTTGAGGATAAAGTAAATTTTCATGGCAAAGAGGGACTTTGCAATTAATTTCAATTCATCTGATCACTCTTCATAACATTCTGGATTATATGCAAATTGCCATCATAAAAACTGAGGCAGCAGACAAATGAAGATTTGTGCCAGTCTCAACTTTTGGCAATGGCTGTACATACACACATATTGAAAACAATAGAGTCAGAGCACACTCTGCTGGACAAACTTTTTGATGACAGAATTGGAGCACCCCAAGAATCAATTTCTACATGATCATCTCCCGGGAAAAAGTTGCATATCAATATCAATACAAATATATCTGTGATGAAAAAATGTTTGTCCAATAAAATGTTTGACAATTTTTTTTTAAACTCTACTCCAACCTCTACTTTTGGGCAAAAAAAAACTTGAGGACCAGACTGAGCAGCCGAACTGTATTTGGTAAGTCAAATAGTGCAGTGTGCTCTCGGAACCCATTCAATATAATAGGGTGAAAAGCCCCAGTAAATCTTTGCAGTTTGTTGTGATTTGAGTATGTACCTGTTTTCAGGGTCATCATCGTCGTCTTCTCCACTGACCTGAGAGACTTCCGCTTTATCTTCCACCTCATCTCCTACATATCCAAAGAGCAAATATACCGTTATTGGAAGATCTTGTAAGTTACAGTTAGATATTGTGAAATTTTCACTTTTTCTTTCTTGCAAGGCAAAGCATCAGAAAGTTACTTTTTGGTGAAAATTAAAAAGAACATGTTCTTGGGGGCACTTCAAAGGAGCTAGGAGGTACATTTGTTTACTTGTGGACAGAGCCAGACTAGCTTTGAACAATGCTAACCAGTTGCTGGCAGTAGAGACATCCGACAAGTTGCTGTCTTCTCATCTTACCTCAGCAAGAAAGCCAATAAGCTTAGTTCCCAAAATGACGCACTCTTTTTAAAGACATATGAAGTTCAGGTTTGCTCAGGTTGACTCAAATGTGTGACAATAAAGCAAGTGTCAAGCTGAGTACATCTAACCTCTCTTCTCCTGTAAACCAAATTACCTGAGGACTGCTGGAAGGGACCAATGCCTCCCTCCACGTTCTCCTCAACGATGGGTTTGATCTTTTGCTCGTCACTGTCTTCTCCTGAGCCATCGTCAGCCTGTTGCTCCTCATCGTCCTCACTGGAGGATAACTGCAGCTTTGCGGCTGAGCTAGAGCTCCTTCCTTTGCGCTTCTTTTCATATGACCTTTTGCGGTCTGCTGCCTTCCTCTCAGTCGAATTTTTTTCATCTGGTTTTGCCTCTTCTTTCTTCTTCACGCGGCTGGATCTTCTCTTTGCTGTGCCTGTACTCTTAATCTCTGACTCCGAGTCGGAGGAGTTTGAGCTGTTCTGCTTCTTCTTCTTGGGAGTCTTTTTACTTTTCTTCTCCGTATCTGACTCAGAGTTCTCAGACTTTCTCTTACGTTTTGAGGCTTTGTCTGTATCCTGTGTGGATGTGTTGTTTAGTTTGAATAAGCACTTTTTGACACTCTTGCTTCCTTCTTCCTCATCTGTGCTGTGGCTTTCAGCAGCCTTTTCTAGCAGTATGGGTGGAACTTCATCCGAGTCAGAGTCTGCAGTCTTTTCCTCCTTGGCCTTGGTATGCTCACCATCCTCTTTTTTGGCATTACTGGATTTCTTGGAGGAGTTGTCCTTCGCCTTACTTTCTTCCTCTGACTCTGATTCAGAGGATTTTACCTTGTCCTTTTTCTCGGCCTGCTTCCTCAAAGGGGTTGTCTTAACTCTACTAGAGCGACGACTAGGAGGTGGGCTGACTGTCCTATCTACTGCATCACACTTCTCCTTGCCATCTTCTGCTTTGCACTTTTGCTGCATCTTCCCACCATTTTTGGATCTGGAGGACCTTGACCCACATGTTGTGACGACCGGTACTGGAGTCAGCTTGACTATAAGGTTCTTAACCTTGGGGTGGGGGCGTTGAGACATTGTTGAGTTTTCATTTGACTTTGCATCAGTGCGTGTGATCAAATCTGTGTTGCTCTGTGAGAGCATGGTGGAATCGGCAAGACTCTCCACCATCTGAAAAAGTTCGTCAGGAACCGAAGGTGGTACAGACATGATGTCGTGATCCAAGGACGTTTCACTAGCTGACACCATGTCATCTTCGCCTACTTCAGATTTTATTATCTTTTTGGTTGGATCAATTTCAGTTTGGCAGTCTTTCATTTTAATCTCACTTGAAACTTTATCAGTGTCCATCTCCTGCTCATTAGGCTGCGCCTCTTCCAGCTCCTGATCCGGATTTTCGACGGGCACCTCATCCGGTTCCTCTATGGGTTCATCGATGGGCTCCTCATCCAGCTCCTTGATGGGCTCATCGATGGGCTCCTCATCCAGCTCCTTGTTGGGCTCCTCATCCAGCTCCTTGATGGGCTCATCGATGGGCTCCTCATCCAGCTCCTTGATGGGCTCCTCATCCAGCTCCTTGATTGGCTCATTGATCGGCTCCTCATCCAGCTCCTTGATGGGCTCATCGATGGGCTCCTCATTCAGATCATCGACGGGCTCCTTGTCCAACTTCTCTGCTGCATCAACCTTATCAACTGCATTCCCCTCAGTATCCATACTATCAATTTCTACAGGGGGAGGGACAGTCTTGGTCTTTCTTGCAATATGTTGGCCATCATTACCATTCTGAAACTCCATGCTTTTGAACTCAGGTTCTAAAGCCACCTCCAAAGCACTGTGGGCTTTCTTCAAATCAGCAAGCACAGCCTTGAAGGCTTTCAAATGCCGACACCTGATAGATTTATCTTCTTGCTCCTCAACTTCCTGCTGTATGAACTGGATGAATGTATTGTTTAGACCAGTTGTAGTTTCAACAAGCTTTTTTACTTTCTTTATAAGTTCTTTGGGTACCTGCAGCTTTTTAAAGGAAAACGTCATGGTCCCTGAGCCTTCGGTGTGTTCTTTTCCATTGACAACTCCTTTGTGCTCTTTAACTGATTTGTTTTTCTGTCTCTTGCTGTCACGTTCCTCTGTTTTATCTGTTTTTCCTGGCTTGGGTTGCTGAAGTTCTTGTTTTTCCACAATACTGTGGCATTTGGAGACTAGATCCTGAAGCGGCTCTGACCTGCAGATATAACAGTGCCACTTTGAGTTCTCATCAGTTATGGTTGACAGCTCCCTCCTGCCCAGGTTACGCAAAATGCATTTTTTGCAGAAGGCATTGTTGCAGTAGTCACAGCAGATGAGCTTGCCTCCTTCAGCACACCACCTGGGGAGGAAAGGTTGAACAGTCTTAGGGCATTAAACAAATAAGGTATTTTTGAATAGTCTGTACTATTTATCCTGACTTCCATACTACACTGTAAGCAGTTGTTTACTTTAATCGAATTGCATAGCTTCTGCGTGTGACGGACACACACACACCTCGACTGTGGGCGGAATGATTAATGGACATAGGAGTAGTAAATTACTGACCGCCAGATAAACTGTAAAAGAAAACATGCATGAAATACCCAAGTCAAATGAAAACTCAACAATTTCTCAACGACCCCACCCCAAGGTTAAGAACCTTATAGTCAAGCTGACTCCAGTCATTATCCCCTAAATATATATCTGAACAATGCATAAAAAGGGTCAGAAAACAGTACTTTTCATGTATTTCATGACATGTCAATCTCAAAAGGGACATTCAAGAACGATCCGAGAATGTCGTCCACAGAGAAGCGTCATGGTCAAATTAATGTTATCTTATTTTTTTAGATGCCCGGCAAAATACTTAAGTGTTACACAAAAGTGTTGTGTAACACTTAAGCCGATAAATCTTGTTTGGTTGGTGCTGTGTAAAACATCTTACCTGCACTGCTCGTCCATCCCATCAGAGTCTCTGTTGATGTCATCACTTGTGTAATACTTGTAGCATGACTAGATGAAGAGGATATATGGGATCAATAAAACATTGTGAAAAATATCAGGAGGTAATTTCCCTGAAAAGGCTATGAACATTTGAAATGTGTATTTGGACCATCTTACCTTGCAAATAAGTACTTTAAGTGCGGGATGCTCATACACAGAGTTGGGTTGAAACTGGTTTACTTGTTTTCCACAGGCAGTGCAGTTTACTTTCTTCTGCAGTGTATCATCTGTTACTAGGACCAAAGAAATTGGTTAATTTAACTTTCCTCCTTTTACTTTTTTACCCACTCACTGAATGATTTATTGCTGATGTACTGTCGATTTACAGTCAAATGCAACAAATGCTCTAACACGGGCTAAACTTACCTGTAGGTTTCTGTTTGAAATCGACTCTCAGCTTCATGGCACCTTTGTTTTCATTACCAGCTGGTGTCATCACTAAAGTGCCTACAGAGAGACATAGCAGAAGTGTCTCACAATCAGCATCTAATTAAGCAACATTATCGAAATCAATGATATTGCAAGGATGGGGAGAAGGTGTTCATCGTTATTTAGACAGTGGTGGTTCATCACAGTTTAATTGGTTTGTATGTTGGATTTTTACAATTTCATAATAGACCTGTCAGTTCATCGTCCAATCACAATAATAAACCCGCATTCCCCCCGCCCCCAAAAGCCACTGCTGTCGATAGAATGGAGATTCTGTAAGAAACGCTGCACCTCCGTAAGTTCATACCTTTAGATGCGCTGCCTGTGTTACTGTCGGACGGATTGTCAGAGGGGGCACCGTCATTGTCACTCTCAGCTGAGGAGTCGGATTCATTCGGTCCAGTGTGCTTAACTGCAGTAGATGGCTTCCTGTAATGTGTAAGCACAAGGACTTTGAACACTTGAAGCAGTGACTGTGCCATTTTGAGAGAATGTAAGTGAAAACAAATACAATGAGTGCCTCATTTGAGAGACCTGCTGCTCACCTCTTGCTGCGAGAGGTGGAGGGCTTCATCTTTTCTCTGGAGCTTCCAGGCTGACAGGGATTTAAGATTTGTTTGAGTACCATGACAATTTAGAACAAATTATATTTACAAAGACAGTTAAATATGAGCCTCCTAGGAATAGTTTACATTGCTCGTATTGTCAACAAACAAATGTAAACACACATTATTTGCCAGCCAGAGAGACTGCATATTTACCTCCTCTGCTTTCTCTGCCATTGGGTGGAGGGTTGAATCAGAATCCAGACTCATATTACCTGCAAAGACAATTGAAAATGTGTTTCCTAATGAGAATACTAACACATAGTACCTTAATTTTAGGGATTGGGGAAAACAAAAGGATTGAATACATTTACTGTTACCATACAATACTGCACTGCCAGTACTCCATATAACTTTCCATTCTTTCTGTATTTCAATAAGAGGTGCTAAGCTTTACATATTTCTCTCATTTTGAGGCCGGTTCAGGATTTTTCAAGACGTTTCATCAGGAACTCTGGTGCAAAAGTCAAGGCTAAACTCTGCTACTGCACAACGGGATTGACTTGCATACTGTTTTGCATAAGACTAACAGCACGAGCTTTTACAGCTGGACAGACCTAGCAGCAGGAGGGAAACCTACCACTGCGACTCCAAGCTTCTTTTTTTACATAATACTTTAAATCACCCGTTGTTGCGCTGTCACAAGAGTCTCTTACATAAATCAAATGTGATAAAAAAAAGTTATCTCTAACCCTCACGGGTCTATGAGCCAGTTCCCAGCGATTGCAAGGCTAACAGACAATGGTCGGGCTATTTCGTGTCAGTGCCTCAGAACGACCACAACAAAAGTAGATTCAGAGAAAACCGGAGCGCGATGAGGAGAATCACGATCCCAGCATCTGGGTTATTCTGCTGTTATTGAGCCGATGTGGATTCATTAGCGGCACATCGCTCTGATACAGAGGCGCCGCTGTTTGTTTGGATGTTTTGCGTCATCACACTGAGCTGATTAGATCGCGCGGAGCTGCTCTCACTCCGCCCGCAGCTACCAGGCCTGAAATGGGTCCAAAAAGCCCCCGTTCCAAAACAAAGAGCCCGGCGGTGCAACAAGCAGCTCACACTTCTCCATTGGCAGCGCTTCTCTCACCACTGACACAACACAGACACTCCGGACCGACGCCAGGTGCAGGTTAGCTAACAATAGCCGGTTTAACTCTCGCTGAGATTACTTATTCTTACTGCTGCACGTTGCCCTGGCAACCTTGCAGTCCAGGCTCCAGTGCATGCGATGCAACGGAGAGGGGGGGAATGCATGAACGGGCCTTCCCTGGCTCCGACTGCACCGCGGCGCGAAGCTGCGAGACAACCGCAGCCCGGCCACTTGCTAGTACTAGCCACAAGTAGCAACACAACATATAGCTAGCAACAACAACATACCAAGTCAGGGCATGTGGACACTAAAGCGCACCGTTGGGATTTAATCGCATTGACAACACCCTGCAATATGCACGTGTGCAGTTGCGTGTGTGCTTACGAACTTGAATGTTGCCGGCTACGCAGCTAATCGGCTAACAGCTACAAATCGGCTAGCCTAGCTCGCTAGCGGCTGGCACTCATGGCCCGGCTCTTCTCCAGCGGAGGCAGCACAGTGACCAATGTAGCAACGACTGGTCCAAACAAACACATTCAGCTGCGCCCGTACCTGCTTCCCGCCGTCGTCATTTCTCGACCGCCGGAGACTTGTGTTGTTTTGGTTTTCCCGTCAAACAGGCCGGTGGAATGTCACAGGTTTGCGATGGCGCGGAGGCGAGAGGAGCCGCAAAAGAAGGAAACAACTCCGGTTAGGGCAGACAAAGCGAGGGGACCATCTTGCCGGATGGCTGTGGACGCAGTAAAATGGCGCATCTAGCCTAAATCCTGTGCGGTTTCCTATTGGCTGAGCGCCGCAGACGGGTCTGCCACTCCGACTGGCCCGGCCCCTCCGGAGACCTGCGATTCGTCGGTGCACCGAGGGCCTCATGTTCCCTGGGAAGGATCGGGCTGCTGGCTCCATTTCCATTTCATTCATTTGTTGATGTGCTGAACGGCGGGCTGTTTTGTTTCCCTGATCGCAGCTGTAATAACACACATACACACCCACTCGCCCTCTCTCACTCTCAAACACACACACACACACACACACACACACACACACACACACACACACACACACACTGTCTGTATATAGATGAAGAAGCTGCAGCGTCACTCAACTCCCTCCACATGGTGATCATCATTTCCACACGCATTAGGCAGATAGATTGATAACAACATGTAAGCAATTGCGGACGAGAAATGTATAAATACTGGAGTAGAGGCTAAGTTCTGCATTTACAATTCCTCTGATTGAAAAGCACACCACTATTATAAACCGAATTGGCTTTATGAAGATGAAAAGTCACAATCCCCCAAAATGGCCTGTGCTGGGCCATATTGGCCAAAAATATCGCTTTCAAAATCAGTCGATATCAATAATCCTCATGGTAGATGTCACATTATCTTCTTTAATTTTAAGTAAATATTAAGGTTTGGAATTATTATATATGGTCAGAGGATGACAAGCATTTTCTAAATCTGAATTAGATTAATTATGTGTTATACCCCAGTGCACAAATAATAAGCAGTACATTGGTATAAAGTCTTATTGTTTTTTCCGTATATTTACTTACATCGTCTTCATATAATATACTTATCTGTTGATTTCCCAGCCTTTTACAACATTATTATTTAGTCATTCGTGTGTCAACGTCTGTTGTAGTTGTCTCTGCTTCTAATTCCTTTAATCCTTAACATCCCAAGGGACAAATTATACCCATGGAAAGGTTGTGAGATGACAAAGATGATCACAGTATTTTATATTTCTAAAAGTTAATCCTAAAAATTATGGAGTTGTGTTGAACTGACTCTTAGACTTCCAGTAAATTATGTGATCTTTTAGGGTTTATGTTAGAATCTGAATTATTTGAAAAATTTGTTGTATTAGTGTCAGAAATGGCCACATAGTTTAAAAGGACATTTATTGAATATAAAATGGAAATGCAATTTACTTTTCCTAGGTTATGCTATCCCCTTTCTCATATTTCTGTATAATAAATGAATCAGTACTATCTTGAGATCCAGCTTTTCCTTGTACAAATTGAATACTTGTATATTATTTTTCTCAGTCATCATACAAAGTAAGAGCTGTGTCCTAAATCGTTCAGTGTATTTTAGATTTATTTGGACTAACCTTGTTATACATCCAAAACAAATGTTGACTCTTGCTGATAATATTTTTCACGTGATTGATCTGATCATCAGACCCAATGATGATAGTGTCACACCATAGGATGAACCACACCAGAATTTGTCAATGCAAAAACATGTATTATATTTAAATAATATTCAAACAAACAAAGAACAGACAAAAAAACACACAAACATATGGAAATGTTGCCACTAAACAACAAAAGCCTGCTCAACTATCAAAAGATATAATAAAACATATTCTGTAACGATGAGTAACATCAGAAAGATACTTGGTAAAGCAGGTCTGCAATGCATAGGCCTATAGCATAAACATAGATTATCTTTTTGTGTTTGTCAGATTAAAACAGTCACATTATAATCAGATATGATCAGATGTTTTGTTAAACCAAAATTACTTACTTATTTACTTTCATGCTCAACAAGACATCTGCACTGTATTGAGGAGACATGCATCTCCTTTTCTTGGTTTAAGTATTATTCAAGTTTTTCATGTTTGGTCGAAACTTGGGTGTTAAAAAAAGAGTGATCACTAAAGTTAAATATGTAAATATGAAAGACGACTAATCTGAAACTTTCTTAATTCAGACTCAGACAGTTATCTAAGCAGTTAAAATGGTGCATCACTCATTTATAAGGGGTCAGAAGTGGAAAATGTGGGGACTCACTGGTTTATTCAATGGATCTGATGAGTTTGTCATGGTATTTTGTAAAAAAGTTTACCCTCAATTTTCACATTACAACTGCAATAACTGTGCACAGGTCAGAGAATTTAATGCCTCGTTAAACAAATAGCTGTGCTGTGAATATTGTGGATTCTCAAACTTGCACATGATAACCTGAAGATGGGGCTCTTTCTCAAGGTTTGTCAGCTGGTGGTGCAACAGTAAAAATGATCCTGCTGCTGAAATAGTAAATGTAAAATATGAAGAGAATGTGCTTGTGTGCAATGATAATAACTGTATCAATTCAGAAGGGAGTCTCTCTCTTGGTTTTTAGTGTCTAAAACCACTTCTCAGTTGATTTTTAGTAATATTTCTAATATTTTCAGGTATATCTTTGATTGATAAATCAATACTAATGTTTAACGTTCAGTACATCCACCAAGCAGTTTTTTTTTATACCCAGTCTGTTAAAAGTTTGATCCAGGAATTTTTTTAAAACTTCATAGAGAATAGAGAGGACCTGCTCCCGATGGAAATATAACTTTTTTAAATATAAAGGGCCCATTCCACAGTAAAGAAAACCAATATCGATCCAGGACATTTTAATATCAGCCAGGACTTTCTTCAACATTGCAAGATAGAGCGTCTTCTACTAATTTTCACCATTTTCAAAGGAAATAATTCATTTGATTGATCCATTGTAGTTGTCGTTTGCAGTTGGTCTAATCATTTAGAATCAAACAAAAAGTCAAGAATTGTTTTCCCCTGTCACATTTTCCTCCTCCTAATGTGGGGGATAAAGTTATAAAACTTGACTCAAAATGATTTCCCATGTGCCCACACATCGTGATAATTTTGCCATGATACTGTAGGTGTTACTAATGATACTGGTTAGCCTAACAATGGCTGCAGTTCACTTTCACTTTAATGGAACGATGTTGGATCATCATTCATTTCCTCAGTTCCTCGTGTGTTATTCTGAAAACTCATAATGTCTGCTGTGGAACGGCTCCATTAAATTATATTCACCTGTGAGCATGCGGCCATGATGGAACAATTAGTTTACTTTGGGCGCTCATAGTTTTTCCTATGTGAAATCAGGGTATTTCGTCATTTGACACGATGTCATGTTTGGCAATTAGATTTTACCACATCTTTCCACATCAGAAACAAACTTCATCATATGTTAACCCACAGCGATGACCAGCCTAGAATTACCTGGAAACTGCTTGGTGGGAGATAACCTATGCACCTAGTGGAACACTTGAAAGTAACAAAGATACATATCATCCTCATCCTTATTTGGTGTCCTCCACCTCTGACGTGTGACATAGATCACAGTGTCAGCGTGGTGACAATATAAGTAGCATCAGTAGTAAGAGTTTGAAAGTTACTCAGCTTTATTGCTCAACCTGTCAGTGCAAGCCCACAGACAATTTCAAAGACATGAAGAACTTCAGCATTCAAAGTTTCACCATCATGATGATGATGATGACTGTCTGCTCAGCAGCTGTGGTGAACATTACACACTTCTCTCCAGAAAACCTGCTGCAGCAAATCCACCATGAGGCGTCTAAACTGATTACGAACATGGTGAGTAAACTATGAAAGACATAACTGGTTGTTTGTTCAATTGTGTACTAACATTTTTTTTAATAATTTGTCATTTAAGTCATCAAAGCTGGAAAACACATTTGTGAAGTTCGTAGGAGGATATCGGGCACGCTGTTCGGTATGTTGGAAACCCTTTTGATTATAAGTATTGAGATAATTGTAAAAAGCATCCATCTTAGTAGATGCAAGACGCTGTTACTAACTGTGCGCTTCTCTACACAGAAGGAGTTTTTCTGCTTGGCCGAGAGATCTCTGAATTCCACAGGTTTAGGCGTGGACAAACTCACCGGTTTAGTGGAAGAGTACAACAAAGTACAGGTAAAGAGGAGCTTGCATGTGATTGAACCACCTTTTCATGAGTTCTCAAACCAAATTCATGTCAAAAATGTCAAATGATCTCCATCATTTTAGTTTCTAAAAAGCTGTTTCTTTTCAGATTGTCAACTGTACCGGTGTAGAGTTGAACCATCGAATGCCTCTATTCAAATTGGTGCAGAAAATCCAGAATTGCTCCAGAATCAACTCAAAGTGAAGACATCTTTGCATCGACCATATTTATTAAGTGACACATATAATATGCATAAGTTATTTCTTATTTATTGTAAAATGTAATTAATTTTTTTATACATCTTGTGTTTTTATATCAATAAATTATTATATAGCAGCAGTTTGTTGTTGAGGTTTCGAGTTTTTTCCACCACATATACATCCTTTATTTAACCAGGAAGATGCCACAGTGATGCAATATCTCTAAAGATGCAAAGTATCTGAGGTTTCAAATCAATACAAACACGCACACATACACTAAAACACAGAAAACAGATTTAAAACTAAGGACAGACATAGAAACATAAAGGAATCAGTTACTATGATGAAATGCAGAAAATAAGTACAAAATAAAACATTACTCATTCATTATATGTAGTACATTATATTGGCTCTGACAAGTACTTTAATTGCTGATACTTATATTGGATTAAACATGTATACAGGTCCGTAACCAGGATTTAAGCGAAACTGAGGACCAATTTCCGGGGGCCGGTGGGCAGCATCCCCAGAATTTGGGGATTCCCCGATCTAAATATGCCTATTTTAAGAGGTTTAGAGAGCAACTATAAGCAGTTGTGAAGTGTGACTGACCTACGCAACATCCTATTTTTGAGTTGTACAAGTTATTTTTAGCAAGTTAAATCACTTTTATTTTTTTTAAATACAGTGGTCCGAACTTCGGTGTCCTGCACAGTAGCTACGGCTATGCATGTTTATACTGTATACATGGCCGTATTTACAATAGAGGACACAGAGGTCCAGACTTATTAGTATTATTCTTAAAAAAAAATAAAGGTTGATTTAACTGAATGTATGGACATTTCTCAGTCTGCCTTTGCTGCAGTGAGGATGTGCAGCGTTAAACAGCAGCACATATAAGTACGAAACCAAAATACACACAGAGCCTCTATTTCTATCTACCCAAAATATAGATTCAAGCATTTCAGTGACCTACTCTATTTCGAAAAGATGGAATATCTCTTCACTCTGTCACATTTAAACCTGGACAGCATTCGACTTTAGCTTAAGCGCCAATGACTTGCTTGATCCCGCAATTTATTGTTTATGAATAAAGGTGTAATTGTTATTGAGCAATCAGTGGAATTAAACAGTCTCAGGGGCTTGGCAGAAACTTGGACTATGGGCAGAAAAGGTCTCTGGTTCGACTCTGGTTCGGCTCCACAGAGTAAAAACAAAAGACGAACCTGGATTGATCTGTCCAAAAATCAAAGAGGACTCTCCCTACCCTGTCTAGTGCTACCCCTCAACATCTGCTCCCCGGGCACTATACATAGCTGCCCACTGCTCTGTGTGTCCTGCACCAGAAGGGTTAAAAGCAGAGGATACATTTCCTAAAACTGCATGAGTGTGTCTGTGCATGTCTGTGCATGTGTTTGGGACAAATAAATGTATCTTAATCTTATTCTTAAAGAAAATGCTAATCATTTAAGATTTTCTACTTGAATATGATTGAGACTTCATTATTTTAAATCTAATTGCTGTAAATATGTATTATGATATTGTGACATTCAAAGATTTCAAGGAGCCTGAAACAATCAGGAAAAAGAAAGATTCAACAAGAGTGTGAGATCCAACATGTACAATAATTTAATCAATAAAATATCAAGGGGTTTGTTGGGTGTAAACATCTGGCATAACTTATGGTACAAAATAAAAAGTCAGTTTGCCTCCAGTACAGAACATAACATTAAAGTAGTATACTAAGGCATACAGCATTCATGGGTTAACTCAATAAAACACAGAGCGTGGTGACATTAGAACATTTAAATTGTGACTAGCTGCGATTGGGAAATGGCACAAGAGAATGCAGCCAAGCACTGCCTTATGCTTCTTACAGTATAAAGCACATCTTTCAGTGAACTATGTGAAATTATACTCTGCGCTTGTTGATCCCACACATTAGTGTTCCCTATGTTTCTCTCCATGTTACTGGACTAAAGCTACAGCCTGTGCTCAGAGAAGAATCATTTGCTTTAGTTTAAGCGCAATAGAAACCCTCTATGAATTCAGTTATAGGCCATGTGTTATCGATCAGTTTGTCACAAAACAGGAAATCAGTATAACAGAGGTTAAGACTTAATCTGTTGTGTTCATCACACAACGCTGCTGAGTACACATTTTCAAGGTTATGAATTCAGTTGCTATGTGCACGATATATATTTCCAGCATTCTGAGAAATCTGTAGCTGCTTTCAGATTGTTGGTCACTTTTAAACAACATTGAACTATTGAGTGAAATATGTTTACAGAGGATTTCCCCCTTGAAGATAGTGGTGCTTAGATAAATGAGCTTAATTTCAAACAGAGAATTGAAATGTTTTCCACAGAGACACCAAAATGTTGGGTATCCTCAAAGTCTTACATTATAATATAAATAACTAGTCCTTAACTCTATAGTTATTGCACCTCCAACCACAAATCCAACGACTAACAACAAGAACTTAAATCTTCACAGCTATGCAGTGCATTCAGATAATCTTTCAAAATTATGTTCAACAGTAACTTCATTAGAGTAATGACATCTTGATAGAGTAAAATGAAAGTTGCAGAGATGACCTTCCTCTGCGTCTTTACTGCAGAAGGGATTCAAGCAGAGCGTCGGGTTTTGCAGATCTTTTCCTGTGGGGAGATGAGAGCAAGATAAGAGTTATCACAAACCTCCGAAAGTTTTCAGCCCTGTCATTTCTCAGAATGAAAGAATAATAAGATAACAGCAGATTGCATACTGCTTAAGCTTGATATCCATATGCTATCGAGTGAAAGAGTGGGGTCAGGTCAGGCCAAACATCCACAACTAGCAACTCTTCTGTTTACTCATAGGACTATTTTATGTAATCTAGCGGAAGTACGCATGAAAACACATTATAATGGCAAAGGGCCTAGAACTTACACTGGGAAAAGAATGATCTTTGAGTTACTCCAGAATACTTTTCAGAAATGCCCCATTTACAAACTAAAACTCTAAGTGTCGTCATGTTGCAAGATCTGACATGAAGAAGGTGACTGTTTAGACTACAGGTGCTGGGTTGAGACGCACTAAAGCCACAGTTTGGAAAGGTGTAAGCAAGTTGAGGTAGAGAATTTAAATGAATACAGAACAAAGACTGTATGTTAAGGTGGGCAAAATGACTGCCTCCATGTTAATGGATGGGACAAAGACGGTGCAATGTGGCAAGGACATGTTTCTATCATTTCAGGAAGTGCGTATTACACAGATGTATGTTCAAGTGCAAATTTTGTCTGTATGTTTAGTTTTGATAAGTAATTTGAAACGTGATGATTGACAGCTGAGACTGACCAGCAATCGGTTCAAATTATGTTTCTGGCGTAAAATGGCAGCGTTCTAATCCCGGATAATTTGGCATAATTTTTGGATAGTGGGAGGAAGTGGAGATGGGACATCCATCTTTATAAACTCTCTATGGAGCAGTCACTGTACCCTGAGAAACAACATGGTGTCACTTTGTACAAAGTAAATTACTTTCGTCCTGTCTTGGGTCGACCACTCTTGCTGCTTTTGGAGGTTCTGGGCCTCTCTAGTTTCATCAGTGACTGCCGCATGCTCTCCTCTGTGTAGGCCAAATACACATGGGACAGATCCACCTCAAACGGCTGCAGAAGAAACAGACAGAAGAAGAGAGAAGTGAACAATGCACAGCACAAAGAGAACAACTATCAGCCATTACACAAAATCTATCCTCCTGTACTCACATCTTTTTCTTTTTTGTCTGGTGCAGGAGTCTGTTTTCTCATATTGTTGCCAGTGAATGCCACACATTTCTGAACGACATCACAAAATCACAAAATAAGACAAGTCATCCTGAACTCAGTGCCTACATATTTAAATCAAAGTTCGCAGTGTGCACACGAGTTATGCAAAGGGAGCTCACCAGCTGCCACTCTCCAATGTCTTCATTCCAGTGCACGTAATTCTCTATCATCTCCTACACAGGAAAACATGAGAAGATATTACAACAGGACATTACCACTGATGCCAAGCACCACCAGCTGCAGAGCTGCAATAGCAGCACCTGCAGGATGAAAGGTGCTTCTGCAATGTGGACACCTGTGCCCGGGCCCCCCTGGCTGCATGCGCATGTTATACAGTTAGATTGGTTCACAGCAAAAATGATCTTTCACACACAAACCTGGTATTCCTGGGGAATAAAGTTGTCTATAATGAGCATCTCGAGCCGGAGCTC
Source organism: Pseudopleuronectes americanus (assembly GCA_038501795.1). Taxonomy (NCBI): domain Eukaryota; kingdom Metazoa; phylum Chordata; class Actinopteri; order Pleuronectiformes; family Pleuronectidae; genus Pseudopleuronectes; species Pseudopleuronectes americanus. Next base: position 11,464,976 of record CM076723.1, read on the forward strand.
TCTGCTAAGCTGGCGGATGTTCTCCAGGAGGCCTTCGATCTCTCTGTGATTTTCTTGTTGTAGATCTGCCATCTAACAGACAAAATGATATGGACTGAGTTTAGAAAATTATCTGTTTAAAGACAGAAAAATAAATTATCTTATTGAATTTTGACTGGAAAATAAGTCTGTCAAATTCTTGATGAAAATGGTCCTACGGAGCATATTATTGTCACCAGTTCTCACAGCACCCAGCCCTGACAGGTGCTTTTCTGTTATACTTACTTCGGATTTAGCAGCCATCAGCATGGTCCATACTTTCTTCAGTTTCTTGGTCTTTCCTTGAGCCTCCTCTTGCAGACTTGTGTATTTCTCTTCTATGTCGAGGCGTTCTTGCTGTTTTAAGAAGGAGAGGGAGCAATGGTTATTCAGAAGGAAGCTCCAGGAAGCAAGCTATGGTCTGTGGTCATGGCTACAAGAAACCTTTATAGATACATACAAAAAATATATATTACATTAAACTATTTTGGTTTCTGATGTCATATTCAGGTAACTCTGAAATATTGCAGGGTCCAACGAGGTGAAGTGTGTTTGTGAAGATGGCACTTGTTTCATGTTTTTAGCTGTGCAAGGGAATTTTATTAGGGCCCATACAAACACTAATTCAAGCTTCTGAGAGTTTTCAATATGATGTAAATAATGCACAGATATATGTTGTGTCAGGCACTAGAACAGAAAGATACGACTTAGGATTGACACCCGGATCGCAAAAATCCTTGGGCCTGTTTTTTACATTTTATATTTTTGATCTGAACATCAGTCAAACAAATAAAGCTATATTTGTTTACATCTTTTGATTTTCAAATGAATATGAAATTAACTAATAATACACAGATTTATTGCATGTTTGTGCATAAATACAATTGCGTTTTTGACACTCCTGGTCTGAGTAGGTTTCAAACATCTTTCAGACATGATCTTTGTTGACCACGGGATTGCCCTTACTGTATTTAAAATGAAATAAAAGCATATTTCACATTGCATCTGCTTCCTTGGCAAACAGTGGACGGTCGGCCAGAGCAATTGTATTAGCAGCTATGCCTCTCTGCTTGTTGTCATTATAAAAGCTAAAAACTTGCATCATGCTCACTTTGCCTGCAGAGAGTAAGTAGAAGAAGAGGGCTACACAATCAGGCTGCCACTCTTTCGCGAAACGACTCATAGGGTTAGGAGGATTACAGCAGTTGGATGGCACCACTTGTCAATGCATTAACAGCAGGGTATTGTGATACTAATCCAATAGCCTACAACAATACCAACTGTTATCGGTCCTTACTTCTTTCTCTTCCAGCTCCCTCCGCAGCTGCTCCGCCCTCCTGCGACGTTCTTCAAGTTCATTGTTGGACTCCTGCAAGAGCTTTTCTTGCTCTTCGGCCTTGGCCAAGAGGTCCACCCCACCCACAATCACCTTCTTCTCTAAAGCTGACAGTTTCTCCAGCAGAAGGTGATGCTCCTGCCTAAGGGGTCGAGGTAAATCAGGTATGAAAGGTTCTGTATCCTTGATAAATAAAGTACTTGAAATAATCATTCATGTATTGCAATGTCTGCTAACAGTGAAAGAAAATATTCAAGGTTTTCCAACAAATACTCTTTTTTACTTAAAAGGACTCACTGGGCTTTAAGCAGGTCCTTCTCCCTCTTCTCCAGCTCTGCTCTTGCCTTGTTTCTCTCCTCCTCCTCCATGTCCAGCTTGGCCTCAAGAGCTTTTCTTTCCTCATCGATCTTTGCCTGCATCTCCACCATCTTGTCCGGAGAAACCTTCTTCCTGCCTTAAGAGAGATACAAAGGGGAACCACAGTGTCCTTTACTCACAGTTTGTTTTCGCTGTATCTTCTCATGCCAAGCACTTTTCTGCATGAAAGTTAGAGTGGTTTAAAAGCATGTTAATTTGTGGTATTAGTAATTTTTTACAGTTTAGTTCGGTAAGTCGCACAATAGCGGTATAGCGGTAAAATTTCATATTGAAGGGAATTTTCAAAAATCTGTAAAACAACATGATGGTTATGAAGTTGTATAACATGAGTCCCATGGCAGTGACAGTCTTATTGCGACAGACATAAAGATGCTAACTAACAACAGTCTGTGGTCGGCTCGGTCAGAATTAGTGAAATAGCTACGCATGGCACATTCGTTTATGAGAGCAGAGACAGAAGGACCTTGTAGGTTCTCACACCAACCTCTTTCTTCTTGATTTAAGAAGTACCGTATATAGCAAGTCAGACAGGCGGCATTTGCACCAGAAGGAGAGAGAGAGACACACACAAAGAGAGACACACAAAGAGCAACACATTACAGAGTAATCTTGAAAGTTGTATGTCTCTATAGAGTGGACCACTGCATGTGAAAAAGGAAAGACACAAAGTGAGATCAAACTCAAAAATCCAAAATGTTATGAAATGCCTTAGGAGAAGTGACAGTGAACAGAGATGAGAACATTTAATAAAACCCCTTTACATTAAACCTGAAGCATTGTGTTGGGGAACTGAATCTTCAAGGTACAGGGGCTGCAGACAATATAGTCTGGAAGAGTGGTAAGCTGAACTGATGGTGCAGAAAAAAGTTTTTGCGCCAAAAACGGTCCAGTGTGAACTCAGGGATCTGAGGGATCCGAGTTCACACCGGACTCAGATCCCTAAGCCCACCACTTACGGAAATACTACAAATAAGAAACCCAGAAAAACAGGGGAGCCCCCTAAAAAAACACCTACATACCCTATAAAGAAAAAACTGCATTGATCAGTACACATCCGTCAAGTTGCTCTCAATGATCAACTTTCACTCAACTATTTACAGAATAAACAGATAAGAAACTGTTCCACACTAAATGCTACAAACACGCAAACAAATTGATGACAAATAAAGAGAGAGACTAGTGTGAACCATCCTAGAAAATGGTCTCACAGGAAATATAGGTGTCATCATTGCAACCTAACATCCTCCGATTTTAACTGTTCTCAAACATAGAAAGGTGTAAAGGGTTAAAGACACTAGGGGAACTCCTAACAGAGAAAGGTGTTATGATGAATGATAACCCTGAGTTCAAAAAATTACCACTGATCTGAAACTAACTTCAGCTTGATGATTATCTCACAACCTTGCTGACTCACATAACTTATCATTCTAATAAGGGATGGAACTACATGTACACATCACTGTCTGCAGATTTTTTGTCATTTGCTGTCATACTGCACCAAGTTATACTCTATTAAGTTCATCAACATATGACAGAAACCATCTTTGAGAAAATTGTATTTTAATTTGCGCTTTTGACTTTTTAGTTAGGCCCATGACTCCTCCACTTACACAAGGTGGCGATAAGATTATTTGGCATCACTTATGGGGAGCTGTCATCTCGTCCATATTTTTATACCGTTTATGCGCCACACATTTATATTCACGTGCATTTATCACATATTCTTACCTCGTCTTCTCCTGCATCCCACTCCTGCCTCTCCTCCTTCATCATCACCTTCGTCCATCTCATCTGATCCACTCCCCTCAGAACCAGAGATCTCTTCACCTACAATCACACAACAACAACAGAGGAAATAAACAAATGAGAACTGCAGCTACAACCCATTGACGGACAGTGTGCTGTTTGTAGAGGATTGAAAGAGTGAGAACCACATCAGCATCTAAACAAACCAAAGTTACATTGGCAGGTGTTTTAACACGCTGTCTGAGGCAGCTCACAGGTTGCATCTAAATACAACAACTTAAATACCATATTTTAACAGCTGTATGGTTCTAAGCCTGTGTGAAGGTGATGCTGCTGTCATTGTACAGTCTGCCTTATGTGATCTACTTTGACAGTTATAACTGAGAAAAAAACCCAACTAAATAAATCCAGGAAAACACAACAATTAATTCCTTTAAATAGCTGTTCCAGCTTGAAATGTTGCCAAATTGGTGGCCTTTTAGCTAGTTCTGGCTAACACCACACTAGTGGAAATCACTTCTTCTTCACCTTGGGTGAATCAAATAACATGAACAAGACATGGTATCAGATTGGTATATAGCGTATGGTATTTGCGTCCTAGCTGATGGTTGATTTTTTTTATGTTGATATTGGTATTAGACCATCCCTGGGGGAAATCATCATACTAAAATTAGTAATGAGTATTTTTAAAAGCATATATTCTTAAGCAAAAAATATCAAAACAGCATTATTACCTTCCTCTAGTTTCTTCTTCAGCTCCTCAATCTCCTTCTGAAACTGGCGTAGCAGGGCATCCTTGGGATCTTCATTGATCCTGGCTTTGTTCTTGATGTTTTTAGCCCTATTGGCATAGCGCAGGGTACTGATGGTCTCATCGTAGTTATAGTCTGCGGGGCCTATATTTGCACACTGGTGAGGAAATGTATGAGATTTAAATTGTGAGGCAAAAACTATAATGTCAGCATCAAGTACGGCAAAATGCTTCGAATTGGCCAATGCTTGTTTTGAAACTTTCATCGTACCATCATGGTCTTTGAGTTTCCTCCGAGCGAATCCTGCAGTAAACGGGTCAGTTTGGAGTTCCTGTAGGGAACGTGTGTGCTCTTGCCATCCACCAGGGCAGAGATGACGTTACCCAGTGTGGAGAGGGATAGATTGATCTTTGTTGCTTCCTTTAAACGCTGACCAGTGGCTCCAGTCTTGCCCTGTCTCTCTGAACCCTGTAGGAGGGGGGGGTGGTTGATTAATTTGTTGTGGCTGGATGGATTATGTGCAATAAAGCATATATAAAATCAGTGTGATCGAATTCTCGGGGACAAAGTTTAATTTTGCTGAGAGATTTCCGACTGCATATACATACTGCAAGGTCGACCAGATGAAGTTTTCCCATGCGCACATGCTGGTTTCCATCAACGCCCTTCTCACTGCACTCAATGGTGATGGTGAAGATAGCATGAGAGCGGGAGCTGTGTTCATTCATGTTTGTGGCACCGACAGACCCTGACCATAGGGAAATAACAGAGAAAAATGGCACAACATGACTCATCGTCCAAATGTGTCAAACTAATATGCCAAACTTTCCATGTTATCTATGTTATAAATGTGAGGGGGAAATTTAAATCTTTACCTTTGCACCTTGTGAAATTCCCTTTATGCCTTTTCTGATTAGCATCATGTGAAGTATTTTTTACACATAAGTGCAGTGCTTAACAATTGCTCAACACTATCTTAAATGAATATTTCAGTTTTAATTTATGAAAGTCAATCAGCTAAATACTCTATTGTATATAATGCGAGACTGTGTGAACCTCTTTAATATCAGTCTATATTTCCATTTCTTACAAGTAAGCTGCTGCTTGTTGTGGTGATTGTACTACATATCAAACAGGTAAATATCTCAGTGGAAAATAACATATTAGATTTTATGGGTATCCATTTCCATCTTCATGGGGTCCGTCTTTTCACTTACGGTTCTTGTGTCCCATTGTCATGATCCTGTCCATGTCATCAGCATTGTTTACAACATAACCAGATAGGTCTTTGATATACACGCCAACATCCGGCCTTTCTTTCACCTTTAAATAAGAAATAGACCTTTTATCAGGGAAAACTGTCATCAATCTCAAATAGTTCATTCATCTTGATATACTCAGCCACCTTTTACAATTGTTCACGAATTGAAAAACATCTGTTGTGGCCTTTATGAAAGATCCTCCTAGACAGTTGTAGTATTAATCACTGAACTGTATGTTATGGCTTAAAAGACATTTCCTTTTACCTCGAGCCTCTGCATTTGATCCTTGCCCAGCAAGTCCCTCACTTCCTCGTTGTAAATCTCCAGATATGAAACACGGACCAAAAATCTGTGAGAATAAAAAGCGTACTAAACGTGAGGTGAATGGAAAAATGCAAACGGTAAAACAGGCTACATGAATCATTTTCTCACTTGTAAAACTTGTGGACTTTGACAGAAGCTCTGTTAACATGGGGAATTTTGTTCTGATAATATTGATTGACTTCATTAAGAAACACAAAGACCTCACATAATCAATCTAGTCAGAGTAATAGCTTCTATTTAAGAGAAATTAAATTGCTTTTCAAAGGGGTGACCTAAACTTTCTTTAGAACCACAGATGGAAACTTGTTCCTTAAATGCTTCTTCCAAATATTTTAGATCTTTAGAAAACCAGGGAGCTTCGCCACTTGAGTTAAATTGTATATGACAATCCACTCTGCCATTCTGTGTGATTTACAAGCACTTCCTGATCTGGGAGACTTTTTTAAAAGATTCTGAAACATCTGTTAAGACTTGCGGGTGGCGATTAAGATAACACTTACTTTAAACTCAGTAATATTTATGACAGTGCAAAACCAGGGCAAGGTGTCAATAGCAATGTCATACTTGTTGCTTTAGATGGAGTGTGCATGTTAGAAATACTAACTCCTTCAATTAATTTGGCCTTTATGTAAATGGAGTCATGTAGTTGTCAACTGAACTTAGGGGAGTGGCTAACCTTTTGTGTAGATCGAAAATTATTTTTATTTCCTGAGTGATTCCTCTCTTACCTGGTATCCCCCTCTGCCTTGGCTATGTGACCAAAAACATGGGCAAAGGAGTTTGGGATAATCCCCCTGAGCTCTGGCACTGCTCTCACTCCCTCCATGGTGAAGGTTTTTCCGGTGCCAGTTTGCCCATATGCAAAAATGGTGCCTGAAATGAGCAGCAGAGTGTAAGATCACGCCATCTGTGCTAGTGTGGAATTTGAAAATTAAAGACTAAAAGGAAACAATAGCAGGTATTATGGTTAACAGTAACACAAATGGCAAGCATCTGACAGAGATTAAATGTAGAGGAGGCCATGAATGCTGTTGAGACCTGGTATTAACATCCGTCTAGAGACAGCCTTAATTTGGTCTATTCACAACCGGCATTAAAAAGTCGCCAGTGACCACATTTAATCGGAACGCACTTCCTGTTCTGTAGATAAAAAAACACGACTGTCATTTGTGTTCCAAGAGCAACATTTTGTGGTTTTTTACCCAGTCTGACTGTATAGATGAGTCAAATGACGTATGTGTCATCAACAAAGCAACGCATGGTGACTGAGATCAGTCAAATACGATTCATTAGAATACTGTCGCGGTTCAGAGTCGAAGTTGAGTTGGCGTCTGCTTTCACACCACCTTTCAATGTGGTCTGACGGATCTGATCTCAGGACACATTTGAGTTTGTTCAGACTTGTACTTAGCGCTGACCACTCTTGATCGGATCCCTTGGGACACATGTTAATACCAGGTCTGAACGGGTTCTGTAACAGGGTCCAAAAATCATTACTGTGAGGGTCCTGATTTTACAACAGTAGCTTATTGATATATTTATTATTTAAATGTACCGTTGTAACCCTCTAACACTGAGTTGATGATGGGGCGGGCTGTGAGATTGTAGACATCCAGCTGTTTGCTCTCTGGTCCAAACACAGTGTCAAAGGTGAAGGTCTTGGGGGGCTCATGAGGATTCTCCAGCTTGTTGACAGTGATGGTCCCACGGATCTCATCCACCATGACGACCTGTTTGTGGCTCATCATCTTCTCTTTCTGGTTGAAGGGACGGCATCTCACCACCACCTTGACTTTGTCACTGACCTCATGCTTATTACTCTGCGAAAAGAAAAACTAAGTTATGACACGGGACAGCAACTCATGTATAGTGACAGTTATCTCACTAAACTACAATGTCAGCTAGCTTACATGGGTAGAAGGGAATAGCTGGATCAGTACTATAGGTACAAAGATGCACCGCAGGGTTTGTGTTTCTATAGTTTATGCAACATTGTGAGGCCATTCTGGGTGATGCTCCCAAATTCATAGGGTTGCTGGGGTTAACAATTGGTTTTAAGGTTGGGCATTTAGTTGTTATGGTTAGGGCAAGGGGTTATGTTTGCCTTGCACTATTTCAAGGAGTGTCCTCTCAACCATAGAAAGATAGAAAGCCAAGTGTGTGTGTGTCTCTTCAGCGTTTAGCTCACGGTATTAGCTATGGATGGGTTTTTTTTTACCCCATTTGCTGTGTTGCTAGGCAGGCGAACGCTTGCGTTGCTAACGTTGAAACGCTAATGTCAACTAGCACAGAAGCTCATTTGGAAAAACATGCTCTGTGAAAACTGCGCATGGTTAACGCGTCCTGACGCATGATTAGAGATGAGAAAAACAACCCAGCGCAGTGAGCTGGGAGACATTTCCTTGCACATCCTGTAACGGTGCTAACCGGTTAGCATCACACCGGAGAGGAGGGTGGGGTAGAGGAAGGGAGGAACCTCACTCCCAAACAAAACAACAAAAAACAGGCAAACAGGCCTGGCGACTTACCGCCATGGTGAGACTGCACAGAGGAGATTAGAATAAGCGTCGTGTCCGTGAGGCTTCGTTCATTGGAAACTAGCTTATCAGAAGAATGTACATGCCAGCGTAGAGTCCGTTACATGTGAGCTCACAGCCGCTAGCTTGTTGTTAGCGCTGAGCCTGTCTGCGCATGCGTACAAGAGAAGGGAGTCTGACACCGGTTGGCTCTGGTTCTGGTTATAATGACTGTACTGCATGAGGGCAGTATTATTATTATCATTAATATTATCATAAATATTATGTTTATTAGTATTACTATTAGTAGTAGCACATTTATTATCTGTCATAAATGCACTGTTAGCTGCCCTCAACCTATTGTCTATAATTCATCACACAGAGCCACCATCTGAGGTCACATGAAAGCAGCCATCCAGCTCTGTATCTCACTTTCATGTGGGTATTAGGAAGGAGCAGTTCACTCTCAGGCTCAAGGCTCAAGTATTATCAGCATATCATTTAACTGAGAAGCTGAACATGGAACTAAAAGGAAAAGCATTCTTTCGCAATATATAATTCATTTACTAATAAGAATGAGAGTGCGATTCCTTTTAATTTTTATTAATGTTATTTTAAATAGATATTTATACTTATTTTAAAATCATTTGAAAAAATCGATACACATGTGTATCATGACCAGACAAACAAAAAGGTATATTGGTGGAATTTGAAAAACGCCAAAGGAAGCCTGCTATTTAGCATAGAATGACATGTGTCCGTGTCATTCTATGCTGCAGAGCTTCAGAGAAAATATTTTCTACTTTTCTACATATATTTGAAAGCCTTACTTAAAAGTTACTTTTATATTTTTGGATTTTAGATACTGGATGATTTAACATGCTTTAAAAACCTATTGTTAGAGAATAAACCAGTAGTTCACAGCCTTATCTTCTGACGCCTTTCAAGAATCACAGCCTGCTGCTGCTTGTTTCCATGTGATGTCATGAGGCTGCCCCCTGCTGGCTGCTGGGTTCCTCTGCACTCCAGCTGTTGTCCTGAATGAGCTTTGCTAATGAAAGAATACTGCATAGTCACATGCAGTATGCGTTGAGAGCACAGCATCCTGGTTTAAATGTTACTACCAACACATCTCCTTTGGTACTCTGTGTGCAACGAGCATACTGTGTCAGGGTGAAGATTTTAATTAATTCCACTGCATACAGTACAAGCGACAAAAGTTTTGTACTCACATGAGAAAACTTCCTTCAAAGTCATACAAAACACAATATGGATGATGGGTACACAGTTGTAGCGATGGTAGATACTTGTGTATTCAAAACAAATGAGCTGTTAAAAGACCTACCTCTCAGTAACCGTCAAGTAGATAAACTACAGGTCTATTAGAAGAATGTAGATAAACCATTAATATGAGAAGAGAATTTCCTTCTCAAACAGAGAAACTGTCTCTGTTTACACCTTAATCCTAATATAGCTTAAAAACCCAAAGCAAAGAATTAAATCATTTCAACATGTATCAGTAGAAATTCAATTAGTTTTAATAAAACATGCACTTGTTTTCTTTTTATATTTTTTATTGTACATTTTTATTGTTTTTTATAGCTTACAATTTTGTCTGCCTGTGTGTGCATCTGTATACAGTCCAAAACTTCTTGGGGATGCATGACAGTTTGCGTGTGCATGTTTGGGGGGGGCGCCAATTTGAAATCTCGCCTAGGGCGCCAACATTGCCAGGGCCGGCCCTGGTTTAACTATCCAACAACCATTATCGACAATATCCCAGTCCCCTCCTATACTGCCCTAGCCCACCCTGTACTGCTCCTGATCTCACATCTCACCCTACCCCCTCCTCTCAGCTTACCTCCCTCCCATCCAGCCGCACTAAATGTCTTGTCACCATGGTACAGGGGACAGTGAGCAGCCCTGTATGCCAAGACTGTAGGTTCAAGGATGGAGAATGAGGGTGGAGTTCATCAGACCGGTATGGGGGCCAGGGGATGAAGGATTTATGGATAAGGAGGATGATTTTTGTATGGGACATGGGAAGTTGTTTTTTTTAACCAAAGGATTACATTATACACCTGACAGAAGACATCAAACTGCTTCAGTTCTGGGAGTTTATTCTAACATAAGCATTACAGATATTTTACATCATAATATCTCTAAATATATTTAAATATAGTTTGTCTACTGTGTGGGTTTTAACAAAGGCACTCACCAATGTATGTAACATGGGTATCAAACAAGGAACAGTCATTAGATGGGTTTTTGTGCAAAGGTATGTGTCACAAACATGTACACACACGCTGAAGGACACTACATATACCTCTGGAATATTAAACCATATACTCTCATATGTAATCAAGACAAAAACTAACAACTCATTCATGGGATTGTCATTTAGCAGCCTTAACCTTTTAAACTCAGCTCGCATCTCACAGTTCGGCAGGTCACTGAAGTTGTTTGGCAGCTTGAACATATGGAGTATAGAACAATTTACTACAACAGTTGTACTACACAGTCAGCTGAGCCTCTCCAAGGCTTGAAGAACACTGCTGTGGAATAGCCCCGTCTGCCCATTGCTCTCCTGAGTAACCAGAATCCGTCCGTCTGGGCGAGGTCTGTGGAGAAGGACGAGCTCTCCTTGGAGCAGACTGATTTCTGACTCTGTCTGGGCCAAATGCGTTGTGGTTACTCTGTGTCTGAAGAAAAAAAGAAAATTATTTTTCAGTTCATTAAATAAATAAAAATATGTCAAGTCTACTTCGTATGTTATTCAATCACGGCTTAATGTCACGGGCAAACACACCTGCTGGGGCTAAACTGAGCTGATGCAGCTGACAGGGAGTGTTGTGATGACATTGTTTTTTGTGGGTTAGAATTCAGCTCTGACATGGCTGTTTCAAGGCCCTTCCGGAGAACGGGAGCTTTTCCTTCCTTGAGAATGATCCCTGGTCCATCTCTCCCCAGGGTGAGCGATGGGGCCCAAACCTCTAAGAGAGGGGGGCCCGACCGGGAGTTGGTGGGGACCTGATAGCCTGAGGACCAGGAGGAGGTTCGGCGCCTTGGAGCAGGGGAGTCTTCATCTGTGAGGAAGCGCACTGACTTTGCGGGCTAGGAACATAAATATTTACTGTAAGAATGTAAACATGTTTAACGGTGATCAAATAAAGAGTAAGTTAATGACTGTATGCACAGAGATCAGCAGTATGACATTACCTTCTCTGTATTGTTCTTGTGTGAGGCAGGTCTGACTAAAATGGACTGAGGCCCACCAGTGGGCTGTCTATCATGCTGAGCTGTTGCCTCGTGTGGAGAGGTGAAGTCCCTGTCCTTCAGGACTCCAGCAGCAGAGGGCGCTAGCGGCTCAGTGATCCAGCCCATGGCTCTGCCAGAGCTGGACAGGAAGCTGCTGTTTTTCTTCCTCTGCATGGCAGGTGAGTAGCCAGACGCTTGAACTTGTGCAAAGTGCTGGGAGTTGGACAGGACATTCAAAGTGGAGAAGTGGTTTGATCCTGAAAAACAAAACAAATTAAAAAAGATATCCTCTAATAACCTAGTGACAGAATTAAGAAATCAAAAGACAAATGATGTTGTTTAACACCCACCTCTACGAGGGTTAAAGATACGCCTCACAGTGTCCCAACCTTGGGAGCTACCATAGAAGGACGGTTTTCCAGCGCCCGTGGATGACGCTGCATGCTGTGCTCCATTTGGCACAGATGGAACCTGTCCTGTCGAGTGTATTGCCCCATCAGTGTTCACCCTATCAAGAGCAAGGACCACAGCAGGATTCTTGGCAGCAGTCGGTTTCCTTCCAGCTAACGTGTTGTACTGTGAGGACGCAGTGGCTGCTTTGGTCTCCAGGAGTCTGGCTGACGTTCTGCAGTGAGGAAAATACAAATTGGAAAGTTTTTTTTGAACCAAACACCTGCCTCTGTGATACACTGATGTATTTCATGGAAAACTTTGTGCTGGAAGACGTGTCATCTTGCCCACATCAAATTGCGGTGTGACTCCAAATGTCATTCAGCTCCCACCATCTCTCACCTAAGCACAGGCGAGATGTAATTGCTGGGCAAAATACCCACTTTGCCCGTCCTGAGCGATAACCCTCGCAGCCAGCCTTCTTTGAACTTTCCGTACACCCCCACCATCTCTCCTTTCCTCAGCTCCAGCTCCTCTGGCCGCCGTGGTTTGTAGGAGTACAGGACAGCACACCTGAGGGGGTCACACAGAAGAGTTGTCTCCGTTAACTCTATAGTCTATAATAACGTCTTATATGAATGTTTATGTTCCTTTTTCCATGACCCCACATTATCATACAATTAATATGCAGTTTAAAACAGTGACTCACACGCTGATGGAAAGCTGCTGCGTGGAGGAGTTTTTACTGTCTGCAGAGGCTGAGGACATCTGGGGGTTTAGCAGAGCCATAGAGATGGTGGGTGGAGTCTCACTGGTCATCTTCTTACTCTGTAATGGTATGGATTCAAAATCATCATCATAATTGCATGATACATGATGAACGATAGGGAAACAAGAGTCATACAGCCATGCAGCTCAGTGAGGCTGTAACGCAGCAGGCTGGTATCATTCATTCTGTTCAAAAACCAAAGTAGTGGAGTACCGGTAGTACGTTTTTTTATGGCTATTACAATCTTAACCTTTGAATTAATGTCTGACTATTTAACCAGTGTACAAAATTTCAAGGAAATGCCTCCATCCATCCATGAACTATACAGCTTATCCTTTGAGTGTAGCTGGGGGGGAGAGGCGCGGTTCAGCCTGGTCAAGGTTCCAGCTTGTTGCAGGTTCAACTTACAGAGACAAACAACCTCTCAAGCTCCTATTCTAACCTACAGTCAATTTACAGTCTCCAGTCAACCTAACTCCAACCTGCACGTATTTGGGTCTCTGGGAGGAAGCCATAGTACCTGGAGGAAACCCTAACAGAAAAGACCTCTGCCGAACTAGGAACCTGGAAACTTCTAGAAATCCTTTCAATATGTTCCAAATATCCATGATGTTCATCTAAAACCAAAATATGTCCCTGCATTTAGAGGACACAAATTAGAGACGAGGTCACTAAAGTCTCTCATTCATCCTATGAATGTATGTGCAAAATTGAATTATAATCCACCAAGTAGATGCTGCTGTATTTCAGTCTCAGCCCAAGTGGTACAGACCAGATAACGGTTAAATTCAGACTGCAGATATTAATTTAGGAAAATGCTCTTGCACAGAACAAAGACCTGGGTTTTGTCCCCAATCCCTTCCACTGAATTTCACTGGCCATTGTGAATAGGAGCAAAGCCAATTCAAAAAGGGGATGGGTGTACTGTTTCCAGATGGACTTGACAAAATATGGGACCTTTCCTCTATTATCTTCTCTCTCATTCACAAAACATTCCCGCAGTTTGGTGTTTTTATGATTGCAGTGGAGAGAACTCAACATATACGCAACATTTACATCCTGCTTCCTGGAATTATATGTATTCTCTCTGTTTATGTTTTCAGGTTATTTTCTTTGAAATCACTCCTGAAATGCCGTTTAGAAATAAATTGTCAGCCAGTAACAGTAAAAAACACAGTAAAAAAAACACACAATAACCGACTTGATTTTCACTATCAAGCTGTGACTGGCTTGAAGTCAGCTGGCAGTGAGTCAGGCTTGGCTCAGCCAGCGACAGCAGGGAGTAACACTAAGGTGTGTCTCACAGCCGATAATGACACAGCATGAAGTTTTAATCCCCAACGACTTCATTACCTTAACTGAAGAGGGCTTTTTAGTGAGATCTCTAATTATTATTTACTCATCTGTCCAAACAAACCAAGACACATAAGGTGTTCTTATTGTCATCATTACAGAGAGGTGGAAATGTTATATCTCCTCAGTGACGTCCACAGAAGCTCGCTGCTATTTTCAGCACTATAGCACTCAACTGCTACTTAAAGTATTAATGCTGGCCTGTGGGCCTGGGGTTCCCTCTGTAAACAGTGCTGTATATCCCATGGATCCCACCGCTCTTTCACCATTAAGCTGCACTGCATTCACACTGTAGCTCAAGAGAAACACAAAGAGCCATAATTAGGATGAAGCCAACGCTGTAAGTCTCAGAGTCTCTCCTGTCAAAGGATGTGCTGTGGGGCGGAAGTAAAGAGGGATACAGTTGGGATGCATTTAGCATGTCCTGAAGACAAACCAGCTTCACGTCACACAGGGGAGTGGGATGGGTGAGCGTCAGAGGGTGTTCCAACACGATGGGCAAAGCAGGGAGCTGCCCGTGGTCCACTCTGGATTTTCTGTATCACTTTTTTGAGGGAAAGGCGACAAAGTATCTAACATCCATATGTGAACTTTGACCACTCTCTTTTAAGAGGGGAGATACGCCATTCCTTAAACAGTGTTTGTATAACAAGAAAAAGCATAACAAGATTTGTTTTGCATTTAATTATTTTGTCCTTTTCTCTCTACTTGGTTAAGGTTTTCATCAGCTACAAAGATCAGGCTGGAGATGGCCTGGCACTATCACCCTGTAGTGGCTGAGGCTGAATTTACATACAGTTAGTCCACTATTGTTCATGTAGTGATAAAGTGTTATTTGGATTAAACTGTTGACATATTCCTGCTGCAATAAATAATCTGCTTAACAGAATATTAATGTTGCTGCTAATCAGAGAACCGAGCCAGCAACCTCACATAATCCTATGGAAACCTGAAGTGTTCAAAATAAAATAAATAAATCAGCCACGATGAAATAAACAACTACAAGAATAACTTCTGAAACACATGGCATTTTACTAAAGTTGCAGAACAATCCACTATTTGTTTAAGCGAGCCAAATAATGTATTTGAATATGTCTGCCAATAACCATGTTTATTGTAATGATTTTATACACCTCTAGTTTTATAATGTCTTCACCCTCAGTGAAAAACTAAACACCCCCTTAATATCTGTTGCCACTATTAAATATTTACAATTTAAATGGTCACAAAGAACATGACAGCAATATTTCTTCTCTAAAGATCCTAAATCGATACATTTTATAGATAGATCTGTTAAGCTCTCTACTATACTCACTAGCTCATAAAGAATCTCACACTCATACATATCAGGGTCATGATTTTTTTTATCAAGATCCATGAATTTCTTACATTTCTGTTTTAGTAACAAAAAAATGTATTACACACGTTTCAGGTCCTTTCACTTCCTGATTAATCCTGATGTGTCACACGTGTGTCTCATTGTCTCCTCTCTCTCTCTTTAGTTTCATCTCGACACCTTTGAGCTGAGCGTTCCAGCACATTGGTCAAGTATAGATCCTACGTGAACCTCTGATCATCCTTGTAATATAATTATTCCCTGGGAAACTGGTGAAAATATTGGGGAAAAAAGCTGTGTCTAGCAATGTTAAGGTACGGTCACAGATCCGCTTCCTGTGGCCTCGCTGTAATTTGCCCCGCCACAGGAAGTGGATGTTTTATTCGCCCCCTCGCTCTCACAGATTGGAAGTGGATAAAATGTTTATGTTCGCCACTGAAACATTCACGTTTGTGTGACCGTTCACATAAAGAAATGGTGAGAAAAAGTATAACCCACATTAATGCCACACCCACACACCACAGACAAACACACCACTCGCACACAAATTAGACGTGCGGTCAGATTGCTGTTGGCTGGAGCTCTGCTGCAAATGACACAATACCAGCAATCTCTATTGAGTATCAGCACTAGGCTCACAGTACAGGCCTGCACTGAATCATCCACACAAAGTCTGACAGTTTGTTTCAGATTAAATTCTGACTCACACAGCCCTCATGTTGACTGCAACAACAGCCTCCTGAGATTAAGGAGGCTGTGGTCTTTTTAAGAAATGGTTGTCTGATGAATATCAAGACCTCAGTGGGTGATTGGAAACTGCTGGTTGTGGCTCCTCAAGTTTGGAAGTCTTTCCTATTAGCACTTTGTAATGTTGATTTCTGAAAGGTGCATTATTAATAAAGTTTATTATTATCTGCTCAAATCCCACCTTTTTACACATCCAATCAATTAATTCACAAATTACTTCAGCTATATTATACAGTTAATTCCCAGGCTTCAATTGTTGATGGTTTAAAAATAAGCGTTATGTAAAAATGCTAACTGGTGTCCTAATGTACCAGTAAAACAACTCCTCTGTTGCATCTGAGGTTTTCTTTTTGCTTTTGGCTCATTTCCATGCTAAGTTCTGCTCTTACATAAGCATGCCATTATTCACACTAATACGTATTATTTCATCCACAGTTGGTGGGAAGCTGCACCTCTCTGTAAAGACAGCCGAGCCAGAGGTGAGGGTTGACGGAACCCGACACTAAGAATAGCCCGCACGCTGCGTGGCTCTGGTCAGTGCTTGAGCGTCGGGTTCGGGGACAGAGCCCTTATGCTCCTTAAAAAATGGAAGTGCCCGGTTCTTCTGCCTGATGTGAAAGTGAGTGTTACCTGCTTAGTGAAGAGGAAGGAGTTTGAAGGCAGTAGGGGTGCGGGGTGGGGGGAGAGGTCTGTTATGTAAGCAACTTCGCCAGTGACTCATCATCGTCAGTATGAGAGAGATAAGCAGACACACTGAGGGACTCTCCAAGCCTCCCACTCCCTCGTCTCTCCTCCTCATTCTTCCTACTTCTGCTTTGCCTTTTTTCGCAGCTCACAAATGTTGCTTTTGTGTTTCTCCTCTCAGGTCTGCGCCATAATTGTTTTCAACATTCCCTCTCACCTTTTCCTCTTCCCCTCTTATCTCTCCCATTTCCGTATTTTTCTCAGTCTCCTGTACCTCCCTTCCTCTCTTGGTTATTCTCCAAACTGCAGTATAGGTTTAGCATGTTGACGCTCTGAAATGTACTGTGCAACTGTGGGGTAGAGCAGAGAAATCTGTAATGAAACATAACAGATGATTGTCTGAGAGGTGGGGCACTTGGCAGCAGGTTACACTGTATTATTAAACCTTGAAGAGGCTTTCATGTTGACACTGCACCCAGACACTGGCTGGCTCTGACTGCATTTCACAGGACTCCCAGCTCTATTTATACAAACTGTGATGTGAAATTAATTTATTAAGAACTTTAAAAAGTGATTAAATCAGTGAATTATCTTATAGAATTTTACACTGTGTTCTCTTACAATTTTTCTATCATGTTGGTTTCCCATTGTCATGTTTAGCTGATATGTCGTCTGCCACTAAACTCCTCTTGTCTTGCCTGATTTAGGGTAATAAAAAATAATGGACGAAAATGTCCCTCTGAGACTTTCATCATCCCTCCATCATCTCATCATGTGGTGCAGTCCTATCAAATATGCAGCAGGTCTCAAAGAGTGGATTCTTTATTTAGCAGACTGTCCTCAGGCCCGTGCGTTCCTAAATTCTGATCAGAGAGAAAGTGTGTTCATGACTCTAGTGTTTAGGTAATGATTCATTAACCAGGTAACGGTGAGCTCGGTTCGCCAGTGAGAGGTCAATATAAGTATTTTAATTGGTCCTCTGTGTTATACACTTGAACACTTGTCATTCTATTATAAATAAATGAGCTTTACTCTTTTCGTTGAAGTCTTTTACCTTGTGTAGTCTAAGAATACAAGTGCAGTGCCTGTTTTAAACCTTCCTGTTTGGAATGGGCTGTTGCTTGTCCTGTGTTGATGCTCCTGAACTATTATGTAATTATTCCTTTCCATGAGTTGGTCCACCTCAAACTTGGCTGCAGGCTGCAGGATCACAGAATCTGAATCTAAATTTCTGGGCTTACGGACACTTGGATGAAACCAGAGCTATTTTTTTTTACATTTGAATAATCGGTCACCATTTACTTCAAATCGTATTCGATTTGGCTGCAATGCTGTTTAGCTCCTAATCTCCTGAAGTATTTATTTTTTCATACATTACATGTCTTCCATTTTCAGAGGTGTGTTGAGCAGACAACACAATATACAGACCTAACAACTTTTCAAAAATAAAAGCCCTGTAATTCAGCTTGATATAAAGCATTGCAGCAACAAAACATGCTTTTACTTTGTAGACAATTATGGAAGTGTGCCTTTATTGTTGTTGCCATGACGGAAATTGTCACCCACGATATCCGTTAATGTTCATGTCAGTCCATCATGGTAAAATCAGAATAATCAGATTACCAAAATGATCGGCAATGATTGGGCAATAACAGATCTCAACCACTGTTGTAGATTAATTTAGGATGTAGAAGAAGACACGTACAACTCGTTCTGCAGATTGAATGCATACTGCCCTGTCCCCACTCACTGCAACTCCCTGTTTATTCAAATTTCAATAATATTTAACATTTGCATGTCCAAATCACATAAAACTCAGCACTGCACTTCCTCAGACAATTTATCATAATCACACCAAGTGTGAAGCTGATTAGATAAACAGTTCATGAGAGATGTGTTCCACAGACAGACGGAGACATAAAAACAGACAGCTGTTGTTGAATCGTGAGAAGTACAAGTTCACCACTTGCTTCGACTCTCTACCCTTAAAAAAAAAGGAAAAACAATAGGGCCAAGACACACACCCTGTTTGTCTGTTATTCATCTCTGAGGGAAAAGCCTGGCTTATGTCCCAGGACTGATGATTAAGGACCTTTCAAAGTTTCAGTTAACTGACCTCCAGTCCTCAATCCTCTCATATCCAGCCCCTCTCCACATCTGTACTGTCTTAATGAGATCCACCTACCATGTAACGATCAAAACACAAGGGCGATGCCACTCTTTTATTCATTCCGTAAGCTTAGAGTCATGGCTCCCTCCCTGTTACCCTGAGGACAACTTGATCCCTACGTGACTCATACAAACATCTTTTACCTCGGACAAAACCACTGGGCCTCTTGCTAACCACACGTCTTCTGTTAAATTAAATAACTGCAGACACAACAAAGCCCGACACGGTTCGGCTCAAAGGTTACGGAAGAGGAATCTAGTAAAGATACAAATAAACAACTTGATCACATCAGTGTAGAAAGCATTGGGACAGATATGTTTGCATGTGACTCACGTGTGACAGGTGTCTGTGCGTGGGTTCAGAGTGGCGTCTTATTCGATGAGAGTTCACTCTGGAGTGGTGAGAGTGGCCCCGGGCAGCAGAGGGCACAGAGAGCTGGTGTGGCTGAGCCTGACGGTTGAAGCCGTTGATGGTGCTGATGTTGGTCGTCGGGTAAACGTGGCTGCTGCCGGCGACGGGCTGTTTCCGCTGGCTGGAGAGGGGCAGAGCATTGATGATGGGCGTCTTAGCTGGAACTTGAAGGACTCCGTAATGGCCCGTCCTGTTGGCTGCGTCAGTGGCCTTGTCTTTGCCCCCTTTACCAGAACGATATAAGTGAGAATCTGCTGAGTCACTCGCCCGCCGACTCTTTCCCTCTAGCTGCTTGGCAGCCACAGGGATTGGCTGAAAGAGATGAATTCATAAAGAGAAGCCACGGTGAAAATCTGGATAAATCCTAACACACAGAGAAGTCGATCCTCAGTCAAGAAAATCCTCTCCAACTCACTCCTACCGGTGCCTGTCAACCTCTGCTCCTGCTGAGCAGCCAAACGTCTGTCTAAACACACCCACTTATCACCACTCCACTCACCCCCACTACTTGTTGGACAGCAGGATAAGTACCAGCCAATAAGCCAGGACGGGTTGACTGGTGCTGAGAAAGGAGCTGCACACACAGACAGGCATGGTGGGGTTAATGCTTTCACTCCCCACAGTGATGTGCTGTTATGCCACCCAAGCAGAGAAAGCATTACCGTCCTCACGCCTGACTGCACGACACGAGGAGAGGCGGGCTCGGGAAGGATAGAGGAGAGGAGGAAAGTAGAGGGTGAAAGAATAGAGTACGGAGGAAGATAAAGATGAAGAGCATCACTGAGGCGGGGCTTTGGGAAAAGAAATGTTGTGAGCGGGATATGAAAGGAGGCATGAGAGGAGGATAGGACTAATGGGAGCGGGGGACATTTTAAGGGAAAACTACTGATGACAAGTGAGAGAAGTGAGCAAGAAGTGCATGAGGCAGCACATGTAGCCACTGTAGGAACAAATAGAGTTTTCCCCGGCATGGATGAAGTTAATTCCTGGAGGCAGAAAGTACAGAGGAAAACAAATGACAGCCAAGCGAGCAAAGCAAGCACTGCAGACCTGAGTAAGCCACATAGTCACAGACTAATGAGCAGCTGCAGACACAGCAGGGCTTCACAGATTAGCTCCCTGCCTCAGCACTTGGCAGCGCAAGAGTAACATTTAGGGCTGAATCAAAGATTTGAGTGAAAACTCAGGTATTGCCCTGGCAGTGACCTGGAATAAATTACATCCAGCGACGACGTCTGTGGTTCAGTTCATTAAAAGAGAGACACCATCACAGTTCAAAACAGCAAGTGTCAAACCTGATCACTCTGAGAAGGCCACAACCTGCTCTCCAACTACAAAGGAAGGTTGTAAAAAAATAAATGTTCTCACCTCTGTAAACTGCTGAGGGCAAATTCCAACTTTGTCCCCGAGCTTGGCTTCAATCCAGTGCTCATCCAGCCGTCTGATGACAGTAAGGATGTCGCCCTGTAAAGCAGAAATAAGTTATGAGCTCAACTTAGAGAAAGTTGTGAAAAGGTGAGAACAGGCAGAGAAACCATCGGGAGGAATAATAAGACAAAAGATTGCCAGGTGGCCACGACAGAGTGTCCTCGCCCTGGAGAGTGAGGAGCACTCAACTCAGAAAACTCTCAGCGCCCCGTGTTTCTCTCTCCCTTTCTCTCCCAGCGCTCGACGTGTCTGCAGGCCCAGTCTTTTCTGCAGCCAGGCTCGCTCTTAAAATACCATCTGACCATCTGCATTTAAAAAAAGAAAAAGAGGCGAGCTCAAGTGTGCTTTAATGGAGAGCACACAAGTATTGAAGCCCTTATATAACCGCCTCAGAAATCCTTCAGGGTAAGTCAACCCACTGCAACAAAGATCTGAACCTCCGGCCCCACAAGAACAAAAAAAGCTATCACCACTATGTGTTAGTACAACTGGGAACTTTCTGTGCTACACAAAATCAGTTCACTGCAAGTTCATGTCCGAAGAAACTCAGCAGATTGTTGCTGAATGGATTAAGATACAATTTCTCTAATATTGGAGCAAGGAGAAAATATGCTGATCCGATAAGGACATCTGAAATTCAAAATGTGTTTCTAATATAAGACGACTTCTATTAAAAATGACTAATTGTATCTTTCATGCATCCATAAAAGAAACTCCCATGGACCAATGTTCTTTACATCACTCAAAATGTTATTAACCAGAGAAGATAAATGTATTATAGAATTCAAGAAACTGCAACAAGTTGATATTTTAGAGCTGCAACCATTAGTCAATCAGCAAAAAATGAATCTGCAACCAATTCTATAAGTAATTCATTATTTAAGTGGCACAGTGGTTCAGTGTTCAGCACCGTTTCCTCACAGCAAAAAAGTCCTGTATTTAAGTTTTTTCTTTTTTTTAAGGTAGTTTGCACTTTTACTCCACTACATATTTGAGCAAATATCTGGACTTTCTGCTCCACAACATTTTGACCAAGCAGTGTATATTAAAAGTTCAAACTGAATTAATTTTTAAAAGTAGTCGATAACGAAAAGGGAGATTGGTTGATTCATCCAATCAGAGCAGGCAAGTAACATTAGACCCCGCCTTCAACAGCAGACTCAGCAATAAGGATGAAGTAAAACTTTGCTTTGTGACAAGGCTACACTCTGCAAGAGGATTTACTTTACTTACTTTTACTCAAATAGAAAGATGTACTTGGTTCTTTTACCTTTATCTGACTATATTTGTCAATCATTTGCACGTTTTCTGAAGTACAATTAAAGGCCAGTCTCTCACACAAAACCAGACATACAAAGAGGTAACTTGTAACATTTGTCACAGTGTGCTGATATTTGATAAACTTCTGATAAAAT
This sequence comes from Pseudopleuronectes americanus, assembly GCA_038501795.1. Classification (NCBI taxonomy): domain Eukaryota; kingdom Metazoa; phylum Chordata; class Actinopteri; order Pleuronectiformes; family Pleuronectidae; genus Pseudopleuronectes; species Pseudopleuronectes americanus. The sequence continues at coordinate 11,487,269 of CM076723.1, forward strand.
AGTCAATAATAATAAAGACCTTCAATGACGACATGTTCTATATTTTTTTTCTAAACAAATAATCAAAATAATTTATGACATGATATTATAGCACTAGCAATGGTCCTAAATGCTATTTAAGGTTTCTGCAGGAAATTGGTAGTTAGCCATACACTCATATTCTGCTGCGTCATCATCATTAGTTGATGATGTCCTAAACAACAGCAACAATTATTTTACTAATCCTTGAAGGCCTGTGTAGTAGCTGCATACTCATATTTATTTCATCTTTATCTAAGAGTCGGAAGTAGTTGCTGGTAATTTAAAAAGAAAAAAGTGTTTCCTGTTACATTAAGTCTACAGTTTGAGAGTCAGACCTTGAGGAAGCTGAGACAATATTTACTGTCCTCCAGATTCACGTCTTCTGGATTGAAGTTGTACAGCGCCCTGCAGAGAACCAGTGGCTGGGGGTGCTGCTGGAGGGGCTGCAGCGGAGGCACCAGGGTGACGGCCTGCTGTGCGCTGGCAGTCACAGACAAACCGCTGCCGTCTCCAGCGTTTCCCTGGTGCCACTTTTCATCCGCTTTGTGTTTCGGGGGGAAACCATTGCCAGGCGCCAGGGCCGGCTTTCCTGATCCATCATCACGCAGGATTCGCGTGGAAGCTCTGTTAGCAAGCTGGGAACAGACAAAACGAAAAATCACAGGTCAGCTTAACTGCAAGATGAAGTTATTTTGACTAAAATCATATTTCTGAAGATGGTGAGATCGTTCACTTTATGGATTATTGGATGTTAAGGCCCTCTAGGCTGCACTCCCTTTTGAAGAACACGATAATTGTCTTTGACAGTGGGTGAAACCAAGGGCGTAGGATTATATAGGGACGGTAGGGTCCCGACCCTACCAAAATCCAGCCTCTACTGTGTAGTCCCTACCAATAATACACCCGCTGTCCGTATTGTTTAGGCAATAATTATAGTACACAAAGGGTTAAAAATCCGTCTCTGCTAGAAGTCCCGCCTCTAAACAACTATCGCGCTTTGATTGGCTGTAGCGGTTTCCCGCAAACCTATATTCAACCTGATTGGCCGTCCCCGCTGTCACTCCATCTGCTTGTTAAAAAAAAAGCTACCGGCAACTTGCTAGTCCCAGACAGGAGGAGCAACAGGACGCCTCAGTGCATAGCTAATATCTGCATCTGCGAGTGTAAGTTCTGCCTTCGGTCACGTCAGCGAGACGGATTTTAATATCAGTGATGTCATTTGCAGTAACACTTATATTTGTGTGTGTTTTATGCTTGTGCGTGCGCGCGCTGTGCGTGCAGCATGTGTGCGTGTGTGTGTGTGTGTGTGTGTAGGATGTCGAAGAAACGAAAACACATAAGACATAAGAGACTTCTTTAGAAGTCAACGTGTAAGTTAATTAAAAGGTTATATATTTTAGAGCCATAACAATACTGATATTGATTATTAGTCAGCATAGGCTATAATGCCAAAGAGATCCGCATTTTAAGGTATAGGCCTACCATTATTTTCATGTTTTATTTGTGTGGAAAGGGAGCAATGGTTTAAAAAAAATTTTTGGGGATAAATAAACATTAATTAAATTTAATAACCTTTATTTTCCTTCAAGGTTTCCCTTTCATTTACAGTAACAACAAGCACATTGCAGATGCTCATGTGATTTTATACATATATATTTTGGGGGAATAAAACATAATAATTGTGTGAACATTTTGTCTACCCATGTATGTACCCTAATATATCTGTTCATATGTCATGCATCAACATACTTCTGTCAGGTGACAGACAGTGGAGAGACTGGAGGAGATAGAGGAGGAGAGGATAGAGAAGGAGAGACTGGAGGAGAGGATAGAGAAGGAGAGACTGGAGGAGAGGATAGAGAAGGAGAGACTGGAGGAGAGGATAGAGAAGGAGAGACTGGAGGAGAGGATAGAGAAGGAGAGACTGGAGGAGAGGATAGAGAAGGAGACAGAGGAGGAGATGCTGTAGAAGATGAAGGAGAGGCTAGAGAAGGAGAGACTGGAGGAGATGGAAGAGAGGCTGGAAATTCACAGGTGAGGTTCAATAATGATTAATATGTTAGTCATGAGATTCAGCATTGTGTCAAATATTAGTCTGATTATGACCTGAATAACAATAGGCCTATATTAATAGTGTGTTTGCAGTAGTTGCTACAGCGTGGTCAAATGTATACTGTGATTTCTTAGGAAACTGATCCAAATGGAGAGAGCAGCAGGGAGAGTGCCAAGGATAGGGTCAGGGAGATTGTCAGCATTCAAGAAGATATTCTGGACAAACCAAACCAACCTCACCCAAATTACATTCCAGTTCAACAGCTGCCACACAAGCTCCTCCATTTTCAAGAGAGTTGGTTCAAGCAGTATCCATGGCTGCACTATAGATACATTTAGTGATACACCTGTTGTTGTATTATTTCAAAAATATTTATTTACAATGTTGTTGATGTTGTTTACAGTTGCACCAGAGTAAAGTTGAAAACTCTTCTAAGTTGACTCATTTTCTTTCATTAGTTGCTTTAACCTATAACATTACAGAATGCATATTCTCTTTTGATATTCAGATATGCATTATAAACATGTTAATTAAGCCGATTTATTGATTTTTTTTTCAATTATCATTGCGAATACAAAAAAAACCTATCAACTTTAGGAAGCACTTTCATATCCCACGGACCCCACCAATGTCCAAATCAAACCTACTCCCTTGGGTGAAACACTGCTCTTTATTACGTCCTTTTACTTTAACTGGGCCAAACTGTGACCAGGTTCTGTGCAGAGGTGACTGGTTAACAACAGAGAGGACAGGTATATAAATCTGTAATAAGCTCTGGAACAAACGTGTTACCGGTTTCTCTCAAAAACCTCTGCATCTTTTTTATGTTCTGATCTGGATATGCAGATAATAAGATACGTGCTTGTCCCCCTAAAATGATTTATAGTTTTAACTCTAGTATTATACTGTGGCATAACTTTGATAAGTGGGATGATGGAAGGAGCCAGGTCTTGCTAAATCTTCCAGGATTACCAACCCTAGCTTTAAGCCGAAATATACCTTTTCCAAAGATCATACAGCGTTTTAATAATCTGAAATATAAACAATAACACACCTTTCCCTGTCACTGTCAGGCAAAGCTCATATTTCATCTTGTCCGAGTTCATTACTTTACATATCTCTTTGTTAGAGGTAATTTAAAGATGAACACAGTAAGATTAACAGTTCTGGTGAAGCTGGAACAAATCACACCACATCATGTTTGAGCTGCGCGTTTCTGTATTTCGCATGGACGATTTTTGAACTGCGTCTGAACTCGAGCTGCACATTTCAAACAAACTCTTTAAATCTCTGAACAGTTTATACGAAGACACACTGAGAAGACAGCTCTCTGTGTTTCTCGGCACTTGGGAGAGTTTAAATCAGGTCACAGGGTGATAAGTTTAAAACCACAACCTTCAACAAAAATCCGTCTTTAAAGTTAACAGAAATAATAATGAGACATTTATCGTGATAGTTATTGCTGTGGACCGATGTGGTCGTTTCTGGTTGTCAGTGAGGAGGAGTTCCCTTTATCATCTATGATGTCAGTAGTAAACCGTCTGAAGTACGTCTGTAAAAATAATGACGCGCACTCCTCCTGGAGGTTTGAGTGAATCTCATTACTTTAGGCTCACTTCACCAGAGGAAACATTCTGACACCTTCCAGCTTCATATGTGAGTGAAGTTGAACACTTATTAAGAAAAATAATACATCAGTTAGGTGAATACACTGTGGGGAGAAAGCAATTCAACAGGTCATAGATGACGAGATACATAAGCCTGAATCCACAAAGTGCATAACTAATGGGAGATGATAAATATTAAATGATCTGTCTAGTCACTCAAAGCGCTTCCCAGTACAGTTTTTTGCTATTCACCCATTCACACATACATGTATACAGTGCATTCATAACACACATCACTCGCACAGTGTCGGCACAACCATCAGGTACAATTTGGAGTTCAGTATCGTCCGCATGCCGAATGGGGGACACAGAAATCGAACCAGCGAACCTCTGATTAGTGGGCGACCCGCTCTACCACAGACCCAGTTAGGCTTTATGGAAAGTCAAGTTTTTATGTAGAGAACATCCTTACAATCACATACTGATGCTAGACGACACCCAAACTGGACTTATTACAGATATGCAGATGATTGGGTCGGGGTCTTGCACTGACCTCGCTGTGACCTTGCATCTCTCTGTGTTGAGCCTCCTGCTGCTGCTCCCTCAGTGCAGAGCCGCCCCTGAACGAGGACAATGCATAGCGGGCAGTCTGTCTGCCGTTGGGCCCCATGGAGCCTTGGAGCCCCTCCAGGAGCCGCACCAGCAGGAGGTTCGCAGGGAGCTCCTCCACCGTCCTGGCCGGGGCAGGGGCACCACACTCTGGGCAGAGCAGCTGGGAGTGGGCCACCTCGTACCTCTGCAGGCAGGAGGCACAGAAAGTGTGCTGGCAGGGCAGGACCTTGGCTGACACATCCAGCCGCTCCAGACACAGAGGACACTCCAGCAGTGTCATTAGAGCCAGCTCCTCCATTTTATATGGGGCCACCTCTGCTAAAGACTAGGGCCTCTGCTGGTACATATGAGACACTGTCCTCCACCATACTGGGACAGGAGAGAGAGAGAGAGAGAGAGAGAGAAAGGCTCAGATGTGACTGTTTGTTATTTGACAGGGAAAGTGTTTCAGCATGGCTGACTGTAGCAGCCAGGCTTCACACAGACAAGTCAGTCAACACTACACGCTGCTGTTGAGGCTACAGGTGCCTCACCTGCGCGCCCAGGTGAGACTGACAATAACAGGAAATGTCCACGGAAGACGAAACATGCCCACTTTCTTCCCATTGACACAGAATACTCAGACATGTCGTACTTACACGTGTATCCGCGGTCGGCTCCACTCAGTTCTCACTAACTCCGGTCAGGAAACGACTGAAGTCTTCGCCTGTGTCGCCATGACGCAGCGTCCTGAGGAGCCGACGGGACGACGCGCTACTAGCGTCTGTTTTCCTCCGGTGACACCTCTCAGCTGCAGCGTCCACATATCAGTGACGACATGAAACCGACCAGTGGAAATCCAGCTTGATACAAACAGGTGAAACTCCGTGTGTCGGAGCCACAGCCGAACTCAGTCATTAGGAACTGGATCCGATTTCACTGCCCAACACACTTTAACCCTTGATCAGCTGTGTGTGAGTGCGTGTGCGCGCGCGTGTGTGTGCATATATATGACTCTTATTTATAAATATATATATATATTTGTGTATGTGTCGATATGTGTATATATATATATATATATATATATATACATATATATATGTGTGTGTGTGTGTGTGGGTGTTTGTGTACCATTTTAAACAGACATTTTGACCAGTCACCATTTTTACAATGGACTGTTTGAGGTTTAAGAACTGGTTCTAAGTTTAAGATTAAAATCAGGGTTAGGGTTAGGCATTTAGGTTTGCTGGGTAAGGTTAGGGTAAGGGGCTGGGGAATGCATTATGCCAATGACTGTCCTCACTATGATAGAAGTAAAATAGGGTTAGGGTTAGTGTGAGTGTGTGTGTGTGTGTGTGTGTGTGTGTGTGTGTGTGTGTGTGTGTAAATACAGTAAATATATGCATGTTTTTATATAAAATGTTGTATTTACATGTTCTATAGATATATAATAAGAAATAATATTTAAAGTACATTAAAAAATAGTTTTAAAAAAGCTTTACCTTTCAATTCAAGCCTTTATTCAAGGTTATATCTGCTGTTAATATTTGATTGTGACTTGTATGTTATATTTCAATGCGTGATTATGATCTGTTCTTCAAATGTATTGTTTTTTGTAATCCCATGTGAACCTTCCTTAGGCACTGTTAAAAGCACTAAACAAATAAAATAAAATGTTATTGTATTTGTTTTGTCGTTTTTCTAAATTAAATGTTGATTCCTGGTTTTCTTTCTTAGGTTTTCAGTACTATTTTACAACACGCTAAACACATTAAATCTAAAAGAGCTGCTTAATTCATTCTAATAGTGGTATAGGACAGTCATACGTTCTCATATTAGCTCTCTCTATGCAGCTACAGCAGCGTTTACAGCAGTGTAACGTGACATGGTCTCCCTCTGCTGGTGCATTCACTGACCAGCTCTGCAGCTTTTCTCTCCTAGGTACAGTCTACGTCAGTCCTACCGGAAACCTCCACATGGAAGGAAACCGGACAAACCTGAACTCTACCAGAAACCACCTATCCTCCATCACTATGTATCAGCCTTCACCCCCCACACACACAAACCAGTCACAAATGATAATCCACACTTTTTATCCAGTTGTGTTATTGTTCTGTGGAGTTTATTTGCACAGTCTAAACCCCAGATTCCCCTTCTTGCATCACAGGACTGAATCATTTATCCATGTAGGCTACGCACTGAAGGTTCAGGACATTCGTTTGAATTTTTTAAACAAGCATGAATCTTTCATGTCTTATTTCACATCAGCAGAACTCGGGGAATTCTAAAAATGTGCATATGGCTTTTACAGGGCGAGTGAGAGCAACAGGGAAAAAAGGAAACAGAGGGAGAGAGATTATCCATGACTTATTTACATGTTCATCTCAATCTGGATACAGGCCCTTCCTCTCAAGGCTCTCACACTTGAATGGTTCTGGCAGAGTAAAGAGAGGCCTAAACAGGACCTGATGGCTTTTTTAAAATCTAGGTAGAAATGTAACAGCTTGATGAATCAAGGCCCCCCCCCCTGCTAGCGATGGCTCTTCTGTCATCCAATCAAGGACACATGCAGAGGAGGGAGTGCAGCTGATTTAATGCTCAGGGGACGTCTAGTTGCTTATCAGCGTCTCACAGCCCCGACGGTCAGTGCAGTCTCCACCGAGGGACCGTGTTTGATGGTTCTGATGCATAGTCTATCTGATGGAGAGGGAAGGGTCTCCCGGGGATCGCCCTGAGCTCAGTGGGCTGTCTCTCAGAATACCCTAGCTTGTCACAAGTTGCTGTACAAGGAGGAGTGCCTTCTTCTCCCCCTTTCATGTTTTATTTAAAATGCTGTCTTGCTCAGAGAGTGCTGCTAACTCATTGAATGTGATCTGTCTCAGCATGGCCTTTTCCCTCATATTTCTCTTCCCCAGGTCTTATTCCCTGCTCTGTTTGGGCCTGGGTTTGATCCTGTGGCATTTGTGTTGCAGCAGTTCCATTTGAGCAAGGTGTCTGTCCAAACGCTTTAATCCTTGTGCAGCAGTTTGATGAGGATTAACCACAAATCGAAACAGCTCTTTAGTTGAACCAGGGCGACATAATTAGCTTCTCTCTTACACCGAGAGATAATCCGCCACCCAAAACGTGAGCCTGTGTCCCAGCGGCAGCAGTTCCCTGGTGCTCATTAGGTGAATCATTTAGGTTGTTTCTCTTTCTTTCTTGAAACACAAACTGACTGGCCTCAATACAAGACAACTTTCCCTCACAAAGCAAATGTGAGGTGAGAGAGGGAGGGGGGGGGAGAGAGAGATAGTACACAAGTGAAACTGGATTAACCGGTACATCTGCAGGTATTCCTGCTTCATGTGCGCTTGTGTATACACAGACACCTCGGGCTGTTCATGCAGGGGAGGCGTCCACTCCCATTGTCTGACAAAGTCCTGCAAACAGCAGAGAGATGCATTAACGGCCTGCAGTGCTGTGTCACTCTGTGTCATCTGATGCACTCATGACTGCCTGAAAGCCTGCGAATGTAATTTTAGGCCAAAATGAAGAACGCACAGCAGCAGGCAGCTCTCCACTACATGCTTTTTTTTTACATCCATCCATGAAGGAACTTTGTGATTCTTCCACCCACAGTTTGTTCTGCCTGGCCCTCATCTGCCAGCAGATTGAATCCTATAAATATTTCACATTTGATAAATAAATGAAACAACCTCTTTTCTTACTTCTGGGTAGAGCTAACTTGCTCCACTACCTACGCAGGGGCTTATTATCTCTGCTCTGACATTGTGTCTCTGCTCTGGGATGTTTTATTTGTTTTCGAATACGCATCTAACCCGTCCATTTAGCTGCTAACGGCAGATGTGGTTTTACAATAGTTGGTGCTTCTGCTCAGTTTGGAGCCATTACTGGGCTAGATTTTAAGATTTCTTCATGCATCTCATGAATTAATAATAAAACAATAAAAATACCATTTTCTCAGCAGCCTTTGAGAGAACATAGAGACGTTTCTGCCTTTTTAGAAGACAGCAGTGTGACCTGTCAGTCCATCACGTCCTCACAGACCTCCTCTGACTGCTCTCTCAGCCTGTTCATACATTACTCACACAGCACTATAGGCAATGTGCTGTTTTACTTGATTCCGGCTGCAGGCTGTGTGCATCAGTAGCACGCTGGGTCATGTGACTTTACGCTTTACCTTTGCGTTAAAAACACAACCTGAGGGAAGAAGACAGAGTTGAGCCAATCACAACGGCAACACCTGGGCCAGGGTAAAGTTGAAGCTCTCTCATTGTGTGGACTTTCTTTTTCGCCCGCAAGAAGTCTTTTGGTGTGCAAATGCTCCGGCAGCTGACGAGTGAAACTAAAAATAGGATGTGCACACCTCAGAGCCAGCTGCGTCTATACTCTGCCTTTGGGACTGCCTGTGCGTCTCCCCTCACTCCGCTCTCAGTCCTCTTGCTCTCCATTCTCCTCTCAGAGTAGCTCTCTCTCTCTCTCTTTTTTTCTCCTTGCCTGAATCCCTGGCTCAGGCCTCGTGTGTCCAGTTAGTCCTGTGCTGGCATGAAAGACCTGAAACAGAACACCGCTCCTCCTCGCCATGCATGGTACGCTCTATTCTCCAGCCTGATGGGAAACTAGAAACACTGGCTCACCACAGAGAATTTGAAGTCTCTGTTCCATGAGTCTCGGATCCAATTTTTTGAGAAGTACACCGAATTGTTATATCCATCCCAAATAAAGAAAATCTGGTGGGTTCAAAAAAAGATATCGATATTAGCAAATATTTGTTTGAAATGCTTCCGAGAAAAATGCCAGACATTTCTGTGCTGTTTGGCGGGACATCAAGCAGGAAGCTCGGAGCAGTTGGAGCTGCATCTTTGTGCTAATTATAAAATAACTTTCCATCAGCAGATAAACTTCTCATCTGAGATCTGACAATGATCAGTTTGGTACTTTTTTCACACAACTCCATGAAAAGTGCAAAACCAATAAAGTGACTGAATAGCAAGTTGAGCCTGAGGTTTAGCGACACTGTTTCCAAAGCTTCCACTACATTCAGCTGCAGTCACATGTCCCTTCCGACCACATCACCAGACGAGAGCAGCAAACAATGCCAATTTTCTGCCAGCTCTGCATTATATTTAATGTCAACCCTGGTCAATTCTTGCTATCTGCTGCATCTATTTCCATCATTGATTAAACTGCCAATGACGTCAATTCAATTAGTTGTCGGAAATATATAAAAATGCCAATTAAAGCTTCTCAGAGATGGCGGTCATGTCTTTAAATGTCTTCTTTTGTCTGACACAAATATATTCCATTTATAATAATACATGACAGAGAAAATAAAGACATTCTAGAATCTCTGAATCTAGACGAAGACAACATTGGGTATTTCTACACCATTTGTGCTTGAAAAAGGATTGAAATTCTTAATTTGTTGTCAGAATAGTTGGCGATCGTAACTCAGCTAACTGGATTGACACTTAGTGGGGAGCATACCTCCGCCAAGGTCCAACAATCACCTTAAATTCAATCAGGCTGCACCAAATGTCACACTCTCATAGAGTTTTCATCAGAGTCTATAAATTATTCCCTGGAAAAAGGATGATAATGCAAAAAAAGTAATGGATGAATTCCTGGATCAGCACCAACATGTGATGGGTTCTTCATTGAGCCATTCCGCACCCTTTCACAATGTTCCATGGAAATCGTTTCTTTTATTTTTTGTGAATAATTGCTTAGACACACAGAGCAACAAACAAATGTTACAGGAAGGTTGTAGCTATAGTACAATATAGTACATTTTGAGTTATGATGAATAAAATTAGGACTCTGAAACATACAGTAATGTTTTTCAACAGTGCACAGATGTTTGAATAAGTGGCTAAACTTAAAAAATATGTAATTGAAACCATTCTTTTACGAGCCATTTTTAAGGATTAATGTGGGAACAAAGGGCTTTGGGCTGAGGGCCAGCGTCTCAAAGTACTGAGAGTTGGATTAGCACATCGTTGCTTTGCTCTTTTCATGGGATTTGTTGACAATAAGAAAAGTTTGAAATAATGTCAGCATTATTCTTTTAGAGAGAGCGTCTTACCAAGTGGCTTTTGTGTTTTTTTTACAAAGCATCAATTCAAAGGTGAAGCAGCATTACAGACAGAGACTTTTTCCTGACGAGCAGAGCGAGCAGGCCTGATGCACGTACGCTAGACGGCCTCGTTTGTCCCTCGGGACTCTGTGAACAGGAAAATTGTCTTTCGCAAAGCAAACACACTAACACGATTATTGTGGCCTGCTGCATGTGTGCGGCTGATGAAAAGGGAATCACATGTGAAATGAATGGCTGGCTTTCTTTCACTCTCTTCCTCTGGAACAAACTCTCTCAATCACACACCCTTTGATGTGCTTTTGTGTGTGTCTAATTTCCATTCAGCCGGCAGACACGCGTGTTGCACACTGTTTGCTTGCTATCAATTTTTGAGAAAGACTCTGAGCTTTCAAAAACAGGGTGGAGCGGCCTTTCTCTTTTGTTTTTCTCTCTGCCTCATCGTTATTCATGCAAATCCATCAGCTACACACATCTGTGATGCTGCACTCCCATTAGATTATTTTTCAGATAACTACCTGGTGGGCCACTCTACAATGAATAATGTGGAATGTAAGCGTATGTATGTATATGGGAAAATGTATGGGAAAATGTATATTTAAATACATGTCCATTTTCCTTTCGTCGGATAAGTGGTGGATTTTGTCATGTGAAGAAAAGTGTGTCAGAAGCGATTAAGGTGACGATGAATGCCATCTAGAGGCCAGATCATGACTCCTGTTAAACCGTGGAAATAATCTGTGTGGTTCACAAAACCGAGAAATGTCACCAGTCCCTCAGAGGGGTTTATGCATTGGCTCAAGGCTCTCTCTCTCTCCCTCTCTCTCTCTCTCTCCTCTCTCTCTCTCTCTCTCTCTCTCTCTCTCTCTCATCTCTCTCTCTCTCATCTCTCGTCTCTCTCACACACGCACACACACAAAAACACTAATACGGCTTTGTCATTCTCACTTTCTGTCACGATTTGAGTGTTTTCACTAAAAAACATGCAGGCTGCCATTTCTCTGAAACATGTACTCTTAAACATCTGCATGTATCATTCTCTTAAAGAATAACAGATCACGGCCATGTAGAGAGCAGGGTGGTCTCCATCCTGTGTGTAAATCTCATCGGCCTTTCCTCGAGAAGCTATGATCCAGCTCGGCCGGGTCTTTATTCTGCTTAACGTAAGTCACACTGCAGACCTTTCCCTGATCCATGAGGAACCCATACACAGACACACACACACACACATGTTCAGGATCAGCCGCCCACTTTCACCTTGGCGTCATTTTTTGTGCCGGAGTCGGACCTCTTCCAGCTTAAATAAAACAACTCTCCAGATGTTGATGTTTCTCCCAGATGAACGAGTCTTAACACAAATAATGGACGAAGCTGTAGCACAGATTTAATCAGTGTCACATCCGAGGATAAGCTTTGGTTCAGCTGTGTAAGAAGATTGTACATTAAAACCACACAAGTAAGCTCCGTCATTGTCGACTGTGATGGAGGTTGACTAATTAACAGCGGCCTAATTTGGAAATCAGTCACTCTTTGGTTTTAGAAAACAGTCTGTGATTTAATACCACAATCACAATCGAAACCCAATCACCCGGGCTTTCAGGGTGCGCAGGATTATTTCTGAGTCGGTTGCCATGGCGATGAAGTCCATTCCATCGTAGCGTTCCCCCAGTGTAGTGAAGGATTAGATGTGATGGCAGACATCTGTGTCAAATCCTTCTCCAGCTCATTTCAGGCATTTGTCGTGTTCTTGGATGACAGACGACTCGCTGACACTTGCAGACGAGGTGAATGCGCTGCGGTTCCATGAATAACTTTCAAACTCTTGTTTATGCCCCACTTCCTTTTTCGCCATCACTTCCTGTCCCCCTATCGCCTGAGGCAATATGGTCTTTGAGGTAAATACCATTTATTTTGTAGCTTTCCTATGATGGCTGAATAATGGCTTGAAGTACGTGGCTAAATGAGAGTCTGAGGCCGGGGGTGGGAGTAATCTCGCCTCTCTCTCTGAGCGGTGACACGGGCCAATAGAGATTAATGAGAGAGCAGGGGTCTTAAGACTTTCAGTGCAACAACAGAAGCAGCATCTGCTTGGGTTCATGTCGTTTACACTTTCACCCCGTCCTACAGCCATTTACTGGCCCTGCAATAAGATAAGATAAGATACATTTATGGTCCAAACACATGCACAATCACACGACATGCAGAGTAGGAAAATGTTGCTCCATTCACTAGTGTAACAAGGTTTCAGCAGATGAAGGCACCAAACGCAGGCCCTGCAGCTTGATGAGCGAGGGATAATTTACTTGGAAAAAAACAAAACAGTCTTACGTGAAATGAAATAAAACCCCAAGTGGCAGATAATAAGCAAGCAAACAAAAGGTCAACACTTAAACGAGGATACACAATTCAAGCATTGGACGTCTGGTTGCTTGCTGGAGCCATTTCCTCTTTGAAAAATGGTTTGTCACCCATGGGAGCCCTCATTTCTCGGAGATGGAAGGAAACATTTGAGGAAACCTAGGAAATGGGACTAACCCGTGTCCTAATCCAGTTACCACCATAGATTGGATTAATTCTTGGGGATACACTACTGGCACTTAAGTAAAAAACTACCAGTCATTGTCTGGTAACCATGATGTAGAACCTGAACCATGAACTGGGGTCTGTATCCAATAGCCGTTGGCAGACCAACAGAGCCTCCCACAGAACCATGGTGCTAGCGTTGTCCATAGACCATTTCCTTTCACAGGCTCCATTTTTAACATCTGCATTGTTTCATTATTGTCCAAGTTTATTTATGTAATTGATTAGGGACATAAAACTGACGTATGAAGGGCTTTATTTATGCTCAATGCTGAAACCCCTAGAATATGAATGTGTAAAGTTAAATCTGTGAATGTACTTTTTTCAGGCCTGATATACATATAAATAATGTGTGCAGTTATGTTTAGTGCACTGCTGGTAATCACAGAGCGTTTGTAGCAGGTCAGTAGATGGGGAGGCAACATGCCCACCATCTGTGTGCAACATTTAATCTCTGGAGGGATTAATCTGGAACTCTATGGAGGGGCTCTTACATGCAAAACACACTCAGCTTTGAAAAAAACACTTTGCTGTGATATAAAAAAAATCATCCTGCAGATGACGATAAGAATAATGTGCACTGAATTTAGCTATAATAATGCATTTGGCAGTTATATGGGCCGTCTGTTGTGCAGAGCTGGAAACCCCGTAATTTAAAAGCAACAGATAACTTCTGGTAATAGATTTGGGTTACATTCAAAGAAATGGGAGGAAATTCTTCTCACTCTCGGCTGCTGCAGGTTTTTTGTGCCACTTCCCCGGCCGTGGTGAATGATTCGCTCCAACTGAACATCATTCCATATCCACAAAGTTTGCAATTCCGTGTGAAAAGACCGATCCAGCAACCATCACTTTTTTTGTTCTCTCAGTGAGTATAAGCGCTCAATCACTCAAGTCGTGTGGAGGATTTGTTTTAATTAAACCTGAACCCCCTCTATCGCCCCGCAGTCAAATTGAACGCTCAAATCTAATACTTAGATTATTTCCCCTGTACAGTAATAGCTCCGTAATGAATTCAGAGCTGGCTTTGTCCCTGGGCTCTCCTTAAAAGGCATGAAAGAAATTAACAGCCAACAGAGTCTTTATCTCGCTCATGCACTAATAAGAGTTACACATAAGGAAAAGTGCTGTGAGGCTATTTGAAGATGTTTTATAGAGCAATGACACCTCAAGGTATGGTTGGGGCATGCAATGCTAATTGAACAGCACAGGGAAATGCTGGGAGGAATTTAGACAAAGTTCCCTGCTGATTATTTAATAGGCCGACACATTGGCTGAGTGCAGCAGATTGTCACTGTACAAAATCTGGCTCGACGGAAAAGTGAACTCTTCTGTCACGGCTCCAGCCTGCTGACATGCTCACACACTTCATATTAAAATGCAAAGTGTAAGAGGTGCCTGTCATAATTTCAGGCTGCTTGTATACAGAAGGTGAGTAAGTCCTTGTCCATTCTCCCATAACATCATAACTGTTTACCTGACCTGCCGTAGTCATTGTGTGATTATTTTCCAGATTTACGACACAGTGTCCCACAGAGTTTTATCCCCCGTAATATACTCTGCACTCTTCCTGTGATTTATAATGGCCGCTGCCCCGCACGGCAGCACACACCATTGTGTGCTCCTTCACGCTGTGGTGTTGCCGTGCTGATCAGTGGCCCTTGGAGTTGATTTATGAGCAATGGGATTTCCGGTCAGAACATCTTAATTGAGCCTGTACATGCTCCAGAGCAGACCTTGAGAAAGGGATAAGCTAATGAGGGGAAAACTGACGGGGTGAAGACACATTGGCTTTAAATCAAGTCCTTACAGCCAGAAGCAGCAAAAATGAAGCAACTACAGAGTCATGTACTCCTACACAAATGATATGGAGCTTCAAGTACACTTAACTGACCTCATAACTAGACAGCGGAGTGGCTTTTCTCTTACACCCGGATTTTTCTCTCTTTCTTTACCCCTGGTGGACTCAGGAGGAGCCCAGGTGAGCATTGGTATGCAGCTACCTGGCTCGCTCTCCTCCACTCCCCCCTGTGGCTCAGGAGTCCTAGATATTTTGTCTCATTAGAAGCTTTGCACCTGGATTCAGAACCTTGTTTTTGTGCAGTGCATGTAGGAGGCTGCATGGATCCCAGAACGAGGCTGGAAGAATTATCAGAGAATACATGGGCTGCACATGTAACTCAGATAACTAAGTGTATCGCTGACAGTGGTTGTCTGAGGAGGTGAGTGATCCTGAGTATGTAGTTGCACCTCACTGGCTGGCGCCAGAGCAGCGAGCCGAGGGAGGAGATTGGCGCCAAAGAAGTGTAAAAGCACACTCACAATGGAGTCAATGCCTGCTGAAGTCAGCACTACTGACTGACACCTGTCATTGTGATACGTTCATGTGTGGGTGGGGTGTGTGTGCGTGCGTGTGTGTGTGTGTGTGTGTGTGTGTGTGTGTGTGTGTGTGTGTGTGTGTGTGTGTGTGAAACAAAGCTTCTGACTACCCAAGTTAAGTGACGACCCTGCAAAAGGGAAATTTGATTCAACTACATGGCTCAGAATAGCACATACATATGCAAAAGCCCAACAGTCCCCTTAAATTAGATCTGCACCAAATATAACACACATAGGAGTGTCCGATATCTAAGTTCCCTAAATGTGTCTGATTTTTATTTCATCAAGATCCATGAATTATTCATAGATATATATAGAATCTTGCTTACAAACAAACAAACCAACAAACAAATGGCAAGCGGTGAAAACATAACCAGATGGTTGTCAGGCCAGAAATCCTAACTCACTGACTGTAATTTCATTACACTGTGATGTTTTGGTAATATTGTGCTTACACTCATTCATATTTATTGGGATGGACGAATCATTAGAAATACCAGTCTGTATGGCTCAAGAGAATTCTAAAGCACCTCAAACTGCTATAAAATTTGGCAAAATATCTAGTATTAGTATTAACACTAAATTAAACTGGTACATTTTTTTATGATCTACAAATGTTAAGTAAAGACTCTTTAAATTGTTTCCATTGTGGAATGAGTACTGTGGAATATTTAAAGTCCATAATTTCAAGAAGGAACATGTCAAATTACTGATCAATAAATTACTTTGTGCATCATCTTAATAACGAGAGGCTCAAAGAGTTAACACGCGTTGTGTCCACATACTGCTTCAGTACGTGTCCTCCTCTGTCCCACCAAACAGGTTACCTCTGACAGTTTTCTGCAGGGTTGTGACGGTGTTGACATCCACCATGATTTTGTCCTTTTCTTCCCCCGGATTCATTTGCAATCTGTTCCACTGGTATTTCTGCACATTGGATTTGGCAGAATCAGGCCAGAGTAAGACCCCAAATGTACCGCGAGGCTGTAAATTGGCTTCAGTTTCTCTAACTACGTCCCTGCAGGCTCCCTGTGAAAGAGCACACAGTATGTAGGTTTAGGATAATCACAGTTCAGACAACAGTACGGCTCGAAATGGGAAAAATTACCCTGCATGTCTTTTTTTACAAATAATTACATGAAGTGAAACTAAAGGGAAAATCTGGGCACCAAAGTGGTGACTGGAATTAGAATTAGAAAGTTATTCACCTATTGTTTTTAAAGTATAAGGGTTAGGGTTAGGGTTAGATCAAACTGTGAGAAAAAGGTTGTTTGAGATCAATATCTGGCTTTCTTGTTTTGAAAAGTGTAGCACAACCCCTGTAAATGCCTTTTTTAGCCACAACACTGAACAAATGTACAAATACTAAAGACGAAGACCTGCGGAGAAAGCTCCATGTCTCCCAGTTAGTCGCCCACATTTCCATTCACCTCCCCAGTGTTTATAAAACTCTGGCATGTCAGTGATCTAAAATTAGGGGAGTGAGCAGGGAAAACATGTTGGTCTTTGAGACGAGCTCTGAAAACAAGACCTATACCACTAAGAGTTTGGATTCTTTCAGAGGAGAGCAACACATTGCATATTTCATCTTTTTATTCTAGATGTCACGCCTGTTGCAGTTTCCAGAAGTCTCCTATGTCACAACAATACCATCAGTAATCGTCTTGGATTTATGACACAAGAGGAGAGTGAATTACAGTATCTTCCAAACCTCATATAATACAGGACCTAATCCTTGTATTCACCAAATGAAAAATTAAATCCTGTTTTCTTGGTTTTACATCATGCCTCCATTATTGCATGTGTGAATGTCGGTCTTTTCTGGGCGCCTGCTATCTGATAAGCAGGGTAATTCTCCCACTCTTGAATGCACAAAGGCTTTGCAGTCATTTTCTAATACAAGGGGGTGTAATCACGCTGTCAGACCTGTCTCACGCGTAAGAAAGCTGCTGTGGGAAATGCAAGGCCTGCAGTCAACCCTGCTGGGTAATTGAGGGAGGTCAGCGATGGCAGTGATGTTTTTTGATTGAAGATTTAATGTTACTTTGCATCCTAGAGGAGGATGTTGGTTATCGACCATCTATAAAGACCAGAGGACCAAGGCCAGGATCTGAGGCTATTGATCTGTAATGAAAGCAGAGTGGCAACGGCTGGGTTCAGGTGGAAATGTGGGATAGGCCAGCAAGGTCATCTGTGTGAGGCCAGGCCAGGCCAAGCCAGGCTAACGACGTGAGACTGCACACTTTTGATATGCAAAAAAAACCCTGGATGCATTGATTTTTTATTGGGGTGTTAGGATTCAGATGTGATGCGAGGGAGAAATGCCATCCAGAGCGGATCTGGATTTCAAAGACTGGGAAAGAGGCATTGGATTTCAAGCTGAGAGATTTCATGCTGTGTTTCTATTGAATGAGGTCTGAGAGGAAGAGATATGTGTCTGGGTGCAGAGAGGAAGAGGAGAGGAAGAATGGCCACGATATCCCTGACAAATGTATTATGTTACAGTCTCCTTCCAGGGTTTCTCTGTTTCACTCTCCACTAGGGAAGAAGCTAATGCGATTGTTAATAAGTGTCTGGAGGAAAAGACTAAGCTAAATAGATATTTGAATTATATAATATTTCTTTAAACTTTCTTTTCTGTAACATATTGGTGTAGGCTGTCGTCCTTTTTGCCCAGGAGTAATGATGCTAAGAGCTACAGGGGTATCTGTCTACTATTTTTTATATCTCTGCACATATATAGCAAAATGTATCACCAAACTGTAACAAAGGTCTTTCCATTGAACTTGCTTGGGAGGACACTCACTGTCCCAAGAGAGACGCACGTCTTCATCTATCATCTCACCGTTTTTTTTTGGTGGGGGTTGCAGCTATATGGTCCCAAGGCATTACTCCTTACCGATGCAATGTGGCAACACTGCAGATATCTCTTTGCTAAAAATAGTGCTCTCTATAGTGATACACAGATATGGTTCTCTGTCCGTTTCCTTGAGATCCATTCCAGAGGATGGGGCGTACATTTGAATGTCAATAATGAAGGATCTATATCACTTCTTGAATGACATTTTGTGGTGATGGGTGCAGCAAAAGATAAAATGTTTTAGCTTTTTTCCAGTGGAGCTTCAAGTCAAATCAAGCTGTTGTTTAAAATTATGTCACTTCTGAAAGAATTGCGGCCATGACTGGTGTTAATGTTGTTCAGTTTGTATCCGGACAAGCGTGGTCTCTTCCAAATGAACATTACATAAACCAAATCAAACCTTTGGCCAATTCAAGCATGACGGTCTTAATCACAATCATAGTGTAGCTGCACAGGAGATAAATAATCTGTCGGAGGCTTGTTCTGCCACAACCCTAACCCTAATTCAACCACAACTGAACCCGAATGTAAAAAGGATTTTAAAGAACTTTTTATATCTGTAATATCTAGTTCCTGTCAGTTCACCTTGGAAGTCACAGTTATTGCCTGTTTCAGAGTTATATATATATATAAAATAATAATTATGCCTAAAACATTGAAATTATGTATTTCAATTACATTTTCAACTTATAAATTGGATGAAGTGGGATTTATGACCTGCACTGCAGCCAGCCCCCAGGAGGCGATCAAGACTCTTTGGCTTTACTTTTTGGCAGCTGCTGTTTATTAATCAGTCACTGTTTGGGGGAGCAAACTAGTGAACGACCAATTATGAGAATTGCCCTCATGAGGAGGTTGAAAAAGACTGGAATGTCCCTTTGACTCTCGGTGTGTTGAAGGTCACATCAAGCTCCATTGATACAATTCTTACCCATTTATTAGCTTTTTTGCACACTTACAATCAAGGATTAGATCAATATCCATTGGCATTATATTCTACCTACACAACATCATCTATCCAACACATAATGAGACAAAAACTTTCACAATGGCAAACAGATTTAGGCGGTGCTTTTCCTCATTTAGGTTAGTCTCAGTCATAAACACACCATTTCTACCCATCACACTAAGCGGTGTATTGAACGTTTGTTTGAAATTGCATAATTATGCTAAGGGTGAAATGACATGCAGTGCCTTTATCAAAGCTTAGTATATGTATATGTGTCATCAGTGGAGTGGAGTGATATTCCATTGCTAACTCACAGCACCATCTGGGTACATCCATTAAAAAAAAGTCTATTGAGGGCATTTGCACGTACAGTAGGTGATAGGTTGATGAATTGAAACAATGTTGCCCCTGAGGTTGCTTTGTTGCTTCATCTAGTGATATAGTACAGTGGCCTTTAGCACGCCTGGCTCCCAGCTCTCTGAAGTGGGCACAGGGTCAGCGATCCAAGCCCCAACAGGAGTAACCTGATCTATGCATGTGTATATCATATACAACACTGTGCATACTATATTAACGACTCACGCTGCCTTGTACTGTGTGTGCTCCTCTAGTCATGCTGGCAGGGAAAGTGGCCATTGTTTTTATTTTTTTCTCTCAGTACAGTGTGTGTCTTCGAGGGTGCAGTCTATTGCAGATGCAGTAAATACTCTTTATTGATGGTGACACGATACTACAGCACCGTCTCTCTTTACTTCTCCTGTCTTTTTCTGGTCTTCACGATCGCATTTAGAGACGATACTTTCTCAGAAGCTCTGATTGCCAGTTGTACTTCCTCTCCGGAAAGCGATCTGGAATCCTAATGCGCCGGAAGTCCTGGATGCATTTATCCAGCTCCTGCTCTGGAGTCATCTTGTCCCTATTCGCTTTCCTCTTCGCGGCATCTCGCTCCCGCACCCCGAAGGTTCTCACGCGGAGCATGTCAGTCTTGCGGCGCATCTCGGCGTGCTGCAGCATGTGACCTGGTCCTTTGGGCATGGGGCGGTCCAGCGTCTGGATGTTGGGCCGCCGTCTCACAGGGCCGCAGATCACGGTCCCTTGAGGGGAGCTGGCCTCCGATTGGGTCTCGGAACAGGAAGTTGAGAGGTCGTTGAAGGAAGTGCCGCTCTCGCCTTCGCGCTCACTTTTATGGCTCTTGCAGCAGCAGTCGCAGTGAGAGGACGACCACTTGGAGGGCCCACCTAGGAAACACACACACACAAACACAAACAGACATTAAATTTCCTTTTACAGCAAGACCCTCCTTCGCGCAGAGAGAGAGAGAGTGCAAAGTAAAGTGTCGAGGTGGTGACAGATACCACAACTAATCGAAAGAAACAGCTACTGTTGAAAACAAATGCTGACAAATGCCTACACAGCATTTTCAATGTCATACAAATATCTTCAAATGAATATCAAATGAATGAAGTATGTGCGTCTGAGCGTGTGTGTGTGCGGCTGAGTTTGTGTGTGTGTGTGTGTGTGTGTGTGTGTGTGTGTGTATGTGTGTGTGCGTGTGTGTGTGTGTTTGGGAGTATTTAGGGGGATACAGATGTAAAACCACTCAAGTTATTGGCTTTGACATTAAATAGCTGAATCTGAAGGAGCTGCTGGGTTGTGCATATTGCCTCCCCTGATAAGAACTACCTCAGGGCTTACTGCACTTTACCATGGCTCCCTACAGAACATCTCACCCATTTACTTGGTGAAAGCCTGTCTTTACGCCAAAAAAGAAAACCCGTTGGCATTGTAATTTCTTATTAGAATTGTAACCTGGCTGTCAAGAAGGTGGTGTATAATTTTCTTTTTTTCAGATAAGTCATATAAGTGTACAAATGTACTTTATATCGTTTGAGGTGGAAAAAAAAAGGAGGTTAACACATAAAGATATATTTATCTTGGGCAGAATCAGAACCAGGTCAGTGAACAGTGAAGTGAATAGATGTACCTGCAGACCCTGCGGGTGTCCTGATCTCCTGTCACGAGCTCGAGGAGCAGGGAACCTCGTGCGAGCAGGACATTTTAATGGTCTTCTTTCTTCCCCCTGTGCTTCTCTCTTGTCTCATCTCACATCCTCCTACACTTCTAATTATGAACCAGAAACAGCGTAGTGCCCACTGGCTTGTGACAGTGTTCAAGTAAAGACAGCAAACACAGTCGCTGTTTCATTTTTCGAAAATATCCCTGAACTCTGCTCTCATTAAATTCTACTAACAGGTAGAAATGTGCAGTGTTGAAAAAGGCTTTGCTCGCTGCAATATAAACAACAGTGCATTGGAAATAAAATCATGTGCAAAGACTCTAAACCCCTCTTAATGGGTTTTCCCAATGTGATGATATAGACTCAATACCAATGATATCTAAGAGGGAGCAATAATTTGTCCATTACCTCCTTTCAGAGCAGGCAACAATTTATACTGAGCAGAGTTCAAGGGGGATTTGAACCTCTCTGTGCACACTGTCATAACGACCTTATCTCTGGCGTGATGATTGCATTGGGCCGATAGTGAGAGAGTCACTAACAGCTTTTTAATGGCTAATCCATGGGTAAAGAGGCCAATCAGCGCACCAATTTCCCCGCACAGAAAATGAATCCAGCTGGATCCGGCAGACGAGCAGCACCAGGCAAATGGATGCAGGCGCTTTAGCCGGGAGGATCAAGAGAAGGGAGGCTGAGTATTGTTTCTAAAAGGCTGGATGCTGAAGTCCTAAGGGGAAACCCAGTTAGGAAGCAAGCCAACACCCAATAATAGCATCATCAAATTTTTAGGCCATGCAGGAAAATGGCTTGTATTAAAGCTACTGACTGGCTGAGAGGCACCTGGGCTTTCATTGTGTTGTAGATGAGTATTTGTCAAGACAGAGCGGGGACATGGAAATGTACACAGAGTTGTTGAGTGTTTAGGGTTTAGCATTATGGACTGAAGAAAATATTGATTTGTTTTTACAGTCTTCAATGCAAAAATAAATCTATGCATGTAGGACTAAATCCCAGTCAAGCTTTGACGTCCCCATCATCGGCAGGAAACAACTAAGAGCCTTGTCAGGAAACACAGCCACTCTTGGGTACACATAAACAAGTTGCTGTGTACAATACACTTTGATATCTTTTCAGGGAAGCCATTGATTGGATTGTGTTTTTCTCAGACCTATACAGTCTGTCTAAGAGATCATATTCCAACCACATTAAAAGAGCGGGGCTGGTCCTCTGGCCGGGCTCCGGCTGAGTCTGCACTTCTCACAAACAACATAGAGAGAGGGATGGAGTGGAGATCTGTGCGGGAGCGTGAAGGCGTGTCAGCCAGGGTGTTGTCAGACTCGTCTCTGTATCTAATGAAAGCAGCGATGTTTGTCCACGTGCCTGAGAAACCTCACTTTCATGAAAACTCGACTGGACGTTTGATTAAATCACAGGTTTTCACCCGTTTAGCTTTTAAATGGCAGGAAAGTAGGACATGATGAGAACTGAAGGCAGGGAGCTCTGACAAACTCAGATCCAAATGTCACTGAGTTCCTTATCAAACGTGAGTGTATTTCTTTTCACCAGTGCTCCTGAACTGACTCATCAGGAGTGTCTGATGTTTGTTTCTTTAACGGCACAGCAGCTTTGAGCCCCAGGCAAGTAATCTGAGATCGGCTCGGTGCAATCACATTCTGAGGCAAAAAACTAATAAAAACAAACAAGAAAGACTCAATCAATCTGCAATTTTGTGTTTTTATTGTAATACTGCACATGACCAGGAGGCCAGTTTTATTTCTATATGCCGAATTGAGCTGTCCGCAACTCATAACTGAGTCTCTGCAGTGAGTTCTGAACACAGCGTGGCATTTCACATCCTGGCTGTCTGGTCCAGACAGAAAAATAAAGCTGAACTTCTGAATTTCTCAAACAACATGTCTCCTAGATCCACTTTCACAACTGCTTGCTATTTGTCCAAAAACAACAAATCCTGTGAGGCCGAGTTGTGTGAATTATAAATGCTTCAGTTGCTGCAGGGTTCCAGGGTAAAAAACCTTTTTTTTCCGGACAAGATTAGGAGAAAATCATGGGGGGGTGAGAAGTTCAGCATGAGACAACAATTTTGCTTTATGTATGAGGGGTTATTTTGTGTGGCAGGTTGAATATGCATATTCATTCTGCTAGACAGGGAGTTAATCTCATACGAGGGGAGACGCTCTGATCTCAGACACACTCTTATATTCTCCAGCTCCCAGATCCAGTTACACAAATAATTTTCTGGTCTGCCGCTGCCCCAGGAAGAGAGTGGTTTACATGCTTGTTAGCTCACAAATTAGGCCAGCGTGTCCTTGCAGCAGGAAAAGGGCTTGTCTTGCAAAGGCAGTGACTGTCCTTACAGAGAGAGGAAAATCCATTTAACCAAGATAGTCCTATTCACTACAAAAGTATCACTTCAGCAGTTTGTGTCCACACACCCTAACTGATGGCTACAGCCAGCTGCTTGCCAGATATAATAATGTGTGGAATATCTGCATGCATTTGAATTTGTCGATACAAGTCACCTCAAACCTTCTCCATCAAAACAACCCTCATCAGCAGCAGTGAAGAGAAAGAAGTGGTGAGGAAAAAGTCAGGGAGCTTCACGTGACCTATTTCAAGGACACAGAGTCTCTCATAGTCTGCCCCGGCCTAAATGATCTGCTTTCCACGAGGAGAGTGACAGCTCGGCTGGCTGATTGTTAATGACAAGCGGTCGCTGTCCCCTCCCAGAGTCAGAGGGTGGCTGCCCGCTGAGTGGCTCCCTGACAGGGAGATGAACAAGCAACGCAGACAGATAGAAACGACTGTATCAGCCTCTCCCTGCGGGCCTGTCCCCTGACCCGGCACCGTACCCCTCTGCTGCACAGGACGCGATGATGCAGGATGAGACAGGTGAGAAAAGAGAAAAGAGAGAAGGCCTCCTGAGTCTCCACAGAGCTCTCGTCAAAACCTTGACGATGTCTCGGGAGACGGGAGGTCATATTCAGAGAGGAACATGTGCTCTAGCATCCAATACGCTACCATTAACTCCAACAGAGCTTTGGAGCTAACTTTCTCCACTCAGTCTAATATGCACAAGGTCGCACTTGCTGCTGTGAACCTTCACGCTGAGTTATGTCTGTCTTCCAAAGCTTCCCCTCACTGGATCCCCCCTGTCTTCAGAAATCACTTAGCTCTGCCCACAATGTGAGGAGTTTCTCCAACCAGGTAGCCATTAAGTGCCTCTTGGGGGGGTGCTCCAGTTAGATGTCAGAAAGTAAGAGCAGTGATACCTGTTCTCCTACAGCTGCACTGTGCACAGACAGCAGGACCAACACTATTCTAATGACAGCTGAGCAAGGACATTAGGTCTTAGTTTCTTCTTTTCAAGGATCACACTGAAAGTTTAAACAGTTCCAGGTTGAGATTTAATAGTGCAATGGGCTGTTTGCATGGCCGGTGTTAAAGCTCCGGAGCTGCTTCAATAATTTGTATTGAGTCTACGATGTAGAGTGAAGAAGGAAAACTTTTTGTTCCACCTACCTGGTTTATCTGCAATACAGAGTTTATCTCAACGATTGTCATAAGTAAAACTAAATTTGTTTTAATATACTGTGCATGTATGTGTCTTGTGTTGATTTACTTAACTAGTTTTACTGTTTCATTTCAGAGGTCTGTTAATCAACCGGTACAATCTTCAGACCCAAGTTCACAACTTTACAAAAGCTCTGTAATTCAGCTCGATATGAAGTTTGTTAACCCCAAAAAACATCTGCTTTTTCTTTGGAGACAACTTGCCAAACAGGAAGTAATTCTGTCTGTCTGTCTGTATCAGTCCGATGTCGACTGAACTAGTTAAGTTAAAGATCAAAATTATCTGGCGCGGTTTGACCAAGTTGTTCGGTCACTGCTGTAGATCTGAGGACAAACAAGAAGACATGTTCAAGTCGGCCCACAGTCTGAAAGCAACCTGCCCTGCCCCCAATGACTGCTAGAGAATGCTGGTCATCTATTTATAAATTTTTTCCCAATAGTGAACGTATTGGATTTCTAAATCACACCGAAATCAGCACTGTACTTCAACTGGCAATTTAACATGAGACACACATGCAGACAGGCAGATGTTTGTGGAATTGGTAAAGGAAGATATTTTTTTCTGTTCATGAAGCCATTTTAATATGACACGTAAATACTGCTTAAGATGAGCAATCTATCAATGTCTCTACTTTTATTTGTCAAAATTGCCTCATCATAACTGGGTAATGAAGAAGGGACTGTTGTTAAAACTCCCCTTGCCGATGTGTTCAAGGAGGCTCCCAACATCTGGGATTAGTGAGTGAAAAATAAGACAATCAATGAGCGTGTGCAGACAGTCTGAGAGAGCTAGTGTCAAGCATCGTATTACATGACAGAAACTGAACCGACCGATCTGCGCTTAACTAATTCTCCGACATCATTTTAATACTGAACAGTGAGATGAAATGGAGATCAATGCAAAACCTTGAAGTGTGATTCAGAAACCAAACAGCAGCAGCTTTTCCTAGTAACTGACCTTAAACGTGATAAACCACCAGCGTGCTCCTCAAATATTCAGCACACACTGCGCCAAAGAATGATTGATTTCACAAACTACATTTTCCTTTTGCACCTGCACCTTTTCAATAAACTCAGATTTACTCCCAAGGTGAGCCAGATTGTCTACTTGAACTGATGCACTGCACGAGGGTCTGCAACTCTATGGCCCACACGCGCCTGTGCTTTACTTCGGACCATTTTTTCTGCCCAGCTGCTCTTCAGGACGTATATGAGTTATTCATGGGAGCGCCATTCATCTTATAGGCACTGCCAATCCATCCAGTCTCCAACTAGGCTCTCTGGGAACTCGTAGACGGGCCAATCTCGGCCTCCATTACACCCAAGCAATTGATTACTTTCCCCCCCGTCTCTCCCAGCCGTCTTGTGGCCATTATTCAGGAGCCATTGTGGCTGCACGTCATCTCATTCACAGCCCAAATGAAGACTGCAGAGTTATATTAACAGAGCACACCTGGCAAGGATAATCATTTTCCATCTTGTATGTGTCTCCCATTTTTTGACAAGACTCTTCTGCACAGAATAGGACATATGAAACTGTCTCCGCTGTTAACAGAACTGATGTTCAATGATGATTTGCTCTGCCGCTGTGATGTGGAGGCTGGAACGTCAAAGCAGGTTATGATGGGATTTATTTGTACCGGATGACGACTAATATTCATCGGTGAAGTGACTGAACAAACCTATTTTAAAGTATGGCTTGTATCTTTAATGGCTCTTAGAATAGCTTGGCATGTATCTCTCACCAAATTGCAGTTCCAGTGGATGAGTGGAGATGAGGAAATATTTTGGGATCACAGATTGCTTTTAAATTAGCCAACACTCTGCTCTTTCCCCAGTGATAATTGGCAATGAAGAGGCCGAGCCCAAGTGCCAAGTGGGTGGTTAGAGTTGTTAATCACTATAACAATGATACTGTCACTGCCAGTCAAACACCTAATGCCATTATCACGTTAAACATCCTGAATTCTATATCTATATCTATAATCTGACAGGATTATCATAGGATGGAAGCCCATTTCTGACAGGAAGAGGGGAAAGGTCATGTTTTTGTTTTTGAAAGAGGCTCAATGGCAGAAATGGTCGTCTGCATGTTTCATATTCGAAGCAGCAAATGATGCTGCAACCACCACGTGTTTGACCAAACCAGCTTCCATCTCCGTCCTGTCCCCTGTGATGTGTGCAGATAATTAGTGTTAATATGTGTCTCTCGTGCTCATTAGTTTATTCAAAGGGTGCAGAAATCATACCAGGTTAAATGTGAATTATTCATCATGGCCATCAGGTGCAGAACCTCTTGTTCATGATGAATGTTCCGACACTGTGGCCTCTAGAGGAGGGTGCCCTCTCCCTGAATGTATCATTTGTTTCAGTCTGAGGGAGAAACCAAGAGCAAATGTCCAAACGAGCAGGAGTGGATGATAATAATTGAGTGTTGAGCATCTTAACTTTATGAAAGAATGACTCGCTTCCCTGTTTCAACGCAAAATACCACTGTGCAAAATGATGAATATCTCCTGTGGGCACTTTGGGAAACTGTAGTCGGCTTGAACAACAGAGTCAGTGGAGTCTGTAGAAAACAACTGATGCACTGAACAAGAAGAGCAGCACGCTTGATGCTAAGGAACTGACAGGCTGGAAGACAAGTCTCTCTCTTTGTTTACTACACTGCGCTGGATTGTTCTTTTTACACTCTTGACAAACCCAGCCCTGTTTCTTTCACTCCACTTGTGACTGGGATAGCAGGAAGCAGGAGTCTGAGGAGGGGGGGAATAATTGAGAGAGCAGTGAGATGTTCGACTGAAAACAACAAACAACCACAGAGCACATCTGTTCTATGATCCCCCCCTTCAAAAAAGGTGCACTTACGTGTGTATTCTTAGTTCAGGACTATCTGCCCTAGGCCAGCCTGTGTCCCACATTCACAATCAGGTTAGACGACTCGTTTTGAAGGAGGATGCAGGCCGCTGTGCTGCTGTGAAGCAAGGGCTCTCAGGTCTGTGTGCCTTTGACGTGTCTATCCGTCATCCTTGCGATAAAGTATATATGTGTGTGTGTGTGTGTTTTCATTCACCCTCTCCTCCTCTGATCACCTTCAATGAAAACCCAGCCTCTCTGTCTTCCGGGTGTCATCGCCCCAAATCATCCCCCACGCCTCTCCCTCAAACTCAATGAACTTTCCTGTCCCCCCCTCTCTTGTTTCTGCCTCAGTACTTTCTGCCCATGGCCAGGCCTCATGCAACTTTTACTGTCTCATCCCTCGTGCTCAGCCACTCTCTCCTCCATCTGCTCTCCTCCCTCACTTCCTTTCCGCTGGCTTCCTTTAATTCCTCTTTTATTTGCCTGCCCTTACTCTGCATCTTTTTCCCCTCTGTGCTGCACTTCTTGCGGTGACACCCACCTCTTCCCTCCTTCACACTCACATCTGACCCATCACTTGCCTTTGTAGCAGGGCAGCGACTCTTAATGTGGAAAGGGTGAACACCCACACCATGCTGTTACATGGGAAATCCCACCTGGCCTGATGTTAGTGCAGGTCAAGGCAGTTATAAATAGCCTGTAATGTTAAATAATTTGCAATCCACACGTCATGTCTTACTCTCGCACATCCAATCTCTACCCACCAACTGGTTTTTCCTCAGCTCTTCCAGAGGAAGCCATTCAGAATAATGAACAAAATGCTTTTTAATTGGCCATATGTTCCTACTCCTCCCTCTGCAGAGGATGGCATGAACCACATTCGCAGCCATTGAGGCAATTTTTTTTGATGACCAAACTTTATCAAGTACAAAAACAATCCTGATGCAAGACAATGCAGAAGCATCCATGGGAGATGCTGCTGCCCACAGCTGGTGTTTTATTCATAACCCATCATCGGGCACAATCTGAGCAATAACCCATGTTTACGCATGACACATGTGCACTTTAAGTGTAGCTACACAGTGACTCAACTCCCCCTGAGGCCCGGGGGCAAGTTTTGCCTAGCGGCTGGGACACAGACGGAAGGTTTAGGTCTGCCACTTCAAGGTATGTTCAAGGAGTAAAGGAGGCAGGGGCCGCTGCAATGCCTGCTGGTGGTGTGAGCTGTACACCTCTCGCTGCAGATCGACTTTAAATGAAGACAGTTATGCAAACACATAAAGATGGGCTTTCACCTGGGAAACTATTTAAAGTAATCTTTGAACAAGAGTATATGTGAAGCATCCTTCTCACATCACCACGCGGTTCTTCCTACAGCCTGGATGTGGTTATTTAGAGGGAGGGAGGGGCACCTTTTTTATTTATCACTTTTCACATGAGTTGTTGGTGTTTAACTTCCCTGTTGTTTGCAATGTGACTTCTGAAGGTCGAAGGCACTGATTTAATTCAGATCACTTCTATGTGCAGGAATAATTATTCACTCACGGTAGAAGATGTAGTGTGCGTAATTGGACCAAACCCTGTCATCCGGGTATTGACCGGCGGGGGACGCGGTCAGGGACGAGTTGCAGGCCACGATGTGGAAGCCGCTCTCTGACAGCATGTCGAACGCCCGCTCCAGGTGCTTGAACTTGAGGTAAAACCTGCAGGTGTAGCGGTCCGGTGGTCGGTCCGCGTCCCGGTTCTCGTTCAGGGCGTCTCCGAACACCTCCTTCGCCAAGCCTATCCTGCTGCTGACGAAGATCCGCGGCAACTTTTTGGCCTTGGCGTCGGTGTTACTCTCTCTGCCCCCCGCAGCGCACACGGCTTTCAACGCCACCGTGATGTAGCCATACCTCCTGTCCAGGGAGTAAGAGGGGTAAAACCTATGGTCGCTGCCCTGCGACGCGTCATCCAAATCACTGTAGTACAACTCGTCTGCGATCTGCTTTGACTCCTCGGTGCACACAAGTTTGACCAGATCCGGCAGCTGGAAGTATTCCGCCTCTCTTTTCAACCTTCCCCTCTCAGGGAAGTGGTCAGGCAGGACAACTTGCTTATCTCTAAGGTAATCCAATACATACCGGAACAGAAAGCCATCTCTGTCGATGAAATAGCGTCCTCTGAGGTCACGGGCCAAGTCATTAGAAGACCCCTTCTTGTTGGAGAACAGCTTCCCAAGTAAGGAATTTGGGAAGCTCGCAAGCGTGGCATGACGAGTGTAGTACACCTGTCCACCCACATTCAGCTCAATGACATCCGATGGAGGGTTCTGCACCGAGCCCTGCTCTTTTGCGGGTTGCGTTTTGCAGTTTTCGCTCAGTGCCATTTTTGCAGGACACCTGAGTCTCGATCACGGAGCGCAAATGTCCCAGGAGTTCAGGGTGTGGGTAGTTGAAGCTGCATGGTGTTGATGCCCACAGACCCAGAGTACAGTCTTGGTTTTAGGCTACAGCCCTCACAGCCATGCGGCGTCTGAAAGACAAACAATCCCAAGGTGTGTCTGTACAGTATATATCCTTTAACCCCATGCGTAAATGTGCCTGTCCGCGGTGAATCCACAATCGATGATTATAACCAGCATCCTGTTACGCACACATCCACTGCGATGGGGAAACACTGCGACTCCAAAGAAATACAATCCTCACATCACTCCATCAAAAGAAGTAAAAACACATTTTTGTCTCGCTCAAGTTTCTCTGTGGAACGATTCGTCCTCTTGCGCGCGTTCTGCTAGTTCTCTCACACCAGTCCAAGATAAAGTGAGGGAAGTGCCATGCATCCCATCATCATCTTCCTGCTCCTGAGCGTCGCTCCTGACGAGTGGGATGCTGAAACATGCTCCGAGGATGGACGCGGGACTCCAGTGCGCACCCAATTCTCCAAACTGCTGAGAGCGGAAACGCTTGGTCCGGCAGAGGGTTTAAGATAATGCTGCTCTAAGCTCTGAGAGAGTGAGATAGTGAGAGTGAGAGAGGGAGAGAGGGGGTGAAAACCGTCCCATGAAGTGATGTCTTACATCATCTTAAAGGAAAATGACATTTTCAGAAGATCCACATGAAATGGACTGATGTGCGTGCGTCTGCGCGGTTCTTCGGGAGATCCTGATCCAGCCACGGGCGACGGGGCATCTGGCGGAGCGGATTCAGGTCTAATGTAGCCTCAACATCCCGGCGCTGCGGATTTTAATCCCTTCTTCTTCTTCTTCTGACTCCTCGTTGAGGCTCTCGCATTTACATTTAACGCTTTTAGCTGACGCGCTTATCCAGGGCTATGGATGCAGGGGTTACATCCTCATGCAGTGTCTTGCTCAAAGGCTCATTGGCAGTGACAGCCACGCGTACACGACTCTGCTGATCTCCAGGGATGATTCAGACATACTTCTACTCCTTAACTCTCCAACAGGAACTCAAAAAATAAATGAAATAAACTGAAATTTAAAAATGACAGTTTCCCTTTTGTGCGCCCTTTGAACCTTTCGTCAACAGTATCACCTAAATGAGCAGGAACACTGTGACTGATTATGAAAAGCGATCCTTTCCTCATCAATTTGACTGAGTGAATTTTGACTTCAGCACCATGGACAGATCTCTGCCCACTACACACACACACACACACACACACACACACACACACACACACACACACACACACACACACACACACACACACACACACAAACATTCACACACACACTCACACAAATACACACACACACACATACACAGAGACACACACTCGCTCTCTGTCCTATTTTAAAGAAATAAAACAATTCACTGATTTTCATCCCCATGTGTCTTTTAATCTTTTAATGCATAATACTTTAGTGCATTTGGCTATCCCCCTCCCACCTTTAATAAGGAGGGGGGAGAAAACTCACAAATTCCTCTCAACCGAGTCATTTCATTCTGGATTACAGTAGAGCAGGAGGACAGGGGTTTGGGACTTGTATTTTTGCTCAGGGCCCGCTCACTGAATTTGTCATAGAGCCATCATATACTCCAAAGTGACGCCGAGCACTGTGGGGCGGAAAATCCAGTTTGGTGGAAGTGAGACGCGAAGGCGAATTTGCATCTTGACAATGCTTGTCATCATCTAGGTCATAT
Source organism: Pseudopleuronectes americanus (assembly GCA_038501795.1). NCBI lineage: Eukaryota > Metazoa > Chordata > Actinopteri > Pleuronectiformes > Pleuronectidae > Pseudopleuronectes > Pseudopleuronectes americanus. Next base: position 11,519,021 of record CM076723.1, read on the forward strand.
GAGCTAGATGTGTTTATGAGGTACATACAACAGATGAGGGAGTGAACTGTACATATGAATTCAATATGATGGGGGACTGCTTTTGTACTGATCGAGTGGTTTGTCTCGTATACAGGAGATATCAGGTACCTTATGTCCACTGTCCACATCACAGGCAGACAACAGCCACATTGTTCTGTGTATCCTTTGTTTGTTTGCCTTTCAGCTTGTTTGTGTTTGTGTGTGTTTGTGTGTGTGTGTGTGTGTGTGTGTGTGTGTGTGTGTGTGTGTGTGTGTGTGTTGGTGTGTGTGCATGTGTGTTTGTGTCTGTGTGTGTGATGTGAAACAAACCTGTCATAAATCAGAGGCTTTTCATTGCTGCAGTGCTGAGTGAGAGAAGGCGTTGATGACGGGAGAGCACCCTTGACTCTTGGTTTTGAGGAGGCAGCGGTCACGCTCTACCCTGCTAATTCAGAGTATATTGTGCTGGAGAGGGGTTGCTAAGCAGCCACAGGGGACTGAGTGGGATTCAAACAGTGGGGATTTAGAGCGACACTGAACATACCACTGATCTGCTTTTCTGTGATGCTGGGTTTTACAGCTTATACTATAAAGGATATTGTAAAGTTTTGTGGGTGAAGTGATCGTAACATTTAAGTGGGCACCTAAGAAGTAATATCTAATATCATTCGGTGTAGTTTATGCTGAGGGATTTGGTTTCTAAATTCTCGTATTGGTTGTGTGTTGGCTTTGTATAAAAGCATAACTTGGATTTTATTACCTGTAGTCCCGGCTTGGGGATGATTCTGCTCCCGTATGTGCAATAAACCCTGTTTCTAATTCATCTCACTGATCCTCCTATTAGAGCCTATTTCCATGCCTCTTTGTTTTATTTCCTGCCTGTGCAATATGTACTGCAAGCTTAGATCCTATGTTTTGAATGGATTTTAATTTCATGCAACTTCAGCATGAATAATGTAAGACAATGTGTTGCAGTCACATTAAAATGACAATTTTGCGAGCACGGCTTGAGCAAAATATATAAAGATACTGTAACCACAAGTGGATAATTATTGGGTTTTGGCCAACTTACAATATTTGTGTTCAAACTCCCTGAAATTCAAGCTTAGTGCAGATGTGAGTGGGTTTCAGGTTTGACAGAGCAAAGTCAGATCAGCCCGTTTAATTCTGTCCAAAAAAGAGTGTGAGGAGAGAGAACACAGCTGTTATCACAATAGGCAGATAAAAAAATCATCTTCAACAGTAAGTAACATATTATCTTGTTCACCATTCAGTGAATATATATGCTGGAGCTGTGTGATTATAAAAAAAATATATTAATATTTTGCCACATGAAAACTCAGATAAAGTAAATACTTTGACTGGAGTTAATGGAATGGTTATGGAAAGAGAATAAGGATAGTGGAAATGGAAAGTGCTGTTATGATGCTGAGACTTTTGTTTTTGCCGGATTAAGGTGATTCGATTTTTAAATACCAAAAGTGTAGAACCAATGACACTGAAGTGCATATTTGTGCAGAATCTTAAGTCACAGACTCATGTTGTTGGGAGCTAACCTGTTCAAACTTTTTACTTTACTGTCTGTTGATAAAATCACTATATTCACAATCATATGTCACCAGAGGAAGACGTAACATCACCAAGCCCATAAGCTTCTAATGTCTAAGATTTATTTTTACTGAGCACATTTCTGGACTTGTGAGTTAAAGTTCAGGTCAATCAGACTCTCTGGCCTTTCCAATATCTTGTCATAGGGCATCAATTCCAGCGCCACCATGTGGCTGATTGTTCTCATTTGAGCCGCAGCACAATGCACTAATACGCCTCTTGCAGGTTAGAGGCCAATGAAGGCATTATGAGGCAGGTGAGGTTGTGTTGTCTAAATACATCTGACAGATTCAAAATATTGCCAAACATTATTAGGAAATATTCATCAATATATTTACAATCCTGGTCACCAAACATTGTTCCCCCGGTGTGTATTTTTGCAGATAAGCCTAGGAAGGTTGTGTCTTACAAAAAATTGTGCAACGCTACTCGTCCTGCCTGACAAAAGAGGTCGAGGTGTGAACTGGCATGTCTCAAGTAATAAAATGTTATTTGTACTTTGCAGACTAAATCATAAATTAATAGAGTGATGCAAAAAAACACCAACTCTGACCTCTCTTTGTGTTTCATTCAAATGTCTGGCCTACTTGCTTTATATATCTCAAAATGTGCATTTAAATAGTAAGATGAAAAAGTGACTCTTTAATTACAGGTCAGTTCTAATAGCCTAATTAACCGATGCAGCCCACTCAGCGACACTGGGTGTCCCCTTGAGGCCCTGTGGGGCAGCACTAGCAGTAATAGGAAAATGAACTATATTTATGATTTGCAACCGATCTATGTAATAATTGGTTGGACCTCATAGATTTATTTGGTAGTGTGTTATATGAGGCCCTGCAGTGCATCATTCACTTCCACTGCCTGGCTCTGGATTATTTTCATACACAATTTGTCATACTGCCCACTGTCTAGCTGTTTGAATCATAGACTGTTTAAAGAGGTCTGTCTGTGTGAATGTGAAACACTCCATTAACAGCTGCTGACAGGCACATGCTCTATCAGCTCCATGACCTAATTTCTAGTGCACCCTTGGCCTGAACTCAATGTGAATACATATATTATCCTAATCTCTGCTTTGTAGTTGGTTAATCAAGTTTTCTCTGTGATTTTTGACTCTTTTTTTCCCTCAAATCCCAACAAGAGTGTGAGGAGTGAGAAAACTGCTGTTATCGCATAGGCAGGATTTTTTCTATGAGTACAGTGACCATGTAAGTATTATTTTAAAATTGTTCACCAAGTATTAAATATTTACTGGAGTTCTTTAATTAAAATTAATTCCAAAAGTGTATAACCAATGACATTGAGATGTATATTTATGCAGAATTTTAAATAGGACAGATTCATGTTATCTGTTGATACAATCACTTTGATCACAATCATATGGCCCCAGAGAAAGAAGTAACAAACACTTTTAATACTCTCCCACTTTGGGGTGTTTGCTCTTGAGCTCCGGCTCGTTGGCAGCTGCGGTGAGCGGGCTCGGCCGACAGGTGGCGCTGCGTGTTGTCAACAGCTCACCCACGGGGGCTGTCTGACTCGCTCCATTCTCCATTTTGTAGGCAATGTTTTTCCTGGAGGTTAGCGCCTACTTTCCTAATGGCTATCTGCGTGTCAACATAGCTCCGCCAGTTTGACGCGGTTTGCGTGACAATTCGCGGCCAGGTCGGAGCGGAGGACCGAGAGGGCGCGTCACCGCTCGCAGCTCGCGGGGTATTTCGTCTTTTGGTCCCCGGTCATGCAGGGAGGACACCTCGCGCGGAGCAGACACGTTAACAAACATCGAGCCAGTGTTGGGTGCCGTGGACTGCCACTCTCAACCAAAACAATGTTGACAAACGACCTGTGGACGCGCACCGACCAGTCATTTCAAGGGTAAATATCCGCTTTTAGCCACATTTCACTCGACATGTGTATTCAGGCAAATGTCGCCGATGTATTGTTGCACATTTGACGCCAAACACGCAGTTATAGGGGCTGTTTTAGCTCGCAGGCTAACATTACTGTCAAATGTTAACGTGTGCACGTAGCCACATTAGCTGTTAGCCACATTGCTACCTAGCATATCAGCAGTTAGCAACAAACAAGGCTAGCATGCTATGATAGACTCGTGTAAACATTGCGGCTCTCTGTAGGTGACGTGTGCTCGAGCCCATGATGTGTGTGTTTTTATTCAGCGCACGGTGCACTGTGGACGCGGCTGTCTATGCGCTCATGCTAACAGTTTAGTAATAGGACTAGCTACCGCAGTTAGCTGCCGCTAGCTGCGTTGGCTATCATGAGGGCGCAGTAGGGGGGTGGACATGCGTGACAACTTTACACGCTTTCCAGTCACTTAAAGTTAAGTTCCTGCGCTTAGCATGTGCACAGCCATACAGTGTTTTAAGTTACATTGTAGTATAGTAATGCTAGCTGTTTAGCACGTTTACTAATCCATATTTTCTATGTGATTTAACGTGTTTGCTATCCTCACCTGTCATTAATGCTTTGTGCCTGTTTCCCCACCACAATAATAAGATGGACAAATGTGGCGTGAAGAAGATAATATATAGAAGAGATGACCATCTAAGCAAACTTGTCTACACTGAAAGCCCGGAGGAGGGAGGTCTGTTGAAAGTGGCTCCTCACACTGCTCTATCCATCACCTCAGCCACCTCTATCATTCATCCATCCAGCTATTTGATGCAGCCAGGACAGGTACCTAACGGCCTCAGCAACAGCCCACTTCCCAAGGAGCTCACCCCCTTCTCTGTCACTGCCACACTCGGCCCCCTGTTGGAAATCCCTGAGCCCTGGGGCCTGACCAAAGATCAGAAGTCTAGGCAGCAGTTGCCCCTGACACAGACCTTTGGGCGTCAAAACTTAGGGGACAATTTGCCCCAGTTGCAGGCCACTATACTAGACATTACCCAGTCCTCCATGGATTCTCTTATTGGGGGATCAGATCCAAACTTTTTTGTCATGAAAACAGAGGATTTCTCAATGGATAAAGGTGACCAGGATCCGATTGACCTCGATCATGCTTTTGATCACATGGGGAAAGATGTGGATGTGAACCAAAAGTTGTTCAGTGATAACACTCTGGATCTGCTCCAAGACTTTGAGCTGACTGGGTCCCCTTCAGACTTTTACGTAGGTGATGATGCTTTCCTGTCCACTCTGACAGATGATTCTCTGCTTGGAGATGTTGGCTCGGAGAGGGACATTAAGCCAGCCGTGGTCGAGAGTGGTAGCGGCAGTGGGGCAGCCTCTGTCGCTCTCAACGGCAGCATTATGACAAGTCCAGATGAGTCCAGCCCTAGCATATCCACAGCCTCCCTCCAAACGTCTACAACCACTTTGTCTGCATTGGTGAAGAAAGAAAAAGATGCTGGCCTCATTCAGCTCTGCACCCCAGGTGTGATCAAACAGGAGAAGATGTCTGCCGGCCAGAGTTACTGCCAAATGAGTGGCACATCCTCCACAGGCCTGTCCAGCGCTAGCCCCATTTCCATCTGTGGGGTCAGCACTTCAGGAGGACAGAGCTACCACTTTGGGGTCACCCCCAGAAGCAGTGAAACTCAGCAGATGAAAGAACAGAAGTCAGTGTCCAAACTGTATCTCCCAGTGACGACCATCAGTGGAGCCTGGAACAGGGGCCAGGGTCTTGCAGACAACTCACTGATGCAGAGGGCCAGCGAGTCTTTCTCAAGCTCTCCCTCCTTCCTTACCAGCTTTGCAAGGTAAGAAATAAATATATTCAGCATGAAAAGGGGAGTCTGATCCTGAGCTTTCATTTTGGCCTCACTGACTTCAGTTAATATATTTCTGTGTTGATCCCAGTTATGTTGTATTTAAGCCTCATTCAATGTGATCTGCTCATGTCATTGCATATGGGACACTTGGGGCTTTTTCACTGTTGGACAGAAAGCAGTTTTCATTTGGAAAGTCCCTCCCAAGGTTTCCAGTCAGACTAATTGTGAAGGTCTTTATCCATTGTGTATCACATGTTCCTAACTTTTTCTGTAGCTTCCATGGATAAAGTGTCAATGACAGTCTTTCTTTATGCTCAGAATGAATACAATGCTGATGTTTGATTTCCATTTTTAGCTGCTTGCCTTGAGAAATAGTTCACCTGTGAAATGTCAACATGAAGAAGTGGTGGGTTCACTGATTCACACTGACTATGTGGATGTCATTAATTAAAACTTCTGGCCGCTGGGTGTTTGCTAAACCCAGTTGGGTCCACCCGCTCATAACCTTCTAACAAAGGGTCAGAACGAGCTTGGGCTTCATATACCACAGACCAATCTCTTTAAAAATGCCATGGGCTTCTAAAAATCTAGGTTATACACCTAGTTCTGTTGTTTATAGTGTAACTTAGTCGTTATCTTATCTCGGCTCACAAATCAAACATTGTCGATTCTGGAAAACAGTTCTCACAAAGTTGGCGACACATACCTGTGCATACACAAAAAGGAGTGACATTGTGTGGCATCAGATAAAGCTCAAGAGTTTCAATACAGATGGAAAATAGTGATCCATGTCGGTAAATCAGGACATTGCCTTGACAAATAGTAAAGAGTCAAAAAATGAAAACGTTAAGCAAAAATCTATAGAAGTTATAGAAAGTGAATCATTCATCTAATGCCAATAATTCTTTAACTGTCTATAAATTAAAGTTGAATTATATTAGGTGTTCGACATGTACAGGAGAACTGGGGTGTATATGGTTATTTAAAGTGTTGCTTTGCAGCCAAAACACTCTGACATTTACACTATTTCTAATATAATGGATATAAAAATCCTTCTATGCTTTATAAATATGTCAATAGGTTTGTTGGCACCTTAAAGAGAGCCTGGTGTTTTTATCCACATCCTCTGTTGGAATGATGACGCTGTTTTTCCCCCTCAGTTGATGAATGAGTAGGTGGACATTTTATGGTTTGATAATCCTGAACAAAACATGTTCTGTGCCGGTTTGGTTTGTGGAGCTTGTTTCCAAGTAAACAGCTCAATTTAGAATCAACAGATCTTCCTGATTTCAATATGCTAAAAGGCCTTGGTTGACATTTATGTTAGCTAACCCTCTGATCCTGCTTTTTGAGACTGGTTCATGTCCTGCACAGGACGTGGCTGTAGCAAAGTTATGCTCTAAAAAACAGGGGAATTCCACTTTTATCCATGACAGACAATTAATCTTTTCTCTCAGACTGGACAAGCTTGTACATTAATGTGCATATTTATCACATGCTCCAGCTCCACTGTGTCATCAACAGATTTCCTTGTAACCAAGATTGTGTATTAATTTGTAATCTTTGTGTCTATTCAACTGTGTAGTCTCATAGCCTGTTGGTCTTGTGTCACAAAAGAATCCTCTTTGTGGGGTCATTTTGGGCAGATCTCTTCAGTTCTTCCAGTGAACCTGAGATATGCACTTTCTCCACTTGAAGCAGATCTTCCCTAGAGGTGCAGAGGAAACAGTTCATTCAACAATAAGGATAAATGGATTGTGGCCTTTAAAGAACAGTTGGTCTCTGCTGCTTGAGGGAAATTTCATGCTCTGCAGAGAAGAGTGAAAATGGCTGCTTGTCCTGCTTCGTGTTACTCTCGTGATTATGTTGAATGTTAATTTCCACTGTGATTGCTTCCAGTGAGCTCCCATTCAGAAGAATCTAGAGTCCTGCCCCAGTGTTTGGACTCCACCCGGCCCCACAAAGTGTCTTTTGTACTGTTAAGATTTTTTGCCGCCCTGTCGTGCTTAATGGGTCCAGCTGTCAATGGGGCCCAGTTGTGAAGCAGATCTGTAGAAAGTCTAAGACGTTTGATAGAATCGCGCGTTTTGCAGCCTTTTTGTTTGTGTCTCTTCCAAATTTACGCCTATCTTATTCTCTGCATCTGACAGGGAGCGGCCAGTTGAAAAGCTGGCCATACGAGTGTGTCATGTAAGGAGGGCATACAGGTATTCTGTTTGTATTGTTTGTTTAATTATTACGATCTTGACTGACAGTCATCCTAATGCCTGGTGACCGTGAACATGTACTAAGAGACACGAGATGCAATTGATTTCCATTCCCCGGGCGGCTCGGATGACGCAGCATTTTTGTTATTTAAAGGTGTGTTTTTAAGCATGGTATTATATCTATTCACGAGACATGACCTCAGATCATTTAGTGTGGTTGTGTGGCCCTTTGGTTAAGGCTTATTGGTGTGTAAACGTGACTCTCTTGCTCAACCTGTCTAACATTCAGTGCTGTGATTGTAGCTGAACCTGTGGCGGCTAAAGCGGTTGTTGTCAGGTCACTAGGCCCTTCAGCTTCTCAGGCAGTGGTGCTGCTTCTGCTTCCTGCTGTGTAAGGCCTAGTAACGCTTGCACGCCACAAGTTCCTGATCTGCCTTTGCCTTATTGATTTGCATTTTGCAGGTCTTCTAATGTCAGCAGTTCTCTCGCAGTGCTTTTGTTTTCCAAACATAGGCTGGTTATTTGTTGCATCACAATTATGACTCAGTTTTGTTGTGTTATTCACAATGGACAATGCTTCGCCTCGAGAAATGCTCTACTTCGTTTCCATTTTGGGGAATACACACCCTCATTGAATACCGAATTAACATTGAGCTGCAGTTGGAAAATTATGTAAACATGATTAATAAATATATTTAAAATCTTCTGGTAGAGAGCATGACAGCACATTTCATTGGACTGCATTATGTAACCTTTGTTTTCACTGTGCCATTTCCTCCTCCTCCTATGATTGGCCCGACTCATAGTTCAGTCTGTGAGTCAGATGTTATGGCTTAGCCATATATCCTGCTGCTGACGTTAGTCTTTGCCAGGGTTTTTCACAAGGATATGGAGGAGCTGACCAGGGGATTCTGGAGGCAGATCAACCCCCACTGAAAACATTCTGATCGTAAAAGGCTATTACACACGATTTGGGACATTAGTTTACATACTTGCTCAATAGCCAAAAAAGCATTGTAAGACATTTTAAAGTGTAAAAGGACTGAGCCTGAGGCACAGCAACATTTTACTCATATGAGGCGGCCAGTTATCTTGACAACGTGGCTTGTTTCCTTGTTTTTGCAATGTGTCTTAGAGTTGGCTCTGCTGTGAAATGCGCAATGTAAATAAAGATAATTCATTAATTTTGTCATTACATTTGATGGAAAATACAGTTCAATTCAGCTGACTTTAATTCTTACTGCGCAATCACCAAGTTGCGTCCAAAGAAGTCAATCTAACGAAGATGGCAAGTTTCTACGTCATCCTGCTCTCAATGTTTGGAAGTGCAGAAGAGGGATTCTAAAATGTATGTTCATAGGGAAACAATTTGTAAATCAAGATAGTGTTAATATAATGAAAAGTTAATACAATAAACAGGCTGGTTCGCCTTAAACGAGCCGTCGGCTGTTTGACCCTTAGCTAGTGCTTATGGATGCCACATTGTGCTCCTCAGGGTCCTTTTGATTAATACACAAACACTGTGGACCAAATAATATGCACGTATGTTACTGGAGTTACTTGGAGGCCTTTGACACAATTGTGTGCACTCAGAAAAGTTGTCTGCAAAACTGGCTCACTGAAGAGAGCTGTTCATCTCTCGTCCTAACACAGCAGTGTTGTTTATCTAAAGGAGTATGTGGGTGAGAAAGTGAAAAAATAATCCTAGATCTGCCCCTTAATCCAAATCTGCAACAAAATCTAATGAGTTCTTCCCAGGTCCCTTCCCTCCTCTAAGTGTGCTGGATATTGGTTTAGTAGTTTTTGCATAATCCTGCTCAGAAAAAAAACAAAAGATGAGAAAAATAAACAGACATGGATGACAACCTCCTAGGCAGAGGTAATAAACTCTCCACAATGCCTAGGTTGCTTTAAAACTGTTTCCTGACTTCTCTGTCACAGCAAATGCTTTTACAATTTCCCCCATCATAGGTTCTCTGCAGCTCCAAGTTGGACATACTGAGCCATGTTGTTGGCAGAAAATGTTCTATGTAACGTATACAAATCATTATGACATGTGCAAAGGGTAAAACTTGATTTTCATTGGAAGGACTTTTTAAAGACTGGCTGATCTTAATAGTAGAGCTTGATATTTGTTGGGTTATTGTTCTGTCTCAATTTATAACACAGAGCCTTGTAAAACTATTGCAGTGTTGAGAACGACCAGACTATATGGTAAACGTGTGCTGGTAAAGTAAAAATGTCACAGTTGTCGAGTCCGATTTGGAGCCAGGTTTGATGCAACTTTATATATCTGTCTATTTATACATCCACACGTATATAATGTATATTTAAAGCTTATATTTAGTATATAAATAGACCCTACAGTCAGTCTTGGCTTTGTTTACTTTAAGTAATGTTTGGTCAAAGTTTCTATTCAGAACACGCTTGCTCTGGCGCACCCACCACACCTCTCCCTCACCTTCTTTGTCCGCTCTCGCTTTCTCTTTTTCATTCCCTTGCTCTTGTTTCCTGTAACCCAGGGCAGAGACCTTGTTTGTCAGCAGAAGCTTTCCGTAGCTGTAAATAATCTTTTTATGATATTGCCTGTGTGCGGTTGTGTCATGATCAGCACAGTTGCAGGCGACCGCTGCCATGAAACTCTCACTCTCATGACCTACTTTCCCTCCCACCTCTCCACAGCTGGCGCCGAGTGAACGTACCAGATCAAATGCCAGCCATTCCAGTCACTTTTGCGTTATTATCGCATTCCCTTGTAACCACAGTCTTGCCTTTTCTGTATTTGTTTGTTCCGTTTCTGACACTGAATAAGTTTACAGAAATCCCCCAAATGGTGGTCAAGTGGCTACAGATCATTCAGTGTGTTGTTTGTGATGTTATTTTTACGTTTGTGTGCAGTTGTCGAGTCAGCAAAGTCAAACCTGGGAGTGGGTTCCTCCCACATGCAGCTGAAGGCATTACAGTTATGCACACAGAAGCAGCAGCAAGCCTTCAATTCATTGTACAGGCCAGGAAGCCTCCTCCCACCCACACACAGTCGCTAACAGCTCCTCTTATGGAAACTGATATGGAAACTCAAATCCATTGGGCCTTTTTTTCTTGTGCTCAGACAAAGGTTTGGTTCGGTTTCTTCCTCTGGTATTTAAAGCCAAACATTAGCTGCCGCTTGAGGCGCCAAAATGTGGCCACTATTAACACAGGTTCAGGTTCATGCCTGAAGAGTATAACATGTAAAAAAGGCTAAAAAAAAATAAGGAAAAATTCTGAATTAAGCGGTTAGAAAATACACATCTTATGAAGATGCTACATATATAAATACCCATATGGCCTTCAGTCACCAGATCCCATCCTAACTTAACATCTATTTGAAATTTTTGAACCAACGTGCTAGACCAACCCAGTATCCAATGTAAGTGCATCTGTATTGGGAAAATTCTGCACCTCGCAGTTTATGTCCAGTGCCAAAGTTTCATGCCCATTTAGGTTGTGTGGTGAAATAAGCATATGCTATTTCTGACTTCCATGCTGGAGACTAGGCTCTTTGTCCTATCACAGAGCTGGAATTCTTACTTCAGCCTCAAGTGTTCAAGTTGCCTAACCCTACCAAAAACACGTACCTAACCATTATTGTATTTTAAAGTTCTGCTGATGGTCAGTTCAAATATTTTTCGGCTCATCAAGTCACTACTGTTAGAGAGAAACCCTTCTCCTTGCCCTTCAGCACAGATTTTGTTATGGTTTTAAAAACGTTTGATTAAATGTGCACTATTCTCAGACATGATCAACATTTTATGTTAGGTTTTTTCTGTAATTTATCACCAATTGAATATATTAATTTACTGTGGTAGCATTACATAATTCTGGGGTGGTTGTTACTTGCAGTGTACTTACAGTATGTATAAATTCTGAGTGTTTTTATTGGACGGCACAGGAGGTGGATGTATTGGAGCAGTCCAGCCCAGTCTTTGGCCAAACAAACCAAGCCTCTCCTCTCCCTTATAGAAGCCCTGTTGTTGTTCTGCTTGCAAGCACGACAAGGAGCGTGCAGGCCAGTTCCCCTTTCTATTTTGGTTGCTTTTACCTCAGGGAAGGAGCACTTCCTTCTCCTCCTCTGCTCTCCTCTACATTCTCAGGGTTTTGAAGAAGATTAGAGGTTTCTGTATGATCCATATCAGTAGCAGTGACAGATCAAATCAGATTTAAAGCATGCCACCACCCAGCCAGATTTTTGTGGAGAGCAGTACACTATAATTTTCAGTTTTATTTTATGGGTCTTGGCCTTGCCAAATGTTGGGAACCAAAAACCGGCTCCAAATTGACTGAATCGTCGGAATCTTATGCTTTGATAACTTTTTTCGACAGATCACAGAAACTCTCATGTTGGGGAGACGGCAACTGCCAATGTGTGGATTATTTTCATGAAGAAACATGACAAAAGCGTTAGGTTTAATGATTGTAAAATAGTAATTTTAGTAAAGGAGGAAACCTGAAATTGTGTAAAAACGTTCCTCTACACTGCACTTCGAGAAATGCAATGTATTTGATACTCTACGGATAAGTGCCACTGCTTCCAAACCGAGCAGCACGACCGAAACTGAAGGTACATATCTCATTTTTAGCGCTAGGCAGACAGACCATCTGTGACTAAGAAAACCTACATCATTGTTTCCCATACACATGTTTTACCACACAGGAAGATCCAGGTAGATCAATTAACTCAGTTTAAACTCAGTCAGGTCTCACATTAGAGTTAATTTATTCTTTTCAAACTAACTTAGTTTACTGACAAACTGAGCTTTTGCTCACCTGAGTCCCATGCACTTCTTTATCTTACCCTGTTTCTACAGTGTGCTCAAACTGTGGGAGAATAAAACAGTTGTGATGATTCTGAAAACCAGTTTGTCTACTTCTTCCTTTAAAGAAAACTGAATTGTACAGATAAATTAATTGATTTGATCAATTAACAATTGATTTATTAACAATTATGAGCCAGAGACATCGAGATAATAAATTTTTCACTGAGATGTTTCATTTGTAGTGGCTGTGTTTGAAGAAGGTCGACACTGTAGGTTGATGTAGACTAAAGCGCTCTAAAGCACCATCTCTAAAGCACCATCAAATAGGTAAACTTTACAATCCTATATGTCTTACAGCTGTTTATCTGAGGTGACAAAGAGGCTGCTGTATGAAGAGCAGGCCCCTGCCAAACTGCTCGTGACATTCACAGCTAAAAGGGGATTATGAATTGTTAAGCAGGCTACTGGACAACTGGCATTATCGTAAATGCATGTAGAGGCTCAACTCACTTCAGCCCAGGCTAATTGATCACACTCCCGCAGACACAACTTTTTAAGCGGTGCTCTTGTTGAAGTTGAGGCACATCTTGGGTTGTCTCTGCGTTAGTGCTGTGGCTGAGTTATGACCGACAGTGAACTCTGAGGGAATGTGAGAACTTCCTGTTGATGGCAGAGCAGACTTTAACAGATGGTTTCTAAAAGAGGAAGTTTGGTCTCTCCACATCAATTTGTAACTTTGATTGGTTTGTGCTTGACATTCTCCACAAAATGATTTGTCACATATTCAAATCAAGTTCAGAGAAAACATTGTTTAGCAGTGACATCACTATTGGCTTACTTTGTTGTTGAAAAGGAAGAGCAGCTGCAGTAATTGGATTTGAACCAGTAGCCTAAAGCTGTCTAGTAAAGCTGTCCTGGTGACATCCCAGTTGGCCATTAAAGGACAACAGGTTACCCTCCCCCAAACCCTCTGACATCATCATAACCACTCATTAGCATCATACGTCCACCCTGCTGGACACTACACCCTCCTGTTGGGCCTTGAAGGGCTTTTGTTTTCGTGAGCACTGTTATTGGCAGTGTGCTAAGGAAACCCCACATAAATCTGTGCATGACAGATGGCATACCGGCTTCATCATGGCAGAGGCACAGCTTTTATATTAATTATATTTACTGTAGGCACCTTCACACAGGCTGCTGCTGTTAGTGGACGACAGTTGGCTGTGATCCAAACAGCTTCTCAGATGTGCCGATAATCTAAATGCCCATAATGAAACATTAATAATAAATGCTAATTGGAACAAAATGGATGCAGACTGTGAACCATGATTCCTCCATATGGACATATTAAACACAATATTTTAATGATCAATACTTGTTCCCCATCCTATAATGATCATAAATGTTTTCATCTAGAAACATTTCCTTGAACTCAAAACAGTATTATTTTCCTTATTGGCAGCTTTAGGGTGGAAAAAGCTGTAAACACAATGTTGACAAATTAGTACCTTATGAAATAGTTATTGGCATTATGACATGTTGGGAAATAAAAGCTTCTTTACACATCGAGCAGACATTTAAGAGCAACATTATTATTTTTAACCTAAACCTACTGTTTTCATCAGTAGTTATGTTTGGTTTTAGGAAGGTGGTTTAAAGTTGGTTTATCAGACACTTTTTTTCTGAATTCGGCTGCTTGTTGCATCTTCAGAGGACACTACAAATGACCGTTAAGTTGAAGTTGCCCTAAATCATTGAGCAGTAATTATTTGCAGTTACAATGATTAATTGTGCATACAATATGCAGTGAGATTTATTGTTTTGTGCTTCTTTATGAAAAATCTTTGTTGTCTCTACCAAACTTAAATTAAAAGCTTTTGTTACTCACAACATTTGGCAGAATGTGATCTTTGCAGTCAGATAAAGTGCTCATTGGCCGGCCAATGAATGTGTGTTCTGGGTTATACCAGGTATAAACCCTCACAGCTGGACCAGGAGGGAAGTGTGTGTGATTCACCCCCTTCTTGAATTTCTGCTCAGAGTCAGTCAGTCAGGAAATGATAGATCACGCATGCAGCTGTATTGAATACAAGTCATAAGAGGTAAATGGACAGAGTTATTGATCACAATGTGTTGTCAGTGATGCTCAGAAAGCTCTCAGCCTGTCATGGTTAGACAGAGTCCTCTGAGGTTTCTGCCTGATGTTCTTTTTATCTAACTGCTAAATGCTTCTGGACTTGATGCTTCAATGTTTTACTCAGGTTTTTCCTTTAGTGCATCGCTCACTGACTACTGGGGACTGGTCTGCTTAAGTGATAACGTCACATTGCATAACTATGATCGAGCTCGATTCTGTGGGTTTAATCTGCATGTATCACGTTTGTAGCAGCTCTTAGCAAATAAACCTGTTTGTTTTAATTGAGTTGGCAGATGTGACTCGTTGCTGCTGGATCAGGCTCAATATCCTCTTAGTGTGGGTGTTGTTTTTGTTGCTGTGGACACTGGTTTAGGAAGGGGGTGTGGCCCTCTGGGCATTCATTGAAGCAAAGCATGATGTCCTCTAGTGGTGGTTTTGAAAAGGTGCATCTCAAACCACTGACGACTACTATGTCTGGAAACGTTTGTGGCTGAAATCAAAGGAAGAACTTGCTGTTTTATGACGGCCGCTAGATTTAGGATGGGACCATGGCTCATCATATAATTTAGGCCCGAACAGGCACAGTGAGACTCACTTTTCTTCACTCATTTTGGAATGAAGGCGAAGTGGAGGAAAAACAAGCACAAGGAACACATTGATGTAAATGGGAAGATATGTGTAGGGTATCTGTGTAGTTTGTTTATCTAGTTTTAGTGCAGAGATGTAAGTGTGAACTACGGCTGAACTGTCAAAACTGAGAGGATGCTTTCAGGAGTAGGCAGTATAAATGGCACACTGTAAACATACAGTATGTTCACCTTAGGAATGAAATGCTAAAAAGCTATTTGAATTACAAACATTACAAAGCAAATGTTTTAGACAATAAAGGTCAATGTGCAATCCTACATATTTGTTTATAAAAATTTGTTTTATGTTTTAAGAGAAAGTATCCCTGACGTTTCCCTTCTCTCTTTACCCCTTGCTTTCCAGTTCTACCTCGAGACAGGAAGGAGGCCACGCTGCATCCTTAGCGCAGGCAAAGAGCGGGAATCATAAAATCTGCCTGGTGTGCTCTGATGAGGCGTCAGGCTGCCACTACGGCGTTCTGACCTGTGGCAGCTGCAAAGTCTTCTTCAAGAGAGCAGTGGAAGGTATGAAGTCAGACATCTGTATTTCCTGGTTGATTGATTCATTATGTCACACAGGTGTATTCAAATGCTGGAGTTGTTTTGATTTATGGCATGATCTTTACGAGTTCAAGGATGTATGTACAGCCAATTACAGTAATTTCTCTGGAGTTTTTGCCACTGAAGTTAACTAACAGTTTAATCTTCCTCTTCTTGGGGCCTCAGGGCAGCATAATTACCTTTGTGCCGGAAGGAATGACTGCATAATAGACAAGATCAGGAGAAAGAACTGCCCGGCCTGCCGCTTCCGGAAGTGTCTGATGGCAGGCATGAACCTAGAGGGTACGTATTAACCACATGGCTATGGTGAAATAGTGAACTGTTGAGGTTGTTCCTGTCTCTTCTTCACATTTTCTGTTTTCATCATGTATTCCTGTCCTGCGTGTTCACCGCTGTTGTCACTTCTCCAGCACGCAAAACCAAGAAGTTGAACCGCTTAAAGGGCAGCCAGCTGAGCAACCCGCCCGAGGTGACGACGACTCCACCGGTTGAGGCTTGCCCTCTGGTACCCAAGTGCATGCCTCAACTTGTCCCCACAATGCTTTCCCTGCTGAAGGCCATTGAGCCAGACACCATCTTTGCCGGCTACGACAGCACCCTGCCCGACACCTCCACCCGCCTCATGACCACCCTGAACAGGCTTGGCGGCCGGCAGGTCATCTCTGCTGTCAAGTGGGCCAAATCTCTGCCAGGTTAGTAGACAGTAAATCTAGGGTTATATTGCAGGTAAATTAATCTGTGTTTCTGTGGTTGAAGATTTCAGTTAAAACATTGAACTCAGATTTGTGAAGTTTGTCTTCTTTCTCTGTAATGCCATGTGGACATCCTTTATCATATGTGCTGTTCTTCATGTTTGGTATTTCTTAAAAGTATCACCTGCTGGTCCCATTTTATGCAGCAAAGTATTTTTGGTAACTGTTCATTGTCACCTTCACAACACACCGTCTCTCAGGCTTTCTGACCTTGTGGTAATAGTCATTTGAAGAATCTCTCTGTTCTTCGGCTCAGGTTTCAGGAACCTTCACCTGGATGACCAGATGACCCTGCTGCAGTGCTCATGGCTCTTCCTCATGTCTTTCGGCCTGGGCTGGAGGTCTTACCAACAATGTAATGGCAACATGCTGTGCTTCGCGCCTGACCTTGTCATCAACGAGTACGTATTGTTTATTTGACAGTTCATATGTGCACTTGTGTGTTAAAAATAAACGCCTAAAGCGTATCCTCTAAATTACCTCCTGTCTCGCTGCCGCCTGTAGAGGTGAAGCATGAAAGTGTCACGTTCTTCCTGTTGTGAGCAACACTATCATCTCTATAACCCCAGTCCTGAGAACTATTAAAGTACCCATACACACGCAAATATTAAGAGAATCAATCATTTCTAATACTTTGGATAAATAAAAGGTAATTATTTAATAATGTTCAAATACTGCCTTCCACCACTATAATGTAAACCCATTAACAGTTTATTCTCTTGATTGCCAGCATTGGTAAAGTAAAGATATTCAATACTATGGCTTGATAAATGGAGTCTTCACTTGAACCGCAAATAAATCAAGCACTGATGTGACATCTCAGAGTCTGTGACTCTCTATTCCCCCAGCTGTTGACGCACACATCTGTTTATTTATGTCTATGAGCAGCTCTCTGCTCTGTGTCTGTTGTGTATCCCAAGAATCAGACAGTGCCAGCTGTCATCAGTATTCATCAAGCATCATCCTTTTTATAGACTTGATGACTCAATTTGTAAACAGTGCTCTGAGTGTTGTTAGCAGTCGGTACATCACACATGCTCAGGGCAGAAATATTGTTTTGCTCAGGCTGATAGATTGTTTTATTTGCATCTGATGATTGCAACTGTAATCTAAATGGCCACACGTCTAGCAGCACTGGTGTTGCTATATTTATGACTCAAATTAAAGAATAAATAATAATAAACGTATAGAAGAGTTTGCTTAACACTCTTAACCTGCATCAATACACTAAGAGTGAATCTCATCTCAAGCAGAATTTATTAAGATGATCAACAAATAGTTTGTATAGGTTGAACATTTCATCTGTAGATGTATAACAGGAGGCCGCCTCATCTTCCTGATTCAGACTGCTCAAGCAACGCTTGGGCTGTTGATCAGGAAGTAGAGTAGCTTGTCCACTAGCCAGTAGGTCACTAGTTCCATCCCTGGCTCTGGTCTTCATGCTGACGTGTCCTTGGGCATGACCTGGAACCCCAAA
The DNA here is from genome assembly GCA_038501795.1 of Pseudopleuronectes americanus. Lineage (NCBI taxonomy): Eukaryota > Metazoa > Chordata > Actinopteri > Pleuronectiformes > Pleuronectidae > Pseudopleuronectes > Pseudopleuronectes americanus. The sequence goes on from CM076723.1 coordinate 11,536,916, forward strand.
TTTTCCCCGACAACTTTGTCAGTAGTGTGTGTTAGAACGTGTGAATGTGTGTGTGACTAGGTGAATGTAACTAGAATGCTTTGAGTGGTCAGTAAGCCTCGAAAAGCACTATATAAATGCAGTCCATTTGACCATTTACGTGCTGTTTACCCTTGTCCTTTTCTGATTCCACTAGGGAGCGGATGAAGCTGCCCTACATGGCCGACCAGTGTGAGATGATGCTGAAGATCTCCACTGAGTTAGTGCGGCTGCAGGTTTCCCACGACGAGTATTTGTGCATGAAAGTCCTGCTGCTGCTCAGCACAGGTCAGACTTTTCACCCTCACATGGCTGAACTGCCATTTACCTTCTTCCAGCATCACACCTGAAAGATGGCACTGTAATGACACAATCATTACAAAACCCATTACTCCAATACTGTCCACTGAGGCTGAAGGATAATGTTGATGGATGCACGGAAGAAAACGTCCCACCACAGCACTTTCCCAACTCCTTATCTGAGATGCAATTATCGTAAATAAGAAAATAATCTTCACTGCCTGCCTGTTTAGACACAGAGAAATACACACACCAAGTTACACTAACAAACTGACTGACTGTCCGCAGAAATGTAAAACTAGGTAGTGAAAATCCGGAGCGATTACAGCGGAGCTAATGATTATAATCAAGCTGGTGAGAGATGTCTTTACAACCATTTTATTGCAGGTAGCTGAACACACCTCCGCTTTGTGCTCAGCATTCCTCGGGGTGTGGTTGCTTTGTGTGGTGGCAGGCGTGTTTCCTGTCAGAGCTTTGTGACGCTAAACAAAAATGGTGGTGCACGCGGAAATAATGTGTTGTATATTTGACATTTACTGTAATTTAAAGCTGCAATTGTTACGTGGTTAATGTGAAGTACTGGCACTAAAAAGTCCTCGCTGGCACACTACAGAAGATCCTTATCTCGTTCCCAGAAGTTAACTTTGATTTCTCTGCCACAGTGCCAAAGGACGGTCTGAAGAGCCAGGCGGTGTTTGATGAGATTCGGATGGCCTACATCAAGGAGCTGGGGAAAGCTATCGTGAAGCGGGAGGAGAACTCCAGCCAGAACTGGCAGCGTTTCTATCAGCTCACCAAGCTGCTCGACTCCATGCATGAGGTACAGAGAGCCAGCACACGGTGACGCTACATGTTTTCATCTGTACTCTACAACTCTTCAGCTAATGTTCAAACAGTGATCTACTCCCTGTGTTCCATCTTATCACTGTGTTTAAAGTAAGATTCATGTAGATTAAATAGTTTTGTCAAAAACAAGTTGGTTTTTGCACAGAACAAGTTTCACAGCATTTGCTAAGTTGAGACAAATAACTTCATAACCACCCTGCTCCTTGTTATCTTGAACCAGGCCTTTGTTCATCCACAACTCAAAAGCATGTGCATGTCCTGATGTTAATCCCTTCACCCTCTGTGTTTCATCAGATGGTTGGAGGACTGCTCAACTTCTGCTTCTACACCTTTGTGAATAAATCCCTGAGTGTGGAGTTCCCAGAGATGCTAGCAGAGATCATCAGCAACCAGTTACCAAAATTCAAGGCCGGGAGCGTCAAGCCCCTCCTCTTTCACCAGAGATGACTGTGCCCCGCTACAGACACCTTGCCTTAAAATTCCCACCACGTCACCTCGCGCCCCCACCTGCACCCCGCACGCCCACCTTCCCCCAAATCCCATCCCACCTCCACCCCTCCGCAGAGGGGCGATGTAAGGACTGAGGGTCTGAGGCGAGGGGAATGATGTTATGCAACTTTTTGCAGTTGCTCCCAGGTCTGGAGGGAGGAGAGCAGAGAGAGAGAGAGAGAGAGAGAGAGAGAGAGAGAGAGACTGGAAATGAATCCAGACGGGGAGCTCAGAGGTTCTTGTGTTGTTGAGCGATCTAAGACGTAGTGTTTAACAACAAGTAGGAAAATAGTTGTCAGATAAAAGATAATCACCAAGAGAAATAGGCTAACATCCACGTTGTCTCAGGTTTCTTACCTTCAGATACAAACCGATATCTATGATAGATGAAACAAATATCTATGTACAGGTTCTGATAGTATTTTCTACATTTTCAAATTGTAACCATTTATACAGTTTTTCCAGGTCATTGTTACCTGGGAACGTAACGAAGCTTAACTAATAACACGCTCTTACGTAGGCTTTTAGACTGGACGTTCCTCTTAACGTTTTTCTAGGAGGACAACAAAACGTTTGTCAGTCATGGGGGGGGAGGGGGGACTCCACTCGTTTAAAAAGCATATTTCTGCTTTGCTTTGATTGATACCTTGGAAATGCGAAACAATTCTGTTTAACTGTTAAACAACATTTGACAGGATGATTTCTCCCACAAGCCAACCTCTTCCAGGTTCACACAGGTCTATTTCAAAAGGGAAAAAATATGTGCCTTGTTTGCTTCAAATATCATCTTAGCCATTTTTCTTCCTACTTGTCTGAGGCGTGCTTATCTTTAACCCACCACAGTCTTCCTTCATCGTACGTTGATTGTACTTTTTTATATCACATGCAGTTGCAAGTTTTTGTTTTTGTTTTTCCAGTGTGTTTCTCTTTAGACGTGGCAGCTCAGTCCATCGTCCTTGTGTCGAACTAATCCTTATTCTTAGGAAAGAATATTCAAAGCCTGCCTCCCACACAATTAACTCAACGTTTAATGTGCGATTCGAGCACTTAGTTCCGTGCTAAAGGCTTTAAAAGACTGTGAAAGGACTGTTGTGCTGCACAGTCTTTACTATATGAGTTTAGATGAAACTTAAAACTGTCTCTAATAGGAAATAGCTCCCGTTGATGTTTATTTTAGACCCAACTCCAGCCCCAATAGACTAATAATGGAAAATTTGATTTGTGCGTCTACCAATCAGATATTGGAGGCAATATATTATGTTTGCAAGATTATGTCATTTTTGATTTATCAGAAAAGTTCTGTCATTCTACAATGGCTACGAATGGTTGATAAAAAACCGTCCTTCATGTTTTCCAGCTCTTTTGACACCTGATACTGTCATTGGCGATCCTTCCACACTTTATCCACGCTCTCAGTCATTTCTATTCTGGAAATTACTGTGTTGCTTTTATTTGTTGGACTGATTTACCATTCTGGGAAATATGTTGACTTGCCGTCATGTGCAGGGTTGAGTAGATCAGCGACGTATCTGGACAGTAAATGTCACGTTGGAATGAACAGTTGTTGAGCTTAGCTTAGTAAATAGACTGAAAACAGGGGAACCGGTAAGTCTGACTTTACCAGCTCCTCAGAACACATGTGGCACTTAATAGAGGACGTACTTCCAGATCCCCAGAAATCCAATCAAGCTGTACTTGATTTCTCACACTTATAGATATTAGTTCCCTTAATGTGCCTTTTTTTTTAAACCAAGATTCCATGAATATTTCTTGGGGAAAATATTGAAAATGTTGAGAAGCTCTCTCCTTCATATTTACTGTACAGACACAGGGAGTGGGATCAAATCTCAGAAAAAGTGAAAACGCGTAGTTCCCAGAATGCTGAACTTTTCCTTTAACTCGAACAGTCAGTGTGATTGACAGCTCATCTAAAGAGTCTTGTGGATCAGCTGTAGGCAGATTCATTCACCTGTACACCCCTGCTTTAACCCCTCTGCTCTGTCAGCCCCTTGTCTTTGTATCTTTTAGTACTTTTGCACGTTTTATTTGTTTGTCTGTGTATTTTGTTGAAACCCAATGTTGGAACGCACTTAGCATCCGTCACCTGACAGAGTCCAGGCCGCTGACTGGGAGGCAGACAAAATGAATCCTTTATTCTCTGGGAACTATTTCAGTGCCCAAACTCCCGTTTTGTCTGTTTCCAGTGAGGCTGAAACTTTGTCAGTGTTTGTATCAAAAGAGAAAAACTGGGTCCCAGGAATGAAGCTGATCAAATTTGTCTGAACAGATTTGATACTCGGTCATTAGTGAGGAGTGGAAAGTATTCGTAACACAAGGCACTTCGATGTGTTGTGTAATCACAGATTCATGTAGGTCTGTCAGTATCCCCAATTCCTGTGTGTGGTGTAAATGGTGATTTGAATTGCGTGTTTTCATCTGTCGAGTTTGTCACCGGCGTGTTTCACAACCCCCGACATGCTGTTTGTGTTTATCAAAGCACAAAATAATCCAGGTTTGGACACGCATGTGAGTCGTACGGAGGAATTCATTCAGATGAAAGGATAATTGGATGAATATGTCAAGTGAGTGAGTACAAAAATGTCAATGTCCTAAAATATCTCAACAAGGAATTTAAAAAGCACTAACAAACATGAAGCCACTCCCACACTCAGGTTGTTGAAACTTTGTCTGATTCACAGTATGTGCTCGTCCATGTTTGGTCGTTAATGTCCTGACGTCAAGAACCAAAAAACAGGAAAACTGAAAACACACAGATGAGGAAAGGTTTATTTTTTTTCACCAATGTTCCCCCACCACTGACATTCATACCCCAGCTCCGAGACAGGTCACTTTGTATTTCTTAACTTTGCTCAGAAAACCTCAGTAACTGCATTGGGTTTACTCATGGGTTACTTTCACATTCAGTGAATCCAGATCTCTACTGCTGCTGCTCATGTAAACAGGTTTATATACATCTATATATGTGAAGTCACACACTTGCCTCTTCTTCTTGCTCAAAAATGTATCCCCGCTTGTACATTTTTGAGGAGGACAACTGAATATGCAAAAGAAATGACAGATTATCACCATCACACAAGATGTGATCTACTCTTTATTTTAATTTTTCTGATATAAGCTATTTGCATATAGGAGATTTACACTCAACTTCAGGAACAGATTCACTTCACATCAGTACCCAGTCCACACAGACTGCACAAAAGCCTATCTGATGTTTAAATACAAGGTGACCAAAGCACGTACAGACAGATTCAACGTGTCCGTGCAAACCAAGTAGCACATAGTTGACAGATGTACAGTTCTTGTTTTGTTTTTTTTTAAACACATTTTCACTCCAACATTGATGGCTATGGTCAAATTGTGTAATACTGTGAATAGGATAGGAGTCAGTCTTTTTCACACACAAACTGTTTGTGAGAGTCAACCAGCTTGAATCTAAAAAGATTTGCACTACCCAAATATTATTTGAAAATCTATTTTGTATAAAATATATGCAGACATTAACTTTTGAGAATTATCAAGGGCAGATCATGTTTCACTGGTATATGCTTTCTCTATAAAAAAAAAGCTTTGTTTTGCTTTTAAAAAAAAATCAAATGTGTACATATAATCCATTGTAAAGAAAATGTGGTGTAATTGTCTCCAGATAATAGTTTTTCTATACGGACTCTGTATTATTTCTCCTCTGTAGCGTGACTCCTGTCGATCTTTTCCCCTCTTATTGATTAAAGGTCGAACTGTATGTCTTTGTGTGGTACTTCTCAAAACAAGGATCTGTGTGCTGATCTTTGCCATGATGTTAACTGGATGATTAAGAACAATGGGAAACGGTCCGGCTTGTTGTTGTACGCCACTTTTCATGTTCACAGCAAGCACTTGTTCATCAAATAAACGCGCTTTTCCATTCTGACACATGGTTCATTGACTCTTGGTGGCGTCCAGTGAGATTCTCTCTGTAGCATCTCACAGGATTGTTGTGAGGTTTTGTTTTCTTAATTACACGTTGAGCGGATTCTCTCTGGATTCCGACTGGCTGTCAGCAGCAGCTCCTCTGAAGTCAAATGAGGTGAAAACTTGAATATATCCAGATACTAGAAGCTTCTGACCTCAGTCGCCCGGACTGCAAAAACTAATGCATGTACAAGAGGCAGAGCAGCTGAGAGGAGTCCCATGACACTGAGGAGAGCCAATCAGATCGATTCACAGATGAATAGAGAAGCAGAATGAGTAATACTTACTGACTGGTACTTGTTTTCAGAGCCAATATAACCTCAGATGGACTCAGTATAATGTGCTGGAGGTGATGGGGAATGTAGTCCAGTGTAAACAATGTATCTGCAAAGAGTTTGTACAGTTTTTTTCATCCTCTCTAATGAAAACTGTCGAAGCCCAAACACGTGAGCATGAGGCCTCATCGCCTTCATCCATTGGTTTGTATCAACAACACGTGGAGTCAGAACAGATTTTTATATTATGCATATTTGTATGTGTCAAAGGACGATGTGAAAACAATGTTGTATTACACATGATCATTTCCTCGTTCATTTTGTCCACACCGGCATCACATTTTCAAAACACAGCCTGAAACGGAAGCAGGCAGGAAATGACACAATAACACAAAACATCACCTGCCGTAACTTATTGCCCTTAAACATAAAGGACAAACGATATGCTTTCAATCACTCATGATACCACATTCAACATAACACAGCTCAGTATGAACCAGCTCCGCTTCACTTGTAACTTATGCTTGTGCCAATAATTCATTGGAGTAGTTTGTGGCCAAAAAAGGGCAACCAATCATATCCCAGGATCATTTTTCTGCTATCTGCTCTTTTTTTACTGCACTGTGTTGGGAAACATTCAGAAAAAGAGATGGTTTCTAATAAACATTCATTCATCTGATTCTTAGATGCATGTATGTGTCCATGAACTGTCCACACATTGGGACTTCCTACGTGGTCAAGCTTTGGTGCTGCAGTCTCTCCTCAGCAAAGAACCAACAGGAAGAATCTGATCCAAAATCAGAAATACTCCAGATGTCACTTTTTTCAAAAACGTTAGACTCAGAAAGGCAGAGTATCGTAAATAAGAATACTTTGAAAATACTGTAAACATTAAAGTAAAGACACCAAAGGAGTGGAAGTATAGAAAAAATATAACTACAGAAGAGGGACATGGTGAATGGAGGGTGAGGCCAGGAGTCGGGGGCGCGCCTCCAGCTTGCCCCCTGATGTCTCTCCTCTCGTGAACGAGCATGTAAACACCTGACCACTGCAGGGGGACAGACTGTCTGCTGGAGCGGTTTGTGTTTCCTCTGTGTGTGTGTGTGTGTGTCCTCTGTGTGTCTGTCCTGTGTGTGTCCTGTGAGCGGGATGGCGGATGCAGAATTGTTCGCATTGGAGGATCCCCAGGCTGTGGAGGCGGGACCGCGGGACCACAGGAGGCTGACCCGACTTTACTGCATGAACGGCGGACACCACCTGCAGATCCTGCCCGATGGGACGGTGCAGGGCCGGAGGGAGGATGGAGACGCTCACAGTAAAGACTGCAGCGCGCGCGCACACACACGCACACACACTGGTCCTTTACTGCTGGTTTAAGAGCAGCAAATAAAACACAAGCCCAGTAAATTACTACATACATTAGGACACGTGAGCACTGACACGTCGATGGTTATAACACGTGATTTCTCCATAATGTCAAGGTCAGGCTATAAACATGAAGATAGTTGATGTCTTCGTCAGATCTGTAATTTATTTAATGTTTATTTCCCCTTACTTGGCACTTAATTGTTAAATCTGTCTATCTATCTATCTCTCTATCTATCTATCTATCTATCTATCTATCTATCTATCTATCTATCTATATCTATCTATCTATCTATCTATCTATCTATCTATCTATCTATCTATCTATCTATCTATCTATCTATCTATCTATCTATCTATCTATCTATCTATCTATCTATCTATCTATCTATCTATCTATCTATCCATCCATCCATGTATCATATCTATCTATCCAGCTATCCATGTATCTATCTATCTATCTATCTATCTATCTATCTATCTATCTATCTATCTATCTATCTATCTATCTATCTATTATCTATCTATCCATGTATCCATCATCCATCCATCCATCCATCCATCCATCCATCTATCCATCTACCTATCTATCTACCCATGTATCTATCTATCATCCATGCATGTATTATATCTATTTACTATCTATATCATGTATCGATCCATCCATGTTTCTATCCATCTATCCATCTATATATCTATCTATATTCATGTAATCATTTAACTCAGTGAGGGCTGTTACTTTTGCCATCGTGATAAATAGTAATAAACGATAGAAGCAATGATGAAACATTTCATCTTCAGTCGCTCAGATTGAACCTTTTTCCACTCTCTCTCACTCAGATTAGAAAGTGACCCATGTTTTAGCCGAGGTGTGTTTGTGATCTTCATTCGTGTCGTTTCCTTTCACTTCTCGTCAAACAGCTGTTTTAAAGATCCGGTCTGTGGACAGAGGTGTGGTGGTCGTCCAGGGAACAGAAGCTGGGCGATATCTGGCCATGAGCGATGAGGGACGTCTGTACAGTTCAGTGAGTATCTGCCACCATGATTGATGTGACAATGAATCAGACTATCAAACTTAATGATAGTTCTGATACCATTTTTGTCTTGTATTTAATACCAGGACTGTGTATTGGCTGATGGGAGTACTGATATCAACACCTGGACTTTGTCTTTGTGCTGAAGTACAGATCAGATACCAGAGTGTTAAAACATTCAGAAATCACTTCTCCCTTTCGTACCTCTAAAAAAAGTTCCTGCCAGTGGCTGTAAAACACAAATGCTGTTTTGGAGAAGCATGAAGAAGTAGTGGGGATTTCTGGGAAAATAAAATTGCAGTTTTATTGCTGAAACTAATCTACTTCCAAAGAAACTTGAAATTGGATCAGTACAGATACACGTCCTCGCCAATGCCCCAACCAGCGTCTGCTTGTTTCCTGTGTGTTTCTCTCTCAGCCCACAGTCTCTGACGAGTCCTACTTCCTGGAGAAACTGGAGGAGAATCACTACAACACATATCGGCCTCAGAAGCACCAGGAGAGGAACTGGTACGTGGCCCTGAAGAAGAACGGAAAACCTAAACTGGGTCCAAGAACTCACATCGGGCAGAAGGCCGTCTTCTTTCTGCCCCGCCAGCTGGACGGCTCCGGGGAGTAGAAGTAGAAGAAGTAGTAGAAGAAGTAGAAGAAGAAGTTGTTCACCTCAACACGCAGCGATTACCTCGACCGGTGGTCAGATTTGTATGTTTGTGAAATAAGATTTGGAGTCGTGGTGAGAAAGTGGTTGAGGAGATGCTGGTTGTTTTTAGTCAAAGGACTAGATTGTGTTTACATTTTTTCATACACAAGGTCTTCGTCCCTGCAAAAGAATTTGAGCTTAAACATTGCATTTATCTTTTTTCATCCACTTTACTGAAAAACTCCATGTCATCTCTATTAGCTACTTAACCACATTGCTACTGTCATCTTAAAGTGAGAAGAAGAAGCTAAGTGAGCCAAGTAATTAAGGTGCCCCTGAGCAAGGCACCTTACTCCACAAACATCTGCTCCCCGGGCGCTGTGCACGGCTGCTCACTGCTCTGTGTGTCCTGTGATGTTCACCAGATGGGACAAATGCAGAAGACTAATTTCCTACTCTGCATGTCGTGTGATTGTGCATGTGCTTGGACCAATAAATGTATCTGTATCTTATCTTAATTGTTGTTTAGTATGTGATGTTATTTATATTAACATTGAGGCATTGTACAATTATATCCTATTTATAGAGACTATATTAAAAAAAACTGTGTGTAGTGCTGGTAAATGTTTATTTATCCAACACATCCTAACGACTGAGAACTTGTTTCCTGATGTCAGTATATATATATATCTGCATTTAGATTTGTGCTTGAGGGGGAAAACAACTCGATAAGAATAAGCTTTACCAGACTTTTGGATGTTTTGTATTCTCCCAGTTACACGCTGCAGCCCCTTGTGTAAGATTACTGTGAAGTATGTGACGTCCTTGACAGAGTTTCCCCTGCATTAATACAGATGAGAGGCCAATGAGAGGTCCTCCTCTACTGAGTGCTATCCCAGTTATGCAATGAAATATTTCTCTCACTGCTTAAGAAAGAGAACGTTTTTGTTTCTGAGCTGCATTTTATTTTATTTTTTTAATGTGCATCACTGAACCTGAAATAAATCAAGCAACTCTACAACTTTCCTCACTTAAGGTTCTTATGACTAACTTGAAAATGAAACCTGTTAAGAATTAGATAACTAGAATCACTGGCCCGGGGTTGGACGTCCCTTCAGGTGATCCTGACATGCTGCAGTCACAATAACATGAGGTCACTGTGACCTTCAGCCACGGTAATCTAATCAGTTCATCTTTGACTTCAAGTGACATCTTGTTAAATTGAATATCTTTGACATATGATGTTCAAGGGACAGATAAGTGTTGTGTGCTCACAGTGACATTGAAGTCAACCACCGAGGTCTAATGAGTCCATCTGGGACGCCGGCAGAACCTTTGTACCACATTGGAAGAAAATTGTGAATGCATATGTCACTTTACATTTTGGACCCCCATCCCCCCCCAACCCTCTGTAACACACCGATCAATAATCCAGACAACTCCAGAGGTGACTCGTTAAAAGTGACATTTATTTAACACTAAATGATTTCTGTACAGTTTCATAACAACAAAACCCAAAAGGCTGCAGCTCTACGTCACACAGGAAAAAAGCATAATGATTCTGAATCAAAGCCGTTGGAGAAGTCTGAAGTTATCTGTCATCATGAGAGATTATTATCCTGATGCGCTGGTTCCTCCAGATTATAAAACAGGAACTAACTCCTGCACCGCTGCGTCATGTAATTCATGATCTTTACGTTTGAGATTTGATGGGAGCATCCTTTGGATTTTATCGGCTATGTTTCTAAAAGTGCACCTGCATACAACATTCTTTGATATACATTTAATACCCACGATATAGCTAACATTATACACCCGATGAAGACTTATCTAAAGAAAAAAAAGAAAAAAATCATAACAAGCCCTTCCTTCAGATTTCTCCCCCTCCCAACTGTCAATGAGATCTTAAGGCAAAACCTCAGCTGGAAAAGGAATTTGAGCTTCAGATAAATTGATCGGAACGCTGCGGTGAGATCATTAACAGCTGAAATCCTGACAGCCAAACACTCTTCTGTAATCACAGAGCTTTTCCGCTGACAGTGAATGTGATGTCCACTCCACTGACTCACCGATGAGTCGTTGGGGGGGGGGAGGTCACGCAGTCTAAATGTGCTTTTGAAGGACGTGAACCAGATAATTTGCTCGCACGCCCAGAAAACTCCTCTCAGGTTGTCGTCCCAACACCAACAGCCGAGGTTCCACTCGAGGGGGTTTGACATTTGTTGTCGTTTGGTTTTTAAATTACAGGTTGTTCTTGTTTTTAGGAGAATGCATTTTCTAAAGATCATATCTGGAACTTAAACTCCTTTTCCCAAGGTGGATAGTTTTACCTGACTTTACACCCAAACATTTAACAGGTAAAAATCATAACATCTGCCACATGGCTGTGGTTTCTGTGCTCCACTGATGCTGCATCTGATTCACAAGCATGAAGTTGTTAATAATGACGCTGCCCTTGATAAACAATTGTCCTCTCTTCAGTTAGAGAACAACACTGCCTCCTTCTGGATAAAGAGGGCAACACTACTTAAAGCCAACAGGTGAGTGTGATGCGTATATAAGCATTCACGACCTAATAATTCAAAAGATGATGATTACGTGTATGTGGCATCTACAAACATCCTATAATAGTTGCAATAAAACCTTAAGTGCGGATTACAAAGTGTGTTACATGCTATGACGAGTCTACAGAGTTCTGTATTAATCCGTACCTGTTGGCTTCAAGTGTCACCAACATGAGACGCTCTCCATGTATTGACCTTAAGGGCAGACGCATGCTACCATCAAAATGATATATGGCTTAACTTTTACATTACAGACTGAGATGTAATTAGCACTTAACATTCACCACTAATGAGTACACCGAGGGACTATTACCGTTAACATTTTCTCTTCCATTAATAAAATTTCAAAAACATAATAAAAGACGTGATATAATTCCTGAATATTTTAATCGAGAGTCGTCTTCATCTATAACTCGTCTGGTGGATTTCTCGTGTTATGCGTCTTCAGTTTAAATCGGACTCGTCACAGAGTCACCGCTTGTGTTGATGGTTTCCAGTTCTTCCACTTCCAACGTCCTGAGGTCATGTTATGAGACAATGCACAAAAAAAGAAAATTCGATTGAAAAATGCCATTTCAGCAAAATCACTTCCATATTTAAGATTTGTGGTGGGATTTGAGGGATTCTGCATAAATAACTAATTCAATTTGATTTCAGCCACTGATCATTTCATTCTTTTTAATTATTCAACTGATCAATATCTATATTTGTAGACTAAGATTACATGGATTTCTGATGGTAGGAAGATATTTCTAAAGATATATACCATCTTTGTATAAAATCATTAACTGATGGAAATTAATTGCTCCCTCTTCTGCACTATGGATCAGGTTTGTCATCAGGGACATAATAACACTCTTTCAAGCTGATTGAAGGGATAGTTCACTGAAAAAATTAAATTCAGGCAGACTATGAGTCCCAGAATTCCTTAGACTTCCCCATAATTGAAGATGAGGTGAAGTAGCCTAAAGCAGAACCCTCAAATGTCCACATTATCACTCAAACTACAATAACTGTCAATAGTCGTATATGTTGGTTTAAGTCCTAAAATTAGAATTCAAAATTCGTGTCTTACCTCTAATAGATGAAGAGTACCCTTGTTCGGGGAAGAGTGGCATAGGCGGGATCTGCTAATTTCCTCACTCTGGAGTAGTTCACGAAGCCTCTGATGAACAGCATGAAGCCTGACGTCCAGAGAAACAGGACATCATACAGGACATAGAGGTGGTGGAGAACTACAAATTCCTGGGTGTTCACCTCAACAACAAACTGGACTGGTCTGACAACACACATGCCCTCTATAAGAAGGGCCAGAGCCGCCTCCATCTGCTGAGGAGGCTGAGGTCCTTCGGAGTGTGCAGGGCTCTCCTCAGGACTTTTTATGACTCTGTGGTGGCCTCAGCCATCTTCTACGCTGTGGTCTGCTGGAGGGGGAGTAGCACGGACAGAGACAGGAGCAGGCTCAACAGACTGATAAGAAGAGCGAGCTCTGTCCTGGACTGTCCTCTGGACTCCATTGAGGAAGTGGGGGACAGAAGGATGTTAGCCAAGCTGGCGTCCATCATGGGCAACACCTCTCACCCCCTACACGACAATGTGGGGTCCCTGAGCAGCTCCTTCAGCAGCAGACTGTTACACCCACGGTGTAAGAAGGAGAGGTTCCGCAGGTCCTTCATCCCGGCTGCAGTCAGGCTCTACAACAGCACCACCTGATAATGTTGTAGTCCCTGTCTATTATCTCTATCTCCACTCAACCTCTCACCATAGCTGTATTTGTATTTTTATTTTTCTTATTTATTTATTTTGTATTTTTTTACTCAGATCACTACCATGCACAATAATATTCAACACTTTACATCTATATTTATATCATGGTCACATTGCAATATTTATATTTTCCATTATGCTATCTTGTAGTATTATTTATATTATGGTCACTTACCTTTTAATTTTTTTCTGTATCATGGTCACTACTGTTGCAATATTACTTATAATATTTTTGTTTTCATTACAAATAACACTTACATCATTCCACTTTCTCCCCAGTACCTGCTTTTGCACAGTGTCTGTTTTGCTGGTTGTTTGTTTCGTTTTTTTTCTTATTTGCTTTTCTCTTATTTGCTGTAACGAGTGAATTTCCCCATTGTGTGGATAAATAAAGAAATCTAATCTAATCTAAGACGTTACACTCACACAACACAAGACAAAATACTGAAATGTAATCAACCATTTGTGTATCAGAATAATGTCTTTCACTTACCCAGTGCCAGGAACACCCACCACAACCAGTACTGTCCGTCAAAGTAACCGGGGAAGTAGGTGGAAAACTGTGGAAACAAGAGAACGTCTGTCAGCAGCACGTTCCTGCACAGTCTCCATGTTCAGAGCGTCAGTCTCCCTGTACAGTAATACCTCTAAGAAGTACAGTTATAGTGGTTGTAGTGATCGTGCACCTTGACACCACTGAACAGCCAAGTAGTAGCTGAACTGGTTGTGCTGCATGTTAAGTACACAACTCTCACCCTGACAATAAGAACCCATTTGATGAGGGACAGGCCGAAGCCGGAGATGGCGCCGTATCGACCAGCGGCTGAAGTGGTCAAACAGAACGACAGGAAGAAGCCAATCCAGTTGAAGAGGAAAGCCACTGGTGACAGAAAAGACGTTCATTAATGAAACGGTTCAACACTTGATCAAATAACACAAAGCTGCGTCGGACCACAAACAAATAAATATGGCTTTTTCACAGTTTGATTGATAAAGCAAGATATTCTTATCAAAAGATGTGTTTATATTCTTGAATGAATCAATCTAGCTTGAACATGTTCTCCTGCTCCATACACCTTTAAGCTAGAAAACAAATGTGCATTGGGTGGATTGGTTTTTACACCCAGGGGATTATTAGCATTCTTTGAGCAAAGAAAACAACATGTAAGACCCTCTGAACCCTAACCCCCCCCCCTCCCTCTAGTTCTCATAAGATTATGATTTTTTTTTCCTTTGGGTTGTCCCAACACTTCCTACTCAACAAATGCCATTAAAAAAAAAGAAGGCAGAAAGTCAGTTAACTCTTAAAAACTGCACAAGTCAACTGAAGTGCTTCTTACTGAAGAAGGTGAGCATGAAGATGCCGTCATTTCCTATTCGCAGCTGATCAGCATCTTCAAAGTCATCTCTGGCCACGAAGTCGTCCTCCTGAACCAACAGCAACAATGAGGATACATTGTTGTAAGACGAGGTTACTAGGAATATTTCTACATGATGTCTGTGAAGGAGATGGACTTACGGTGACTCTTCCAGGGACCAGAGGGACGGCGGTCTCCACTTTGCTTCTCTCAGCCTCGTCGTACGAGGGCAGGGTGGTGGCCACACTGTACGACGGAGGGTTTGGAAATCTTCCTCCATCTTCCTTGTATTCAAAGAAAGCTGCAGAGGAAACAGGCAAATGTTGACTTATCATTTATGTATACTGGGCTGGGGGAGGGGGGGGGGAGCTGGAAAAGAGTATTTAATGTCAACTGGTTCATAGATGTCTGACTGCTGACAGACATGAATCTACTTTCACTTCCTCCACATCAGGAAGAAAGACAAGCTGTTGTGCTTGTGGTTATCTGGCAAATGTGGCAGCTATCCAAACTCCTAATTTGTGTTTCTTCAAACACAAACAATTGAACCTGATCACTGGACCCGCCCAGGAAGAGCTCCAGGCTGCACCTCCTTGTGCAACGTGGTGACCTCCACCCTCTTGAGAAGAGAGATGGGAAAACATCAGCTCTTTCTTAAAGGCCCTGCTCAAAGCTGCTTCTCTCTGCAACACTGCACTAACACTTAGAGGTCTACATACATATTAAATATTGATTAAGTCTCTGGGGTGCTGGTGCTTGGCTTCAGTATTTCTATTGTAGGATTTTAGAGGACATTGTTTATAGAATGATCTTAGAGATATTCTTTAGTTGGCGAAATAACGTTTTGGATAGATCAGACAGAATAGCTTAAATTTAAAATACAACACATTAAAACTATATACAATTACGAAACCAGCTACAAAAATAAAGTAATTTTAAATGAAATGTTTGTAGACACTTTTACAGAAATACAATCATAATACAATTCTCAATTTACTGGAGATTTATTATTAATTTGGCGCAAATACTTCAGGACATAAATACTAACACTTCTTATTCTGCTTTAGAGTTACTGTACATTTAAGAGTAGGTGCTTGAGCTGTGAAGCTTCCTGACCTGCGTTCGCTGCAGTAGCGCTGCTGTAGGGCGGGGGGGCGTCCTGGGCCGGACCCTCCTGGGGGGGCTCCTCCTGGTTCACCAGCTGCAGGAATGTTAACAAATGGAAACACAACATGGGTCAGACTTACATTACAGCCTTCAGGACAACCTTGCTTGTTGGCTACGGTAGGCAGAAGTCATTTAGGAAAAGAAACAACACGATGGCTGCCATCAATTAAACTTTGAACTCCTAAGAGGGTGCAAGTAATATGACATTTATAAATATCATTAGATAACAGAAGTCTGCCCGGTGTTTCTGTGCCATTCATACAGTGGCAGCTCACCTTTGACAATTTATGGTTTTATTAGACATTGGACCATCTAAGACAAAGCTGCAGGTCAATGGGGAGGAGGATTTGTGGATGTGTTGTTTGAGGAGGTATCCTGATTGTATGTTTGTCCTTAACCTGCAGTAGCTTTCTCATTTTACTAAACAGCTTACTAGTTACAAATATATAGACATGGCCAGCGTATTGTGAAGGTAGAAGAAGGGCTGGACTCTGAAACTATCAACAATCATCCCAATATACTTTTCATCAACAGCAATATAATAAAGCTTCAATACATGTGAACCAGTGAGGCGGTATAAACACATAATTAATCTACATCAGATCTGTAAAAATGTATTAATGTTTATCAAGCGTATCTCCATAAACACAAAACAAGACCTAGGGGCAAAAAAAAACAGTTTTTAAACGTGAAATAAATACTAGTGTGACATTTATCACGATAATTATCAACATCAACTGAAATCTAAATCTTTATCTCAATATATTTTGAGTCATATCGTCCTGTGGTGGGTAAAAGAAGGTCAGAGCCCCTCGTGGTTTGCACATCCACCTTCTGCTTGGAACATGTAAATACAGGATGTGTGTGTAAAGGTGGATCCGCTGGATTTCACCACTTATGCAACATAAACATTAGGCAACAAATGTCCACCACAGACATGTGAGCAACAGGGTCAGTTCAAAGTAGTAGAGATTGGATGCACCGAATTTCATGATAGTGACCTAAGATACACCGTAAGAACTACACAACACAAAGTGAACTATACACCAGGCACTGACACACACACACAGACACAGACACACACCCAGGTAAACAGGTGAGAGGGCTGCGGCTCCAGGTCAGTTTTCTGATCCGGTCCCGCCTACAGGGTTTGTATTAGTGGACCGGAGACTGATCCAGATCCATCAAGACAAAGTATCACCACACACACACACCCAGGCCTGACATCACCAGGTGACAGGAATTAACAAGCTGCCGGGGTGGGGGGGCATACGGGCCCCATGTTACATGGCAGGAATTAATGTTGGTGTACTGGTCTGGTTTGATATGAGCCTGAGCATCTCGCACCAGATCGGGGCCTGGCAGTCAACAAGTGTCCGTGGAGCTCGCGGTTGTCTCCCGTGATAGGCTCGCGTTGACTGGTGTTAGCATCCAGCTAACTGTTAGCCTCTCTTTCTTTTTCTTTTTTTCTAGCGTAGCAGCAAACGCTTCACCTACCTCCTGATACCGGACGTTGCTGTTTTGTTCCGCCATAGTGGAAGCGGGGCGAGGTATTTAACGCGTCCTCTTTTTCCACTTCACCTCCGAAAATGTGTTATCGCAAAGGGAACGTCGCCTGCGAAGCTGCGGGGTTAAAGCTGTCTTCAGTCGGCCATCTCCTGCTGCCTTCTCCCCTCCTGACCGGAGCTGGCTGCGCTGCTGCTTTCAGGGACCGTGGGAAACTTCATTCACTGGTTTAACCGCAGGGGTGACATCTCTTTATATACAGTCTTTGGGGCAGATAAGCCTCATGTGGCGGCCTGTGTCAGCACTAATACAACTACATTTAAAATACAGTAAGTACAATTTCTTACGGAGTTACTGAAAAACCTAAAAAGTTGTTTAAAGTGTCATTTTTTTGCATAAATACAGTTGCCCTTGTCGACTGGCCACTTCTATTGTTGTTAAAGTGTAGATTAAATTACTGCATCTTCAACATTATGGGCAGCTTTCATGTTTTGTAGTTCATCAAAATATAAACTTTATGCAATTGGAATCCATAGATAATATATTGATTAACAAAGCATTTTATATCACAAACTGATCATTATCTTATTATTTAACTGCAAATGATTAGACGAATTATATAGAGATGTTATAATATAAATTGCATTGCTGCATTCTGATATTATGGGCAGTTTTAATAATTTGTAGTTAAATAACCATAGAAACTTTATTCAATTGGAATTGATCATACAGATGATGCATATAATGCATTATATACCAGCAACAGATATTTATCTCATTATCTAACTGCAAATGATGTGGAGCAACAAATAACATTGCTTCTGACTGTAAGAGCAAATAATAATTAAATAGCAAAAATAATCTTATCATATAGTATAGTACAAGTGACACAAAACGTCACTACTTGAGTAAAAGTACTTGGGTATATCATATATAATATTATTGTCAACAAGGAATCTGTGCTCGTTCATTTCACCCAATGAAATCAGTTGCATTATTTACAGCTCCCACGTCGAATTACAAGATTACAAGGAGAACCTAAAGGCAACACGAGTTGTTCCGTGTTGTCATGTGACAGGAGAAAAAAAGACACACACTAATCCAAACACATCCAAGATGTTCAAATCAAACGCACTTTATTACAAAGAACAAATGTATGAAAAATCACCTGATTACATATAAACCTGATTATTTCTAACACAGATTATTATTTGTGGACGACTCCAGGCACTGCTCCCACATCCACCAATGTGTCTCCATCAGAAGATAAAGGAATCATTAGGCATTGATTTTTTTATTTAAAAGCCTCATGAATACACAAAGTCTGAAATCTCCTTGGATCAGTTCTTCTTTCCGTCCAGGGTTGGTGGCTCCACCAGTTTATTGTGCACATACATCATCCCTGTGGAAAGAGCAAGACTCAGCATGTTTTCTAGGATTCTTGTCTATGTTGCGCAAATGTTGTTTTTCCTCAAACCAACACAGTTTGCAATGTAGTACAACTGAAATTAAGCATTTTGGCTTATGCAATTTCGCCCTCACCTTTGAAGTACTTTACAGTTTTGACCCTCAGCTCCAGGGTGGCATCTTCGTCACATACAAAAACAGTCTGCGGGTGCTGCTGGAATGCAGACACTGTCCACATGTGATTCACGCCATCCTCTATTGCCTTGTATAGAGCAAATGCCTTGTGTGCTCCGGTGATGAGAATCATGACCTGAGAAAAGACAAAAATTCTAAATGTGACCTGGGACCTCAGTGGCTGAGCATGAGACGCACCCATGAGCCGCTTAAATCAAAGTACTGACGTAAAAATCAATGCGATACTTTGCAGACACATGTTGCAATAGGCCTCTGACCTCTTTAGCGTCCATGACAGTGCCCACTCCCACAGTCAGAGCCATGGTGGGCACCTTCGAGAGATCCCCGTCGAAGAATCTGGCATTAGCTATGATAGTGTCCTTTGCCAGAGTCTTCACCCTGGTCCTGGAAACCAAGCTTGATCCAGGCTCATTAAATGCGATGTGGCCATCGGGGCCAATACCTAAGACAGGACAGTCAGAGCAGTTTCAGTTTTACTGGAGCTTAGAAAGGGACTAATCCTTTGATACCAGAACTATATGGCTGTTTACGGCATATTCATCTGCACTGTGACCTACTGACCTCCAACAAAGAGCTCGATCCCCCCGGCAGCTGTTATCTTCCTCTCGAAGGCCTCACACTCTACTTGCAGGTCGGCAGCATTGCCATCCAGGATGTGCGTGTTCTCTGCTTTTATGTCTATGTGCTTGAAGAAGTTATTCCACATGAAGGAGTGGTAGCTCTCGGGGTGATCCCTGGGAAGTCCTGTACGAGATGATACGACAGTTTGATATGCTTTCACGAAATCCTCGGTGTTTAGCTATTTAGTGTGAGGCGAGAGGATGGCGATGCCTTACCTACGTATTCGTCCATGTTGAAAGTCTTAACATACTGGAATGAGACTTCTCCATTCTTGTAGAACTCGATCAGCTTCTTGTAACAACCCAAAGGTGTACTTCCTGATGGAAATAACAAAAAAACCTTACAATTGCAAAGAAGAAAGTGAAAGCTAACAAAGTGCATTCACTACCCCAACCCTTTTTCAGCTCGTGATGCTGAATCATCAGATTCTTTGGAGGGGTATTGTATAAGATGAGTTTTCAACACACAAAGTCTACACTACGGTATCTCAAGCCCAACATATGTAAAACATTATATATGGGCACAGCTGTATGGTGGTGGCAGACCAGCTCCTGCTTACCTGTGGGGAGCCCCAGGGTGAAGTATCTGTCCGGGCCAGGTCTGAAGTGTACAATCTTGTTTCTGATGTACTTTGCAGCCCACTCGCTGGCCTGATCGTAGTCATTGAGGATGATCAGCTTCATCGTCCTGCAGACAAGACGGAGGACAAGACAACGGAGCGCTCTGCGTGTCTGGAAGAGCCCAGCCTTCAAAGATAGTGAGGTCAGAAACACACCTCAAGCAGACTTTAGACTCATCTAACAAACTATCATGCAGCAATAAAACGGCATCGCTGTTCAATGGCTGCTCGCGAAAAGAATGTGGCAGCTTTAATGCAGCCGCACCACGTGACCAGAAACTTTTGATTGTCTTGTTATTGTCCTCATTAAAAAAAAACAGTGGACAGATCCGTAACATCCAGCTGTGCCTCGCAGCGTCTGCAGCTTGTCCTCGGAACAGACGGGACACGGACAGGATCATGTGATTCCTGCAGTCGGATGCGAACAGCGTCTCATCGCGGAGGTGACGTCTGACTTCCGTTAGTTTTGGAAGCTGCATAGTGGTTAGCTTTATATAGCGCTCATCTCTCTGGTCAAATCAGCCTAGACACACGAAATTATAGTGCACTCATATACTGACACTTATGGTAAACGCATCCAAACCAACCAGAAAGGGAACGGCAATGGATTAATCGAAGTTAGAGGAATAACACATGTGGGCATACGTCCGGTTTTCAAAATAAACTATTGACATGGAGCCTATACAAAATGCAGTATGTAGGTAGTCAGAGAGGTCCTGCACACAGGCATAACAGTCTCTCTCTGAACTTATTGAGCAAAGTGTTTTTAAAGTACACTGAAGTATCCTGCAATTATCCCTTCCATGGTGAAAATGTTGAACTTTACATTAAAAAAACTCTTAATCTATACAGTTAATATGTTTAATATTCAGTATGTAGGTATTCAGAGATGACCTGAACACAGGACTATCAGTCTCTCTCTGAACATAATGAGCAAAGTGTTTTTAAAGTTATTTGAAGTGTCCTGAAATGATCACTTCCACAGTGAAATGTTGGACTTTACTTTGAAAAATCTCTTTTTCAATACTGTAAATATGTTTGATAGTCATTATATAGGTATTCGAGAGGTCCTGTACAGTCATAACAGTCTCTCTCTGTAATTATTGAGCAAAGTATTTTTACAGTACTTTGAAATATCCTGAAATGTGCTACTTGAAGCTAAATTTGTGTGACTTTAATTTCTAAAATCTCTAAATTGATAGTCAACATGCTATTCATAAAAATGACACGTGAGATGATATATACGTATTGTGAATATAATCCAATCCATTTAATTTTCAATTATGCATTTTGTATATGCTCCATGTCAACAGTTTATTTAAAAAAAACCCGCTTTGGATGCGTTTACCATAAATGTCAGTATATGCGCCTAGTAGAATTTCTGTGTCGGCTGATTAGACCAGAGACGCGAGTGTAGGCTGATTTGACCGCAGTGTTTATTGTCATGCAAGTTTCAAGAAGCCAAGAAAAATAATCGATGTTCACGAGTTTTATTATGAATTTGGCTGTATAAGTGAACGTTTTCTCGGCAATGATGTCAGGGTCAGCCTCCTTCACTTGTATAATGTCACAGAGTATACAATATTAACTATAATTTGGACACGTGATTCAATGGGACTTAACGTTAGCAGAGTCACAGCTTACCTTTGCATCAATTAAACTCAAGCCAAAAACCTAATTTGGTGGTTCAAATTTCACATTGAGAAATTATTTTTCTAATACTTATCCCTTTACTCTTTTGAAGCCCCCAGCATATGTAATATATGTTAAATAGGGCACCTTACATTTCTGTTGAAGACTCATTCACAGAAACGTAACAGTAGCAGTACCAGCGGGTATCTCTGGTATATTGGAGCAAGGAAACAGTCAGTGCAATTGATTTTCAATAACTTTATTAAAACCGTTATTGTGACACAGACCAGAACACTTACAGAGCACACAACAGAAATAAATACCATCATGTGTACAGCGCTCATCGTCAAACAGGCTTATTGCGGCTGGCTTTTGATTTACGTCATCCAGAAAGGGAGAGGGCATGCTTTGTCATCAGACAGATGCCACCAGGAGCTGGGCTCAGTGTGCTAATCACCCTGCCCACTTTTGACTGTGGTGTGCAGTTACCCCCCCCGAAAAACACCTCACCTGTTCTGATTATAAACCCAGGCTGCATCTCAATCTGAAGCAACAAGCTCCCGTTCAGCTTTGCTTCAGGGAGGCGGCAGGCTTTACTTTAATCAAGGTCCATGTCAGGCTTGTTTTCTGTCGTTTCTGAGCTGGGGTTGCCCGTGCTCTCGCTCGTTCCCTTGCCTGCACCTTCTTCCTGGGGTTTCTCCTGTCCGTTGGCGGGCCCGTTCTGCTCGGCCGGCGTGTCCTCCTTGGGAAGCTCCACCTTGGGTTTGGGCTTGCTCACAGTCGGGTTACAAGCCAAGAAAAGCTCCTATGGAATTACACAAAACACATGAATTATATGAAATAATGGCATTATAAAAAATATATATATTGAAGCGTGGCAGATCAAACCCAAGCCAAATAAATGATTGCAAAATGAAGACACTGAAGTCACTGCCATATAGATGACTAGGCTTCACAAAGTTTACATATGCGATGAAAACAAATTCTTGAGCATGTGCATGAAGGTGCAATAAAAGCAATGAATGATGCATAAGAAGGATACAACAACGTTCTGCAACTTTGTGTGTTAACATGATGTAACCGTTAATAGCAATATATGAATTTCAAAACCTATATTTCCTGCAATGTGAATTCTTGGGTTTAACTTATTATTTGTGATTGGAGTCCCCACCCATCACCAAATATCTCTCTCCTATGATCGTCTCATAGACAGTGTCTCACCTTGGTTTTCGCTTTAATGTCTGCAACCTTGACAGAGGGATCCAGTGTCAAGCTCTGTTTGCTTTGCTGGTTCATGGTGCTGTTCATCCAGATCATTGCGTCATTGGTGACTTTGTCCACTTTGGTGACATCTGCCTCATCTAAATGGTCATACTGCTCCTCCTGGAAATCAATGGAGGGTTACAACAGGCACTATTACTGTTAAATGTATAGATTTCTGTATATAAATGACAAAGATAAAAGGGAATTTTATAGGATGTACCTTTATTTTGTAAGCTTCAACAAATTTCATGTATTGCTGGATTTGTTTTCCGAGCTCGTCAAAAGCTTTAGGTCTCTCTTCAGCCTCAATAAACCTCTCCCGGATGGGCTGGCCAAGTTTCTGCACAGAACACAATACACACGTCAGGTAAAAAGGATAAATATACAGATCCATCAATGGCTGGAGAAAATGAATTACTAAAGTAATCATTACCTTTAACTCTCCCAGTTTGTCAATGTACACCTGTTTGGATTGATCCTCTCCATCTTCATACAGCCAGGTCTCAGTGTCCTCCAGCTTTAATGACAGAGCATCCCGGTCCTACAAAAAAGAAAAACAATTACCAAACATGTAACATTAAACAGTGACTATTAGGTGATAACTTTGATCCCAGCTCTTTCTTTACAATGAGTCAGACGGGATTTTTCACTTACAGCTTCACAGACGAACTTCTCCAGCTTCCCGTGGAGTTTGTCCCTCATGTCGTACACGTACTCTTCAACGTAATTCTTGGCGTCGTTCCTCTCCTTCTCCAGTTTGTCCTGCATGATCATCTTACCCTGAGGAGCACCAGCAAAAGCAAAAGAGTTACTAACAAACTCTTTAAAATCGATGAAGTAAGAGATGACAACTTGATGATTTAGTAACGTGGAAATAATGCAACAGCTGAAAGCTTAGTTACCTCATTTTCTACAAAAAGATTCAGCATGTCCTCTGCTAGCTGCCACTGTGGACTGTTTTCAATCGGAAGGTCCACAACTTTTGTTTTGACTTTGGGCTTTTTGGCTTGTGGGGGCTGGTCAGTCTTCTTCTCGCCTTTGTTCTCCTCTGGGGTGGTCTGAAAGTGAGGAAATAGGCACCGGCATGTAAAACATCACTCAGAAAGAATACAGACATCCAACAAGTTACAAGTATATTAGAACATCTGTATTGTCATTTATTACATGCATTTTGCATTAAACTCGGCTGCTTTGTGAAAAAGTTTGGTTTTTGTTTGTGCATGAGGATGAACATTATTTAGCTTCTGAAAGATAAAGTTTAATGTGGGCTGTTTCCCCTCTATAAACAACCGTATAAAATAGTGTTTGTTTTAAACAAGAATTGGGCACCGTACCTCCATCTCTTCATTCTCACGTGGTGCCTTCTCCTCTGTTTCTTTCTGACCGTCTCCCAGTCCCTGCTGCTCCTCCTGATCAGTCTGCATCTTGCTCTGTAGAGGAGTAAAAATCAAATGCATAAATAGTAGCACATATACCAATCTGGTGTGTTTAAGGTTGATTTATGATGCTAAAAAAACAGGCAGATATTTGGTTGAAGTACCTCTCCCTCTTTCTCATTGGCCTGTTCTGTTTCCATGGGTTCCTCTGTCTCATCAGACTTCAGCACTTCAACCAGGGAGGCGCTGGACACACTAAAGATGCCATGGATGTTCACTCGCACCTTAACCTTCACCTTGGAGCTCTCCCCAGAAGCTTGTGGGACAACCTTCTGGATCAAAAACTGACCTGGAAGAAAGAAAGAATAAAACAAAAAGTGTTACTAAAAACAAATTTATAATAAGCTGATTTGTACCAGTTATGCTTATTCCTATTTGTCAGAAATAATTTAGGATGCTCTATTTGTTTACCAATAGTGGGGTCAGGGTAGGGCAGCTCATTAGAGCAGTTGTAGTAGGCCTCCAAAGAGAAAGGCTCTCTCCGATAGAAGGTCAACACTTTGGAGAAAGGTGCTGCATGGTTCTTGGGAAATACCTCGCAATCACTGCAACAAACGAACATGGCAAAATTATTATTATATTAAATAATTAAAATCATAAACAAAAGAAAAAACATTCCATCAAGTTCCTCACCTCAAACCTTCCTCTGCAGCGGAATGCCACTTCAAGGACACAGGATAGGGAACGATGTCTGTGATGGAGAACTCACGCACTTTGAAGGCAGGTGACAGTATTGCACACTGAGGGGACACAACAAGTATTTCAGTGAGAGCAGCATTGAAAGAAAAGATGCAACTCTGGAACTCTAAAACATATTTTCACATCATTTTTATTCAAGCCACGTGCTGGTAGAGGACATGTGACTGTGAGTGATAGGAAGGGTGGAGAGCAGCTTTGAAAACAAAAGTGGGATGTACCTGCAGGGCACATCCTCTGGCCACAGCTTCGTCAGCATTCAGCGTGGTACTCAACTCCTTCCCAAAGAATTTGCTGATTCTCTCTTTGAGAGCTGGGATCCTGGAAGCTCCACCCACTATCTCAACTGCATAGATGTCGTCCTTTTTCAGTTCTTATGGAGCAAAAACATTAAAAAAAATCGTTAATGATTATTCACATACATTATCATCATATTCATTATTCCATAAACCGAGGTAATTGGAAAAGGTCTGTCAGGTAAATAAATTGAAGTAAATTACTCACTGGCATGCTCCAGAAGGTTCTGCAGTGGAAGCTCTACTCGGGCGAAGATATCAGCAGACATCTCTTCAAACTGAACCCTTGTGCAAGAGAAAATGTGGATATTGCTTAAACAATGGAAGTGAACTTCAAAGTAAGAGAATAATGATATGTAGAAACAATGCATCAACAAACTAAAGATATTTCTCGTCGGCCTACCTGTTCAGCTTTCCGGTGACATCAATGTCATTCATGAAGCACTCAATGTTAAGCGGCAGGTCTGAGGAGTTGGCGCTCATCAGTTTTTTCAGTTTTTCACACTCCTGGTAGAGCCTGACCAGAGCCCTGGGCTTTGTTTTGACATCAAGCTTGTACTTCTTTGCAAATTCCTCACAGAAATGCTTGACCAGCACTTCATCGAAGTCCTTTCCTCCCAACTCTGGGTCACAGGCGGTAGCAAGGACCTATTTTGACGAGAAACCAAAAGAGGGTTAAGAGTCATGACATAAATGCTTTCATAGATTGATAAAGACATTTTCTGCAGATTTGAATCATGGGGATGTTCCTGGTATGTCTTATTATTTCCGCCTTCTTCAGAATTAAGAAATTGGGCGGTTTTAAACATTTTCGATTATTTCTCAGAATAATTCATGGATGAAAAATAATAAAATCATGGCACGTTTAATAATTATATTTTGTTTCGGTCTTTTGTGGTTCAAGGTTCTTGTTCAACACTACCAGCAGTGATTAGAGACTGGCCTGTGAGTGTCAGCAATGCTAGCAAGATGATTCATACAAGCGTCTGTATAACTTCTCTATTTGTGACGCCTATAATGCAACAGGAAACTGGCGCATCACAAATCTTCAACGAGCTTGGTAAATCTCCAGAAAACTAGCTGCTGTCTTGATGAAATCCTGCAGTAGTAATAAGTAGCAAATAACCCCCCCCCTTACAACTAAAGCCTTCAAAATGTTATTCGGCACAAGTGTAAAATAATGTACAGTATGTTGATTTACACACAGACACAACACACACCTTGAGTTTGCCCTTATTGAAGGCACACACTGATGTCTGGTATCCAGAATGGCCCAGGTCCACAAACACCACATTTCTTGGCTTATCCTCGGGAGCAGGAAGATCTTGTTTATAGATCCCATACGCTAATGCAACTGGAAGGAAAGTTGTTAAATTATTAATGAAGAGTACAAGTGCTTGGATGGCAGCAGAGAGCAGCAGCCACAGTTAGAACAACAGTCACAAACATGCACATCCTTGCCCAGGCCCTACCCAAAAAGCATCCAAGTACAGACCTGCAGTTGTCTCATTCATGAGCCTCAGGCAGTTGAGTCCAGCAATCTGAGCAGCATCTACGACTGATCTCCTCTCAGCGTCGGTGTAGTAGCAGGGAACCTGGTAACAACAGAGAAGCATTTGAAATGGATAATCTGTTCCCCTTTAAGGCCCCGCTCACCCAAATGGGTCAAGGCCCGAATGAGATACTGTTCAGTGGCATGTAAGGACTTACAGAGACAACGCAGTCGGCCACAGGCTTCTTCAGGGCATGCTCTGCCGTCTCCTTCAGCTTGGTCAACAGCATGGCGGTGACCTGTTCAATGCTGAACACCTTCTCCTCCTCCATGTACATCACCTGGAAATGAACAGACAAGAGAGGAATGTTACATTGCTGATGAACACAACCACAATGTGGTTAGAAATTAACGGTTTTACAGAAAGTGTCTGAATGATAAGAAAACCATGAGGTCAATCCAACTCAAATGTTTATTCATAATCGGTTTATATTTTCATTTGTCGTCACAACGTCTTCTCATGGTATTAAGAGTCAGTGATGGAATAAGAGCGTAAAAGCATAAATATTGTCAGGAAATAGGTCCGGAATCCAAGGCAGGATGATAATTACATGGACATTATAATAACAAATAATTACTACATTTAAAAATGAAGCATTATATTAAACGAGTCTGGGCTGTAATGAGAGCAGACTGTGCATTATTAACAATCCTTACACATCAATTTAACTGTGAATCTTCTTTCTTCCTCTCTTACCTTAATGCCAGCTGTCCCCGTGGGCATTGGTGCAATATCATAGACCAGGTTGTTTTTGACACGCTGCACATACGGGTCTGAGAACGCTCTGCCATGAAACCTCTTGAAGCCCTGGACTGTGTTCTTGCAGTTTGTGACGACCTGGTCCACAGGAAAACGGCAGACAGCTTTTTCATTAGAAAACATGCAAACTAGGGCGGGGCAGTTATTATTGCAATATATTTTTCATCAATAGCTTATAACAAAGGTTCAATATATATTGATTCAATGGTAATGCATTGTTCAATTATGGTGAGGAGGTATAATGAATAATTGGCTTAAAAGTTCAATCTCTAATTTGCTGTTTGTGAGGTGTTAGTCATTCTTAAACAGTAAAGAAGAGTTTAAAAGCACAACCCTAATTCAGGAGCCAAACAAACCCCAATTCCAATCAAAGTCAAATTGTGAGCTGTAAATGCAGGAGTCCTTTTCTCATATAAAATGATGACTTTTCCTATGAAATATACACTGAACTGCATCAGCCATTCCATCCATAATGAATTGGAGGATTTTTTGTTAAATGCAGGACTAAGGCCAGAGGAGCAGATCATAAGTCATCCTACGCCCACTACAATTGTGTCTTACTCTTAATCTTTATTCATATGCTACTTAAAATAGATAATGTGACATCTGTCCTGAAATTATCAATCCTTCCTTATGTAATTTTCAGCAATGTCATCCAGCTGTATTCCACAGCTAAGTGATGCTTAAGGGACTTGGGAGCATGTTCTGTGATGGTGCTGAATTTGATGTTAGCTGTAAACCTGCTAAACATACCTGGCTTTTTGCAGCTGCACCGACGGAACGATTCCGAGGTCCAAAGGAAACACATGCTCTGAAAGCAGAGAAAACACAGTCATTTCTTCTGAAGCAGTTTTTCAAATAGGGCGGATGTCATCAATAATAAAATAGTAATTGACATGGATGATTTCATGTTATCATTAAACTCGTGTTTGTGATTATTGACTCTACATTAACCACCAATAAAGGCTGTTTCTAGGGACTGAGGGATTAAGACGATTGGGTACAATGGGCTGCAGGAGCCGTTCTGACAGCCTGGTTCCGGCCTCCTCCCATCATATGCGCTCACTCGTGCCTGCGGCGCAGTGAAACTCACCACCTGACCCGGGGCTCGGTTATCACAACCTGTACGTGAGCTCGACGGTGAACCTGTAGTAATACACCACGAGGACCATTCAAACAGGAGATGTGGACCCACGGTTCCTTCCCTGCTCACAATGGTTTTCCCCTCGGCTATAGCTAGCTTTAGCCACTCAAATGCCGCTTCCTGTTGTGAAATCCGTTAGCACGCTAACTAGCCGGGTAGCTAGCCGCGTTAGCTTGGCTCAAGAGGAAGAAACGTGGGTCCATTGGTTTTTTTGGTTGCTCGCTATCGGCGCTAATGACACAACTCGACCGGAACGCGGCGGTGGGCGCGGTGGTACTTACGGTGTGCTTCGGTCGCTGTATTCATTGGCGACTGTTTCAATCCCTCCGGCTCTGGCTACCGCTACATAGCAGCTCATATAGCCGACGTCAAACCCGACAACTGACATCTTCAGAGGCTAACCGACAGGCGCAGGGCAGCGGTGAGAACGAGGAGAAACGCGGCTCGGGGGAGAAAACAAAACAAAAATGACGGCAGCGGCTACGGTGGGGCTCGGTCAGCGGACGGTGATACACCCTTGTTCTTGGTCCATGTAAGTGAGCGGCAGCATGCGGTACGTCCACCGGCTCGATGCGCGAGAGCGTTCAGGAATCTGCTGTCTGCGCCGCTGACCAATAGCGTCGCACCGCGGAGACGCTGCGCCCGAGCACGGTGCGCCCCCCACAGACCAGAGACTGTCAGTGCAGCGGCATCAGAAGATGCGGAGGTGCAGCTCCGGTCTCAGGCCTTCAGCTCCATGTTCATCCTGCACCACAACCAACCGTGAAGAATCTGACTCACACGCACATAGATCTGTGGTACCAGCGTGTGTCCTTCACACTGTACAACAGCAGGGTGCACAGTGAATGCTGTACTGTTTTCTCATGTCACAATTGTTCATCATGACTAGCAGTTTGGGGAAATTTAGCTCTTGACCCAAATAGTTTCCCAGTTAGTTTATTATGTATTATATTATTGCATATGTACGCCTCTTGTCATCATTTTTTCACCTATTAATATATATACTTTTCTATTCATATTTTTTATCCCACGTATTTATAGCAAAATATTTGTATAGAGTATTTAGTATACTTTTATTACTTTAGTGAATTTATACTTGTGTACATATATAATCATTTATACCCTTTTTTAACACCCTACCTGCTGATGTACTTATTAACGGTCTAATATGCAGATATGGAAACATCAAGATCTCCTTTACTACATTTCTAATATTTCATATTATCATACTACTATTTCTGTACAAAAATAGTCCACAGGTGTATTTTACTTATATATTGACTTTTATAAATTCTCTTGTCTACCTCATTCTGCTGCTCTAACAAGTGAATTCCCCGGTTTGTTATGTTATCTTATGATAACTGTCTCACCATTAAAACACAATTATCATTAAGTACACATATTTTCTTCAGTATTTAACATGTCAGAAAAATATCTGAGAAAATTTGAATCAAAGGCCACTGGATTTGGTGCTAGGCTTCTTCAGTTCAAGATCCAATCATGACTGAGAATCTTCAGACATCAGTAAAATACACATCACATCTTCCCACATCCCAGAGTGACATCTTCATGTTCTTGTTTTGTTCAACACACACATATCCCCCACTTTTAAAAATGTAAAACGTAGGGAAGCAGTAATTATTCCAATTGGAGACAGTGAAGGACTGGTGTAATTACTTAAAACTGTAACATTGATTTGATGCCGACATTAAATGAACATCTGTCCAATCAAGAAGGGATGACTGAATGAAACCAATCAAACTCATTTCACATAAATATTTCCGATCTTTATTGGTTACATAGAGTTTGACTGAACAACAGATGGCAGCTTTCAGGAGGCGGCAGCTGTTTATTCATCGTTCTCAAAGTCGGCAGCAATCTTCCTCTTGCCCTGGGCATGGACACTGTTGCCCCAGGTGTATGTCAGGTACATGAGGATCATCGCTGCAAAAAGGAAAATCACAAACATCTTAGCACCACAGTCTTATCACAAAAGTTACTATATCTAAAAGATAATTAATTATAAAAGCTAAATTGAATTCAAGCTCTTCTTGCTTGACTGTAAACTAAAATGCGAGTTACCCTGAGAGAGAAGTTAGTCTTTTATTTATATATGAGAAAATAAGCAAATACATTTCCTGCATTGTTATGTGAGAACATTCTGAAATACTGAACAGTAAAAACATTGTCACAGTTCAAAATAGTCTTGTTGATCCCATGCATGTATATGCATAGGTTAGCTGCGTTTGCTATACAACCAGAAAACTTACTTGCAAAATAACTAAAAACTCAAGTGACTATTTTTTTTAACTTTACTTTATAGCATGTTTGGAATGTTACTCCACCTCCCGCCTGAATAATGCATAGGATTTGTTGTTGTGAACACGTCTGTGCAGAGAACCTGCTGCTGTGTATGTGTGAAAGGAAAACTCTGTAGCCAATACTAGCTACGAATTTTTGGAAGTCGTATCTAAAACGGCTTAAGCGACGATAAGGAAACAGTCAAACTCAAACCCAGGCACGTCAAGACCTGGATCTTGAGTTTGATACAATGGCAAAGACTCACGGGGTCCAACTTTGAAGAAAGATGTTGTGGTCCGTCTCCACACATTGGGGATTCCCTTGGAGAAGTAGTTGGGGAAAGCCTTCTGTTCAAATGGGGACAGGCTGTATGTGATTACATGCCTGATCTTGGCCAAGTCTCCAAAGTGGCGGCCCATGATCACCAGTGAGCTAATAGAAAAACACAAATCAAAAATTTACAGACATATAGCGACATAAAAATGCATTTTTGATGGTCATATTTGAAGAGATCATACATTATAGATTAATATACATCAGAACTTAGAGAGTAAAACTCTAGAAAGGAATTCTCCATGATCACAGGATTTTCATTTGACTTTTGTTTTTAGCAGATTCAGGAGTTTGGTTTGTTCCAAAGGGCCTAGCAAAAGGAAACATTTACATTATATATAATGTCATCAAATAAATCTGAGTTGCAGCTCAAATAAGTGCACATTTATATCTCATACGTCTTAATACACATCAAAAACATTACTATAATTAAATATGTTGTATAATTTACTTAAACACAGCATTTTATGATTATAAAAGTAACAGAGCCATGGCTATGCTGACTTTTCAATAATTTCCTTTAACAATATTATTATCGATTACTGTTTCAACCTAGACCTGGCCAAGCTTAACCAAACGCAACAATTAACTAACAATCTGATACAAAGCAATTCCATGGCTGGAATAGTTACTTAGTCTCTTGTATTAAATAGGTAGTTAGTTGGAATACCAGATTTAAACTGTGAATAAATCCGCTTTTTGCTTTAACTGTAGGTTGTGACAACCCCGTATAACGTCGTTAATAAACGCTTCAGATGATAATCGTTTAGGTAAAAACACAGGGTGAGCTGATTGTGAAATAACGACCCGAATAAAAGCTTGTTAGCCGCTGGTGTTAGCATTAACAGCTAGCTACCCAAGCTAGCTGTTAGCTGCCAAAGTACAAACAGGCGTTTGAATCGTTTCCCTGACGGCTACGCGAACGTGGTCGGAAAAATAAAAAGCACACCTCATAGCTCACAACCTTAAGTTAACAGATTGCACACCATTAGGTGCTAAAAGCGAGTGGACGCGTCGCATTTGAAGCAGTGACATTGAAACTTACCGTTTACTTCTCAGTTATGTTTCCTAATGACGACCCTGTGTCCTTCCTTTTTATCTAAGCACCGGTTGTCCTGGGATATTAGCGCCACCTGTCGGCGCGGAGTGTGGTCAGGTGACTTACTTCTATGTCAGGGCCCTCAAAGGATTATTGACATGTTTAATTTTTTTGTGTGAAATGGTGACAACAGAAAGTGACACCATTCATACATATGATACACAGATATTTGGCCATGTTTAATTGGCTTGGGCAAGCTGCTGTTTCAAGCAGAGAGAGGTGAAAGGATGTGGTGTTTATACTGTAGTAATGATAAATAAGTATATATATATATACATTACATATCAAAACAAATAAGTAAAACATTTGATTAGATACATACACCCTACAGTTTACCTTAATATACAACTATCTCTAATGAAAAAACATCATAATAATTCAAATTCATCTCTTCAGCGGTGGTGTTGCATCTGACCAGGCGACTGGCGAGGTGAGCAAGGCCCCACATGCATTTTAATATTTTTGAAGGCCTAATATTGTTTAACATGGGAAGCCTGTCAGTTTAGCAAGAATGTAGTGACTCAGACAATCCAATCAAGCTCCACCAAATCTTATACACAAAGATAGTGATTCCCTAAATGTGCCTATATTTTTTCATCAGGATCCATGAATTGCAGGGAAAACAGTGAAAATGTTGGAATGAACTATTGGGCCTTTGTGGAGGGATGCTCTTCACTGAATGCCATTCTAGTTGAAAGTGGAGTGCCTGTGTTGCCTGATGTGTATTTGACAAGGTCATGTGGACTCAAGACCTGGAGTAAAGAGCAAACTCTCCAATGCAAGAGTCAAAATCCTTCTCTGGTTTCTTTACTCTGAATTTCCCTCGTAAGGTTGAGTGGTACGCAGACACAATGCAGGGTCTCAACCTTACTATGTTAAGTTCCTTGAGATAATGTATGTTGTGATTGGGTGCTATACAAATAAAAATGAACTGAATCTATGCCTGCTAATTTTTTTATTTTCAATCTTTTCAGAGAATATGTTAACATATTTCATTTCAGTTTTGAATGTCCTTAAACTGAACACAGACACAGTGAATTCATTCAATTTGTATAAATAGACACAACATGCATTTAGTCACATTCAACCAGTACAGATGAATGCAGTCAATTCATATGTATGCAGTCACTCAGTAACCAGAAGTAATAAATACACACTGAAACCTTGACAACTTTCATTCCGGACATTATGCAGACAGATGTCTGTAACCCACAGGAACAAAAGGATATGTAAAAGGTTTGAATAAGGGTTTGTAACTGCAGTTTCATCTTCTATGCACAACAGGGCTACTTAAAACATGGCAACTGTGATAAATTAAAGAATAATGAAAGACCACCCACCCAAAATAAGTTAACAAAAAATAATCATACACACATTTTCTTTGAGTGTGTCGGACTCAATACCAAACCGCGAGGTGAACAAGAGGATGCATCTGCATCCTCTCTTGTCACACCTTAACAAAAAGGAATTAAATGTCACGTTTTCCACATTTTTCACAAGGATAAAATACTTCTCGTTTAAGTAAACACACCTGCTCTAGATCATGCACAACAATTGTATAAATTCCTGAAAATCACTGAGCCTGGTCAGAATATCTGAGACTCTGAGGTAGTGGTGACGACTGTTGGAAGGCCTGTCTGGTGGTGTGTCAGCTTAGCGACACGTGCACCTGGTGGCAACCATGTCTTCAAGCTCCTTGTAGACGTAGGATCCGTCCTTCTCAAACATCATGACACTCAGCGGGCTGTAGCGGGAGGGAATACACGAGGGCCGAGGCACAGAGGGGTCTAGCTCCTCATAGATGATGGTTTGCACCATGGTATGGATCGGTGAGCCGTAGATGAAGCCCATGTTCCTCGGGCAGACGCCTCTGCAGTATCTGGGGTTGTACTTTGGAGGAAAAACAATCCAGCTGTCCAGTTTGAGTTGGCTGAATCGCACCTTAAAGTCATATAAGGCACAGTGATTTGTTGGGAATACAGAGATCGGGAGCAGCTCAGGCAGGGTTTTATCACCGTCTTTGCTCTTCAGACATTGTCTCTTCCATCTCCTTCTACGCCCAAACCTTTGTTCTGATTTGAGCACCATCTGCTTATGAAACGCGTTCGCTGCAGAGCTTGGCTTTACAATCTCTTTGGCATCGACCAGTGACTTCTGTTGCTTGGTTTTGCCGGTGTCATGCAGATAAAGAAGAAGAGGAGGGGGCCTCAGGGTGAACTCCCGTGGACCTTTACTCCCATTGCCCCTAACTCTTTGTTCCTCTGGACAGGTAACGTTTATGAGCAGGTGTATGTTCTTCTTCTGAAAATTTAAGAGAGGCTGGACAAATGAGGTGATGTCAACCTCCACCCAGTCCTTCCTGCTCCTCCTGTCAGTGTTGGTTGTGAAGTTGACAGGGTGGTGGATTACGGGACACAGCAGACATTGGTTTGATTGCTCCTGCTCCTTGACACTCAGGTAGCAAACAGACTTTATGGATGCTAGGCCGTCATGGTCAAAATTGTAAAGCAGAGCCGACTTGAGAAGCTGTTCTTTTGTTCTTACTTGATCAAGACTGTAGGAAAGATCCTGCATACAATTCTCTGGAGGGGAACAAAAAATTACACATTACCATCTTGCAGTATACCACTCGTATAGCATGAGACTAGGGTTGCAGATGAATAGTATTATTTCTTTAACATTTAAAGCATGTGCACAGTAGTTTCACCAGATTAATGTAGAAACAGCAGAGTGGCTGTTTTATGCTTGTGAGATAATCCAAGGAACTCCTACAAACGGTTGGCTAAACTCCAATACCATAAATATATGTTTGTTGGTTGATTTGTAGTAAGCAAGATTACATAAAAACCACAGGGTTGATTACCATGAAAATTGCTAGAAGGGTGCAGTATGGGTCAGGGAAGAACTAAATGTTGGTGGGGATCCCTATCGGGAGGATCCAGAATAATGTTTTAACCAACACACACATTTGCTAATTTTGTGCGACAAACTAGGCCGTACATAATATCCTCATTATGCAAAGCACAACCACAATCCCGACTCCAAAATAATTCTACCTCGTAAGTCAAACTTGTGGAAATACACTATATACACAATTTTGTCATTTTCTATGAGTACACTATAAATTCTTCTATAAAATGATTACGCAAGTAAAGCCTGGATAATAAAACAATACAAATTATCACAATATGATTTTCGTTAACAATACAACAAATGTCCAATATATATCCATATATTGCTTATTTCATTGTGCACAGTAAGGACTTATCGCACAAAGTAGATCTATGTCAGATTTGTTTATCAAGCGTTTGTCATTCTCTGCGTATAATGAAGAGTTTAAAACTACATCATTAAGGAGCAAGTATCAGTCTTTCAACTTAAAATATCAATGACATTTACTGTGATAATTATTAATATCAACTGATCATTTTTGTGCAATCCATTGCTCTGTGTGTTTGACTTCCTCACCTTTATTACTTCGTGCAAGACATTCATCTTGGGGCTTGATCAGTCGCACCGTGTTGTAGGTTGTGCTCCCGTCCACACTCCTCTGCACCCTGGAGGACGGCTTGTAAACCTCGGTCAGATATTTCATGTACCGGGGCTCGGGCCTCGTCTTCTTCCTGAGGCCCCGGCTCCAGCGGGGCCCCCCGTGCTCTGACAGGGCTTTGAGCAGCGGGGAGAAGATGCTGTTGTACGGGAAGCTCAGGTCGCCAGGGCGGCGCAGTGCAGCACCGGAGGCGGCCACAGAGGACCCGAGCAGCGGGCAGCTGGAGATGAGGAGCAGCAGGGGGACAACCGTGTGGAGAGAGAACAGGGCGGCCGACATTAGCATTGGTTTCTCCATCATAAACAAGGAAACCTGCGAAGAACCCGAGAGCGTCTCTCCGCCGACAGCTCGAGGTCAACAACACCGAGCACGTGGCGCCGCTGGTCCACACGCGCAGGTGTGGGCAATCAGGTCAAAATATGAAAATACATTTCCTGCTTCACAACGACACAGATTCAAAGAGTGAAGTCACCATTTCACCTTGTAGTTTGACTTTCTTTCATGAAAATCTTAAATTCAATGTATTGTGCATATCAGCCTCAAAAGTAGAAAAAACTTTCTTGCTAAAATCACTTGTACATGTGAGAATATTTTATCTTACTTTACCTACTTTACTCTGGCCAATTGTATTTTTCGAAAATATATCCACCAAGTTGTAAAAGAGGTTTTGTGACAACTTTTGGAGTTTACTTATAGCTAGAAGGGGAAAATAGTTTGCTAGCAAGCTAGAATTAAATAGCTAACATTATATAACTGCAATGAAATTGAGTATGGGTAATGTAGGAAGATAATTTATTTATTGCAGCCACAATAAGATTGATACAACTAGTAAAATGTAAGGAAACATTTAACAAAAGTTGCATAATTTACTGCACAGTTTCTCCTTAGAATAAAGTTATCTTTTTCACATACGAGTTAATAAATGAGACTAACTGGCTTCTCATCACTGGATACAAGTCCTACACACCTCTGTTACAGATGAGAATGACTTTATATCTCAAGTGGCAAATTGTAATTTAAGAAAAATATATATCCACCAACGAATTTGGAAGGCACATTTTGTGGCAGCTGTTGTAGGTAACATTTAGAAAGGGAAAGCAAAATCGGTGCATTATAGTTAATAATTTGCAATCTAGCTCCCCCATTTAGCAACTGTTATATAACTTCAGTGAAATTAAGTATGGGTATAATCTAGGAAGATTATAATCTATATCCTGTTGTAGTCACAATAAGATTGCAACAAAGAGGGAAATTAAAGTAAACACATACAACAACACTTTTAACATTTTAATTAACAGTATTATGTACATGCACTTCATAAATATAAGACTTACTGGCCACACACTACTGGATACAAGATTAGGAAAATAGTAATGAGGCACTTTTTGAGTAACTACACCTGCTCAATGTTAGGCCAGGTTAATTAGGTTATGCTAATTTGAGATTTAAAGTTAACAGGGTCTAACTAGCTAGTGTTCCATTAGAGTTGTACTTTAGCAAAAACTGCCAGATAAATACATACTATATAATTTGTTCTATTGTAATAATTCCCAGCAGTTGAACAGTATTGTTTCCTTTTAAACACGTATTAAATGTTGTAATTCGATTAATAACAAGGAATAATTTGTCATGTTCACTCTGTGAGAAAAAAGACGAAAAAGCTGTTGTAACGCTACTAGCCTCTAGGGGGCAGAAAGAACACCCTACATTATGCATCACCTTTGAATTATAATTACCACCTCTGGACTTGGTGTGTGTTACAAAATGCTGTGAATATATTAAATAATCAAACTTGAAATTTGATTGTACACTGGATGTCCTTATTATCTTTCGCAGGAGGCACAGTACTTTACTGAGGTGTTTTGCAATGCACTGTTGCGGTTTCCAGTTTGGCTTTTTGCTAAAAATTTGCCTGATATAATGCATCCTGAACATAGTTGTTTTATGTATACTGGCAAAACTGCGGTATCCAATCCTTAAGTATCAATAAACACATAAAATGACTATTGAAATAAACATTTTAGAATGGGGATGATGATAGTATGCATTGCCCTCTACTGGGCTTAAATGTAAACTACAACAAAAAGGAGAATAATGTTTTTTCGATCAGCTAACTTCATCTAAAATATAAAAATGCTTTATTTTAAAAGTGCTATCACAGAAAGAATAAATAACCCCAAAGAGATCTACACAGTGATAGTCAATACTCTGTGTGTTTAAGAGACCATGAGGTGGACTTTAGATTAAGTTGTGGCTGTATCTCAGTTCCACACCATTTACATTACAAAATGTGTACTAATCTCTTTGTTGTTTTGTTTCATAGCAGCTTTTAGTGAACTAGAAATGGGTGCATCTTGTGGATTTTGCAAAAACAGGAAATGATGTAAGATCTGGACGACACCACACTATTGTTGGAGAGACTTTGATGTTTGGAACATTTACAGAATAGATAAAGGAAACACTCCTGAGGTGGACTTCCTTTCATAATCATCTGCGTCAGCATAAAGAAAGGTTTATGGGCTGGGATAAAAACACAGTTCAGTCCACTACAGTACGAGTGCAGCCGACCTTTGTTGGTGCAAGCAGCTTCTTTTCCAGAAAACGAGACAAAGCACATTGTTCTGGTTCTGTTTGGCTTTTGGCTTCATTGTATGAGCTTCAACTCCTTTCATGTCATCAGTGATTGTTTTGCTCTGGGTCAGATGTGAATAGCACTGACACTACATGTTTTTGAAAAAGAGTAAGGTTTTCCCCATTTAATTAAGTTTCATTAAACCCCTGGTTGTTAAGTGTTAATGTCACAGAATGCTTTGCTTATCAATAGCTATGTTTAGGTTATTAGGGCCTGAGCACTGACAGGCACAGATTAAGGATTGTTATTTTATTTTTTCAGGCAAATTAATTGGCTTTTTTAGGCCCTTAACATGCTCCAATTCTTACAAAGATTTGCAGAAAATTAGAACGTGGTGAAAATTTAAGTATCTGGATGAATTTTTCAATGGCCGTGGCAAAATGGCTCAACGGTGCCCCCCGAGCCCCCCAGAACGTGTTCATGTTGACCAATTGTAAATCGATACACATGTGTATCATGACCAGGCAAACAAAAAAGTCTATAGGTGCAATTTGAAAAAAGGCAACAGGAAGCCTGCTATTTTTCATTTAGTGGCCATTTTGGCCATATTCCACATTTTTACTTTGAGGTACTTGTACCAGGGCTTACATCAGATCAACTTCAAATTGAGATGAGTGTCATCACAACAAGATGGAGATACAAACTCAAAACTACAGTTTTCTACAAAATTAAAGTAAATCAAATAAAATTAATCCTGCACAGTCCGGTTCTGTGCAACTCATGCGCAGAAGCGGACCGCGCAGGAATAGTTTTGTTTTAATTGATTTATTTTTTTTATATTTAAAATTGGTCAAAAATTAAAACTGTAGTTTTCAGTTATCTGAACAACTCTGGAGTTGATCCTACACTTTCAGTTTTTTTTATTTTTCACAGATCAAATACTTTTTGTCCAGCATGAACTTTGCAAAGGACATATCAACAAATGATCAGTTGGTGGTTTCAGGGCAGTGACTGATAATAACTATCACTGGTCTTTTTTGCCTCAACAATCCAGAGAAGGGGCCCCATGTTGACCTAGAAAAGGAATCTCATCTATTACAACCTCATGTTCACAAAGAAATTGATTAATGAGACATTCCACCGCCCTGACTACTTCCCCGCAACTGGCCCCACAGGCCTTGTTGCTTTTACTGAAGTAGAAAGGTTTGTATTTTATTAAATTCTACCACTATTTCTCTACTTCAGTATCAAGGGTTATGTCTAGAAAGTTTTCTGTAAAGAACTTTAACTGATTTTATTTTGATGATCAGAATATCATTAATGTATGAACTGTTGTGCACTGTGCTGACAGCAACTGTTTACCAAATGAAGTATTTTCTAATATTTCCTTAAACTCTGTGTTCATGAATCAAGCAGAGCAAATGTACAGGGTCACTATCACAGATTGTGCTATTAAAATAAGTTAAATTGGTGAAAAATCATTGTTAATTCACTTAAAGAAAAAGAGTATAAATGCAAGTTATAAATAGTATTGATATACTGTAAAGGAAACCTAGAATTTGTGATGAATACTGAGAGACTACACATTTGAAAATGAACAAACTGATCCAAACCATATACTTAACAATGCTTTAGGTTGTTTTATATTTACAGAATATACAAATTGATGTAGTATAGTATTGTCATTTTCAATCTTGATATTGTTCATCTTACTGATGGATGTGATCCATGTCTCTGTCACCAGTCGTGAGCAAACTTTGCTGTAGTCTTGTGTTTCCTCCCAATGTGAGGCTGGAACAGTTTACTTATAGTGTTGAGGCCTTTGGGGTGCTCTCTGCAGTCGTCTTCCTCTGTCCTCTCCCTGTACTTAGCCGGCTGCAGTCCTCCCAGAAGTGCTCTGACCTCAGCTGACACATCTTCACCCAGGTAGGTAATGGCCTTCTTACCGGCATTATCTCTCTCATTAACACTGGCTCCATACCTCTGCACGAGCAGAACCATCACCTGAGTGTGGCCGTGCATGGCTGCGATGTGTAGAGGAGTGTATCCTCCGTGTGACTTGCTGTTGACGTTGATGTAAGTGCCTCTCTTCCTGGAGATCTTCATGAGCTTGTGTATCATCTCGCTGTTGCCATCCTTGGCGGCCCAGTGTAGCGCTGTGAAACCTGACATGAAGTCTTTTTTCTGTGCCAACCGTGTGTCCTTAAGCAGCAGAGCATGGATCTGCCCCCACAGTCCAGCGGCACACTTCACCAACCACTCATGAGCTAATGGCTCCAGAGGCACAGACTCGGTGTCCTTAGCATCTTCTGGTGGTCTTGTGGTCTTGTTTTGGGGCCTCGCCGGGGGCAACCCTGGAGGCTGCATGTCCTCTGTTTGTCTGGTTGTCTGGACTTGATGTCCCCTCACTGCATCCTTCTTGCATGCTGGAAAGTTAGAATGTGGAGTTACTGATGGTGGAGAAGCCTCCCTTGCCGAAGTGATTGTTTTGCCTGGAGATTCATGCCCATGCACTTGGTAATGTGATCCATGTACTACTGGTGCAGGGTCTCTCTGAGGGGATTTCACTGCTATCACAGCGAATACAGCTCCAGATTTCCTTGCTTTAATCTCATGATCTCCGGAGATATTTAAAACTTTGACAGTGGTTGCGTCAACGCTGCTTCGACTCCTGGATAACGGTATTCTCTGGCGCACACTCCCTGCAGGCACATGCTTGCCATCACCACCATAATGATAATTGCAATACGTGTTAAGTGGGCTGTCTATGTTGTTGTTTTCAATGTCGGTATAAATCATCCTGGCTGCTTCGGCTCGGTGAGGAGATGTGCAGCCGGAGAAACTGAGGTCCAGGGGGGGTTTCGGGCGATGCATCGTGCTCCCTGACAAAGTCCTGGTACCTTTTCTTCACGACCACAAACTTTACCTCGTCGATCTGTCGGACCACAGCGACGCTGTTCACCAGCCTCTTGAACAGGTCTCTATTGTGCAGCTTTTCCGCGGGATCGCTGCAGTTGATCTGGCTCCTGAAATTGTTCACCAGCTCCGAGTTCGGCACCTTCCCTCCATGCTCCAGTAGAAAGGACAGGACGGACTCCTGGTTCAGAGCCATTTTGTCCAGGGGAAGAAAATATGACAAGCTGCGGCAGACAGCTCAAATGAAGCCCGGGGGATAATCTCCTCTCTATCCGCTCCCCCTCCTCCTCCGGCTCCTCTGTCCTCCACCAACCTGCTGCCGCTTCCGGCGCCTCCACATTCTCACCCGGTTTTCATTACGACCCTCAAACACTTCAGAAGTTCCTTTGACATTAGAGTCGCGTTGCTGGGAGACAGCCTTCGTAAAAGTTTCTTCGCGTGACCTTGAACTGTCCTGAAATGCAACTTGTCTGTGTCGCGGTTGTTGCAAGATTGTCAAACTTCTCCCATTGTGCGTTCATGGGGCGTCAGAGTAATCGGAACATTGACTTCCCGGCAAAATAGTTTGGAACACGAGTTGCTGACATCAGCGCTTATAAATCAATTATCGCCCCGACTTTCACAGACTTTTTGCATGAGTTAAAGATACCCTTGGGTTTCATTAAATCGAATAAAGTATAAAACGGTGGGCATATTTGATCATCTATTCAACGATGACTAATGTGAGGGTTAAATTTCCTTCCTTTTTTAAAACCTATTTTATTTTCCAAATTCCTTTTCCTTTGAATACAAGGAAACCCCCTCTAATTGTAACTAGACACACAGCAACTGCTGTTTATATTGTATTTTTTTTTACATAGTTGTTTCTCTATTTTAAGGTCATGACCTTCTTTGTAAAGTGCCTTGAGATAATGTATATCATAATTTGGCGCTATACAAACAAAATGTATTTGAATTGAAATAGTAACTTTGCTGCTGTAACACGGTACATCTCCCCACATTGGGACTAATAAGACAGAGGAGGACAGAGCTTTGTGAATACAAGTTCAGAGGCTCTGGATAAACCCATGAAATACAGCAGGACAGTAGCTTTCCTTTAAAACATACTTTTTTATTGCGTTCCTTCGTTTTACATAATTCTATCAGTTGTTGTTATTGTAATGGGTGGTCTTGCATAAATGCTAGTGTATTATCCTTTTATTAATTATTTAATGACTGGGTTTTCGATTTTTAAAATATTATCTGTATGTCTTATTTGTTAAGCACTTTGCAATTTAAGTGTTATATATTATTATTATTATTATTTTGTTTCTGTGATAGATGTACGTTTCCATGGCAACACTTGGGCGTGTCTACCAGAGCAGGTCATCTGAATATTTAGTGAGTTAATCAAATCTTACGCCGAGTTCAGAACAAAACAAACAAAAACACACGCACACACAGTGAGGGGTCTGTTTGGAGATGTTGCAACATCGCCCCCTAGCACCGAGGGGGTGTTGCCTCCGAGTGGCCATATTGAGAGGAGTGCGTGATGTGGAGATCAGTTCTGGTTGAAGGAATCCTCCCTGCACACAGCTACTTGTGACGATGGCGGCCTGTGAGATGGATGCTTTCTCGGTAAGTGCGATGATTCCCGATCCGGTGTGGATGGTGTCGAGGTGGCTGTCAATCCCCGCTGGCATGGAGGATGCAGGCGTATGTATAGAGTCTAGCTTAAGGTGGTGATGAGGAGAGATGTGTACGAGGATGCAGCGGGATCACTGCGGTGGTGGTGGCGAGGAGGAGGATGAGGAGGAGGAGGCTCGTTATGTCTAATGAATGTGATGAAGGCTGAGGAGGATTCTGCACGAGCGATGCGTCGTGCGACCATTTTGATGGAAGTGTTGCTGTGCAGCGTGAGGCAGCACAAAGCCCGAGCCTCAGCACTTCGCTGTCAGCGTGTGACAGGTGTGTGTGTGTGTGTGTGTGTGTGTGTGTGCTGAACGCTGCACAGGACGGAACCAAAGGGCCACTCGTGTGTAGGAGAGCAGGGACAGCAGGCAGCAAGAGAGCGAGTTAAG
The DNA here is from genome assembly GCA_038501795.1 of Pseudopleuronectes americanus. Taxonomy (NCBI): domain Eukaryota; kingdom Metazoa; phylum Chordata; class Actinopteri; order Pleuronectiformes; family Pleuronectidae; genus Pseudopleuronectes; species Pseudopleuronectes americanus. The sequence goes on from CM076723.1 coordinate 11,580,666, forward strand.
AGGATAAACATAAGTAGCAGTCAGGTGAGGGCTATTCCAGCTCCTCGAGACTCAGCAGTGGGCATTGCTCAGCGACTATCTCAGCATGCATCAGCCAGACATGCAATTCGTGCCAACGTGTTCATTAGGAGCGTTGTCATATCTGACGTGTGTGTTGGCCTTGTGTTTACAGGCTGAGCTGCAAATGATGGGAGAGTTTGCTGAAGTAGGTTAACGGGGGTGATGAGGGTACCAGCCAGCAGCTTGGATATCCTCCCACCCTGAGAAATAACATCACATAAAGAGCTCTTTGTATGATTGTGTGTGTGTGTGTGTGTGTGTTTGTGTTTGTGCTGAACGCATCCTAGTCCTCATGTTGAGCCTTTTGCAAGATGCCAGCATCCCAGGGTGTTTTTGGTATGTGAGGGATGAACCCCCCCCCCACCCCCCCCAGGCTTGTACAACCAGGCAAAACACATTAGATCTAATTAGCGTTAAATCTAGATAAAAAATGTCAGTGTCAGCATTATATTTAAGTTCCCCTCCAGACATCTGTCACATCTATTCCATGCAAGACTTCACTGTATAGATATATTCCATAATATAGGGTTTAAGAAAGTAACATTTCTGTGTATGTACACTTCAAAGGTCAAGATTTCATCCCACAAAATCATCTTAGAAATACGCATGTTACAATTCAAGTTTCAGGTTGCAAGTGAAAACAGGCTTTTAGTATGAAACTTTGTATGATAAAGGGCACCCACCAAAGAGAGTTGCAATGAGAAATAAACATTTTAAACTTGATGGGGACTTTAATGAACCTGGAGAGTTGCCATCGTCATTTCTACTCCGTCGCAGAACATGAGTAAAAGTAGTGCTAAATAAAAAGTATATAGATAATCCAGATGATTATTAGGATTTGATTTCTTATGCATTTTAAAAATCTTTGCAAGACAAATTTGGTCTGTGATATTCGGACTGAAATGTTTAATAGGACGGACAATTCAGTGTCTAAACCACGAAGACGTGACTTCATTTGAAAAGAATGCTTTTAGGCCTGACAGTATAAAGTGGGTACGAGATCCAGCAGAAGGATTTTATTAACCTAACCCTTTTATTGTTTGCTTTGTCATTGTTTCCTGTGATACTTCGGTTTTGAGGCTTAAGTAATGAAATATTGATGATAATGTATTCTCTGTCCTGCCTGTTTCCAAATACCTCAGAGTGAAGAAAAGCGAAATCTGGAGCTCCGAGGCCATGTGGGCTTTGACCGTCTTCCAGATCAGCTGGTCAGCAAATCAGTCGCTCAGGGGTTTAGCTTCAACATCCTCTGTGTAGGTACGTTGAAGAGTCGAGGGGGACTTTCATGATCCAAAGTTCTTGCTCTGGACATGACGTGTATTCATTGTGACTGCTGCACAAAAAGCATTGCACGTTCTGCTCTGTATCTTGGCGTGTCATTATTATCTTCTCCCTAGGCGAGACAGGAATAGGCAAGTCAACGCTGATGAACACTCTCTTCAATACGACATTCGAAAACGAGGAAGCCAGCCACTATGAGAGCGATGTGCATCTACGCCCACAGACCTACGATCTGCAGGAGAGCAATGTCAACCTCAAGCTGACCATCGTGCACACTGTCGGGTTTGGAGACCAGATCAACAAAGGGGAAAGGTACTTATTCATCTAGATATTTGTTTATCAATTCATTAGGGTGTCCGTTGTGATAATTATGAGGATTTCTTCTCAGCTTCAGCTATTAATCATTTGTCTCTCTTGCTCTGGAAGTTCAGCCAACACACTTACACAATATGGCATTGAACGATAGATCTGCCCGGCTGTTGGCATGTGAATTTGGAGGCAAAGAAAAGGAATAATGAATGACTGGTGGAACGAATTCAATCTCAATAGACATTTGAGTGCTCCAACAGCAGCATAAAAGGCTGTAGGATGCTTGGCTGTGAGATTGTAGTGTAAATTGTAACCAGGATGCTACATGTCTTTTTGACAACACAACCCAATTCAAAGTTAGGGTAAAATAACAATGCTAACTTATTTTATTTTTTTTTCAGCTATAAACCGATTCTTGAGTACATTGACACCCAGTTTGAAAGGTATCTTGAGGAAGAGCTGAAAATAAAGCGTTCCCTCTGCAACTACCACGACTCAAGAATCCACATCTGCCTGTATTTCATCGCTCCCAACGGCCACTCCCTGAAGTCTCTGGATCTCGTCACAATGAAGAAACTGGACAGCAAGGTAACCACGCACAGAGTCCTGCACTGTGTGTTTCAAGAGCTCATTTGACTCATTTTCTAGTCTGTTACTATAATATTATGTTTTCTCCATGCAGGTGAACATCATCCCTGTCATTGCAAAGGCAGACACAGTTTCCAGGAGTGAACTGGATAAATTAAAGATCAAGATAATGAGCGAGCTGGTCAGCAACGGAGTTCAGATTTATCAGTTCCCAACAGAGGATGAGGCCGTCGCAGAGATCAACTCCTCCATGAATGTAAGTCCTTGAAAATAAAACCATAGTATATGTTATATATAGATATATGTTGTACATGATTGTTGTTTTAACAGAAGGAATATTCAGTTTTTGGCTGTCGGTCACATAAGGAGACAGATTACAAGTTAATGTTTATTCTCACTTTCACCGACCACTGTTCTCTCTTTTATTCTCTCTTTTAGCCTGTACCTATCTTTTCCCCCGCCATAGAGGTTATGTTTTCATCTGCGTTTGTTTGTTATTTAGAAGGATTATGCTAAAACTACTACACAGATTACAACTTAAAGGTGAGAGTAAGGTGCAGTATGGGTCAGGAAGGAATCCATTACATTTTGTTGCAGATCTGTGCAAGGCGGATTTCTCAGAGAATTATTATTGGATCTTGGTGAGAAAAATCTGAGAGTGTCTTCCATGTGGTGCAGACCCAAATAAAAATCTGGATCTAGTGAATTTAAATGTGATTTCACAAGTGGACTGCTGGGCCTTGGCAGAGGGATCACTCTGCTTCTGAATCACTGCCCACATATCTAGATCAGTGTTTTTCCAGCATTCTACATAGAGAAATATGATAATGTAGTGGTAGTAATTCTAGTAGAACTAGAATGGCACTCAGCTGGCCCCTTCACAAAATGTTATGGAACTCATTAACTAGTTTTTGATAGGCCTGCAAACTTACAAACTGGCGCAGACGAAAACATAACTCTTGGCGCGGGTTATATTATATCTGTCAGTTTATCATGAATATCATTTAATGACTGTTACAGCAAAGTTGGAGATTTCTTATCACAAAAAGAGCCAAACTTTGAATCCATATATGTTGTAATACAAATTTTTTATCTTGCATATGAAAGAAGATGTATAATTATAACAAGACTGTATTTTTGCTTTATGTTTCAGACACATCTTCCCTTTGCTATGGTTGGAAGTGTAGAAGACGTTAAAGTAGGAAATAAGATGGTGAAAGCGAGACTGTACCCCTGGGGAATAGTACAGGGTGAGTCCACTGATTTGATTTGACAAGCATCATTAAATGCTCTCAGACAGTAGAGCTAATTAGTCCGACGCCTGCTGCAGAACTATTATTAGTTTTCCAGATAAGATTAAATATAATTATATCATTATATATAATTATCCTGATTCTCTTTGTTGCAAGCGCAGTAAACTCAGAGTTGACAATTAAGCTTTTCAGTAAAAGCAAAAAGGTTAAATAAGCAAGCCTTTTTTCTTTTCTTTTCCAGTGGAGAATGAAAACCACTGTGACTTTGTGAAGCTGAGGGAGATGCTGCTGCGTGTGAACATGGAGGATCTCCGTGATCAAACGCACGCTCGGCACTATGAACTCTACCGTCGCTGCAAGCTGGAAGAGATGGGCTTCAAGGACACAGGCCCTGACAGCCAGTCCTTCAGGTGAGTTTAGGCATAATGCTGTTGAAATGCATTGGGGCGATTTACCTCAGTGGAAAGGCCACAACCGCTGATAAATTAATATTTTCCAACAGCACATTGAAATCCATGTTTATGTAACTCGGTGAGATGTAGATGAATTCATTCAGCTTAGATCCCTGTAGCGTAACTTCGGTCCCTGTAACACAAGTATGTCCTGATTGAGCATATCTGTGTTGAGAAATTAAGACAAAAAAGTTACCTTTATTTTATTTTGGAAATAGAGATGCAATGGTGGGGAACTTTTGTATCACAATTGACCCAAATGATCAGTTTTATCGTGTATTATCACGTGAAGTTTTCGAAAAGTACTGATACACAAACTAAAGTAATTTTAATAAGTTTTATATTTTATTTATTGTCAACAAAAATCATGATCATATTTGAATTATTCATTGGAGATGAGGACACGACATTGACCCCAAACATCACAGACAGGGCAAAATATCAGCCTTTCTTAAACGTAGGCAGTTTTGAGACAGTGGATGATTCTAGATACAGCTAGAGCACTCGCAGCTCTCCTGGTGTTAAAGCCGTCTAGTCTACTACTACCTACTAGTCCTGTTCATAAATGGCCTCAGATTGAATTGAACGTTTCCATCCTTTGTATCATCAGCCTTCAGGATACATACGAATCCAAGCGGAAGGAGTTCATTGTGGAGCTGCAGCGCAAAGAGGAAGAAATGAGGCAGATGTTTGTCAGCAAAGTGAAGGAGACAGAAGCAGAGCTGAAAGAAAAGGAAAAAGAGGTGAGCACTGACATCATGAAATAACATTACCGAAAACACACCACCACTGGTTTGCCTCACATTGTGCACTGTCCCATCATCATCGTCATCATCTCTAGCTTCATGAGAGGTTCGAGCAGCTGAAGCGGATGCACCAGGATGAAAAGAAGAATCTGGAAGAGAAAAGAAGGGAACTGGAGGAAGAGATGAACGCCTTCAACAGAAGAAAGGTTGCAGCTGAGACGCTGATGGGACAGGCCCTGCAGGGTTGCTCACAGCAGCCGTTCAAGAAGGACAAGGACAAGAAGAAGTAAGTCTGCTTTTCTGTGTGTGTTTGATTTGCATTGCTGCTCAACATGTTTCTTCATGGATTTAAAAGCAAATAATACTTCAAAAATATTTAATCACAATAATCTCTCAAGCAGGTCAAGGATAACCTGTTATTTGTCACACAAACATTATATTCATATATTCTTTAAGTCAGTGTGGACAGAGGAGGGAGATGTACATTTTGATCAAATGAGATATTGTTATCTTCCCAGGAGCCATGTTGGCTCAGAAACTGATACAAGCACAGATTCAGACTGACACTGTGTGTGCCCAGACACAGTAAGAAGGCTCACAGCGTGCATGACGCCGCCTGATGCTTGCGTCTCTGCAGGCTGACCTGGCAGACTGTATGTCAGGCAGGGGCCCTCCTATTACGTTTAACATCATAGTCATAGAATCATAGTCATTTCTGCAGGTGGATATATTAAATATCAGGATCTATTTAGTTATATTGACCCAAATATGCACAAACACAGAAGCCTGGTTACGTTTTCAGTGGCTTCAAGAGCCTTTACACAGGAAGTGAAAATATGAATGTAGCCAGTGGGACACTGAGCTCAAGATGTAATTTCATCTCTGTATCTATATCTACTTCTCAAATTCTGCAGCCAGTGATTCTTTGGCTACAATATACAAGCTAGTTTTAGACCCAGAAGTTAATTGTTACTGTAGAGAATATATTTGTATTGGATAATGCAAGTGTCCAAAACTTTAGTCTCACTGCTGCCTTATTTCATTCTGAATGTCCATGGATATTTAGTGTTAAAAGAATACACTGAAATTCTCTCTAACATGTTTTTAATATGGAGCTGAAACAGTTATGTTTAAGGGGTTGAAAGTACTTGGGAACACATTTTACGTAAGTTGCAAGTTTAAGAGAAGTCTTTGCTCAGTTTACAAGGATTGATTGTCTTTCACATCTTCATATCTTTTGTCCACACTTAATGATTATAAACTGGATTAAATGTGTTTGTTTAAATAAAAAAAAGATGTGTTGCGTTTTCCAACATGCAACTTAAACAGGAAGCTAAATATCCCATGAATGTTGGAGTTGCCCCTCACACTTAATACAACAGAACTATCTAGTTGGACCTCTCAACGTCTCCAGATGCCATTTTTGACAGAAAATGGATGCTTAAAAAAGACACAACACTGTTACATTCCTGCCTTTCGTTTTTTCTATTGATTTCTACCATACTTCAAATCCTGCCTTTTTTTTCTTTATTCCATATGTTGTCTTATTTCTTTTCCCCTTTCAGTTGAATTATGGATCAAACATCCAGGAATGTGTCCACCGTCAGCATGGGAAAAACAGGCTGTTAAAACTTACTGACACTGTATGTGTGGACTCAATGACACAGTGACAGTGCACGTATGTGAGCCTGAATAATGGGGTGGCTCTAAGCCACTGTGTACTTTTGGATCAAAACGGTAGCTTTGCTCAGTGTGTTTAATTTGTTCCTGGTGCTGACTCTGCGGGACACATGATAACACATCTGTGGACTGTTTTCATAAGATGAAGCGTGTGTTTTTTCATTTGCTGTCCATGAATGTGTCCATGTTCTGAAGTCTAGATTTCTCAGAGACACTGAAAGCACTTCATAGATTTAGGAGACTGAGTCAGAATCTCTTTTTGTAATATATAACGTTTAACAGTGGATATAAAAATACTGATGGTTGATATTTTTAATTGTTGGAAGTTAGATTATTTGAGGTGAGATAATTATGTAGTTAGATGATTAGGTAAGATATTGGAATCATCTAACCACCACTCAATGCATTGTTATAAAACTGAGAAAATAATTGAATATGTGTACAGTGAGTCTGGAAACAAACAAATATTTTGCCTTCATTTCAATAAAAAATTATGATTGAAAACACAAATAGAGGATCAGTTTATCTCTTTGTCAGCAGAACCCAAACCCCTTTAGTTCTTTCAGTCCTCACTTCCCATCACATCAGTCATTTGTATGATTTCATATTGTACCTGCTGTCATCTCCCAAATATGGTTTCTGATCCTTTTGATTTATTAACAGTGTTTCTGTCTGAGTCGTTTAATTCTAGCTTCAGTTTTACTTTGGACTTCAGTCGGTGGTATTAACAGGATAAATAACAAAATGCTGATTTAACTTTATCATTTGCACTAAATCTCTGTTGTAAAGATATTGTGCTGTTAATTAATCTATAGACTTGCTTGTTCATTAAAATGTTTTTTCTTTCCTTTCCATAGCTTCTTTAGTCTTCCATCTGCCTGCTCCTTAACCTCAGGAAGGAATTTGAATTAGAAGATTTTCTACCACACCAAAATGATCACAGACTAATAACATGGAAGTGTATTATTTTCACAATGTGAAATAACAAGTTTTATAGAAATGCACTTAACATCCCTGGAGGTGAGTCATTCTGCAGCCTTCCCTGTCTACTAAACTCTCCTTGAAACCTTTAAGCAGTGCTCTGTAGCATGGTCTCCGCATGGCTCTTAACCTTCATTCCCACGATGATTAAAACGTGTCCTAGCCAAAATTTCCGCTTTTGTACTAAATGTGCTACCTTCTCTAATCTGCCATGTTTTGCTTGTAGTTTTTGACTGATGACAGTTTACACTGTGAAGTATAAAGTATACTATAAAGTGACGTAGAATTGCTGTTAAAGGTTGTACAGATTGAGCATTATATTATAATTTACATGCACTTTAAATCAATCATAGTACAAATATATTTACTCATTATAAAAGGTACATTATGTTTGTTTACATGTCAACCCCTCATTTTGTGTCTGAAATATGTAGCTGGGAGTATTTCTTAGTTTCAGACTTGTATGTAATGCTGTTACATTAAATAAGCCTAGATGTAGACAAATTCAGGATTAAACCTGTGTCAGTAAATCTGTATGGTGGATGTGAGTGGGCCCACAACAAGATTTGTATATCCTTGGTTAATAAAGAGTTACTTTATTGGAAATGTGTGTTGTTCTCTCTATAGACACCCTCACAGACAGAGAAGAAAACATGTTGTTGTAACCCGTGGTCTCAGCACTTTCCAGATTGTTCCAGAAACCTGCCAGTGGATGTCCCTTTAAAAAGAAGAGGCAGCTTTTCTTCGTGTTAATGCTTGCTCAATACATACAGTCAGTGAATTTCATTTTGAAGAAATCCCAAAGTTTTACATAAAAATAACACATTTTTTCTGATTTGTTGTAAAGTGCATCTTTCCATAGTCTTTATTTTATCGGTTGTAAGAGTAAGAAGCTCAATAGTTTCTTAATCGTAACTATATTGTCACTTCATGGAAGGACAAGTAACCTCACTTCTTTAATTTATCATCATTTTATTTCATAACTAATCCCCAAAAAAAAACATAGTCCCGCCTCCCTAACACTGATTGGTCCTCCTGTCTGTGAAGGGCGGGCTTTAATCGCGAATGCCTGTGACTTTAGCCAATTGTCATTCAGCAGCATGAGCGTCATTGGTGGTGTGACCAATCACAGATCACCATGTTCGGACATGGGCATGGTTTTAGGGCAACGTTACTACGTGAACTGCCCTTTTCCCCGTCGCCTCACGCCAAGGGTAGGGGGGTGTGCAGAGGCAGAAACAATCCTCCGCTTAAAACTTTCTTTAATCAAAGTTCATACCTACATTTTTGTGTGTTTTAAACTTATTTTTACTCGCCTGTTTGAAACGCGTGGAGACTTTTTCCCTTCCACCGTTGATTTTTCCATAATATTCAAGGCATCGTAACTCGAGACAAGGTAGGTTATCTAATCTTTCTTCTTTCTCCCGTTAACCAACAACATGTTTAACTTGTAATGACATCGGGCCGGTCTGTGACCTCACGTCACCCTGTTGTGTGTTTGTGTGTCAGTAGCAAACTAGCTTTACTCTCTGAACATTGGAAGCTGATAGCCAGCGCTAGCAGCTGTAGCTAACAGCGACGTCCTTTACGTTTTAAAATTAGTTTGACCTTTTTCCTTCACCGTCCTTGAGTGTAGCGGTAAATGGACACCGTCGCTACAGTGTCGTGGGTTCGAGTTCCAGTCAGGGTTTCATAGTGTAACCGGTGTAAACTCCCTGGGGTCTGTTGTCAAGCGTTAGCTCTCCATTCGTGTGTGCGGCAGGGACATGCCCAGACATGACTCCGGTTTGCCTGTTCCACTCACGACCTGAAGCCTGACGCGGTGAGCCGGTGTCATAACGCTGCTCAAACAAGACTCATTTGACTTTATACCCTGACCTGAATATATTCACACACTATAACAGATAGTGAGTATATCTGTTGCCTCTGTTGTGTGTGTCTGTGTGTGTTTCCACAGCCTGTTTCGCCCTGTTCAATGGCAGCTGCTGTGAATAACATACATATTTGAAAGCAGTGCATGTCTCAGCCACTCCTGCGCAATCAGATCTTTTCTTATTACATTCACATTAAGTACAACCTAAATGGTTTTTTTATTCCAAACCATTTCTATTAAAACACAATTGGATAATTAAACACCACTGTATTTAATCCGAATATTTCCCCTCATTGGTCTGAGCTATATATTATATTGGTAGAAGACTTATTGAAACATTTGTATTAAAGTTTGCATATTTACTCTGATTTAGTGATCTTGAGAGACCATATTACCCAATACAGTTTGTTATTAAGTGAAAATTTAACTTAAAGTTGAATCTTAAGTATATGCAGCTATATTCATCTACTTTAGTTATATATATTACATATATTTTTATAGTCAAATAATCAGCATGGTCACTTAACTAGTCCTGAGAAACCTGTTTAAAATATAGTAGAAATTACCAGAAGAGAGTGCATACCTCTGCCAAGGCTCAACAGTCCACTTATGAAACCACATTTAAATTGACTAGATATGGATTGTTATTTGGATCTGCACCAAATTGTACACACTTATAAATCAGTTCTCTAAACATGGATGATTACAAACATTTAATAATCTTAATTCATTAATTATTGTCTGAGAAATCAATGAACATGTGAAAAAATGACCAAGCATTTTTGAAGGAAGTTTAAAAAATCCTGGATGGGTTCTTCCTTGATGCATACGTATAATAGCGACATGTCACTAGAATAAGTATGATTTAGTCAGTATTATTCAGTTCTTCTTTCTTTTCTGCACAGATGATTGACACAGTAACAGGACCTGGAACACCGCCCTTTGCCGTTCAGCTGAAGGCTCTAACCGATCTAGAGGGCCGATACCAACCTAAGCTGAGCGGCTTGAGGTTCATTGAATGCGCCCAGGACAACGGCCTCAGGATGACCGCCAGGCTCCGGGAGCTGGAGGTGAAGGACTTGCTCTCTCTGACAAGGTTCTTTGGTTTCAGCTCAGACAGCTTCTCACTGGCCATCAGCATACTGGATCGATTCCTATCAGTAATGAAGGTTTGTACACAGCAGAGATCATTTTTATCTTGTTGCTTAGACTATAATTTTTTTTTAAACTCTCTAACCTTATTTTGTTTTCTGTGCTCTACAGATTCAGCCAAAACACCTGTCCTGTGTGGGCCTGTGCTGCTTCTATATTGCTGTGAAGTCCTCTGAAGAGGAAAAGAACGTGCCTCTGGCCAATGAACTGATCCGCATCAGTCAGAATCGCTTCACAGTGCCAGACATGATTAGGATGGAGAAGATCATCATGGAGAAGCTCTACTGGAAGGTGAAGGCCCCCACAGCGCTCCGCTTCCTCCGCCTCTTTCACAGCCACATCCAGGATCAGCTCGACGCTGAGAGGTAAGGACGGATGGTCACATCAACCTGCAGGGCTGAACCCTGACTCAACCAGATTATGTTTACACTACTAAAATGTGTCTTCTCATATTTGGCTTTGAAGTGAACACTAGCCAGAAATATTCTAAGGCTAACAGGCACAGTCCTACTTTAAATCATGAAGATTATTCAGACGTGTACTTAAATTAATTGACATCAGTCTTATTGTCGTTTTTGATTTCACTGAAGCAGACAGATATCTAATCTAGTGGCCTCTGCCTCATATCATTTTAGATATAAGTTGGAATCTTGACACTAACCAAATTTTCCCTTTTTCCAGCAAGCAGATCCTGAGTCTTGAGAGACTGGAAGCTCAGTTGAAAGCTTGTCACTGCTCATTCGTCTTCTCTAAAATAAAGGTAGGCTAAAATACCCGTTCTCATCATTTTAAGATAACCTGTTTGCAGTCTAATATTTTATTTACGTTCAAGAAATTAGTTCCATCCAGCAGCTTCACTTTGCTAACAATTTGGCACTTTAAAAAAAACAGCTCAAGTAGAAAGTAGGTCATCTCAAAATTGTTGTCAGATGGTGTCATGTTGTCTGGGCTGGTTTTCTCAGACAAACCTGGTGCCTGCGTTGAAAGTTTTTGGTTTTTAAGAATGTCTTCTCTCTTTATCTGCAGCCATCTCTGCTTGCCATGGCTGTGCTGTGTTATGAGGCCCAGGAACAACATGACCCTGAGCACACTGACAACATATCAGAGGCCCTGAAAGGTCTGCAGCAGCAGCTGAAGGTAAGCACCAACTATTTTCATAAACATGCCTCTATGCTGCACAGAACAACTTAGAAGTAATAGGGTAAAGCTCAGATGTGCTGCAAGAACTGAGTTTTTTGTGTGTATTTCTTATGTGCAGATCAAAGATGGGGACCTGGTTTGTGTGCGGGAGTTTGTCGGGAAATGTCTGGCTGAATACGCCACCACTAAGTGCTCCAAACCGAACACACAGAGACTTCGCTGGACCATCTCGGGTAGAACGGCCCGTCAGCTGAAGCATAGCTACTACAAGATCGCTCATCTTCCCACAATACCCGAATCAGCTTATTAAAACCTGGGGGTACAGATGGGTGACCTTACATGGGGAGGAAATATACAACAAATTGTCTTGCTCAGATTGAATGAAACTTTGTGGTGTCGTGTTGTAAGGTCACCCATGTACTATCTATTATTTTCCTTACAGATTTTCATCGCTGATGATGGATTTCTTTAAGGAAAAGTTTTCCTCAAGTTTGTAATCTGCAGAAATGAAATGCACAATATTCATCTTCCCGTAGAATGTAGAGTAATGCCCTGCCAAAGGTTTTCCTAATGCAGGACATTAATCTGAAGTTTTACTTCCCTGATTTGAGTTTTCTTGCACACCTGTACAGTATGTTCTTGTTTTAATCCGTACCAAGATGTTTGGCCTTTCCTGGAACGGGTTGCTGGTTTTAAGCAATTAAGTATAGAACCACCTAGGTCCTCAGTCCACCATGTGGAAGAGGAGGGAGAAGGATTTTGCGAACAGCAAAAATTGAACCAAGAAATCGGGCCCAAAATCCTTAACTCCCACCCTAGGTTGCTAAACTGTCCTGAATGCACACTCCTACCCAAGGTGATTTTTTTGTTTTTTATGTTCACAGCGAAGGGAACTCTGGTTTTCTCCAGTGAATAGAGGCTAGTGACATCTTGTCACAAACGGCTAAAAGTACTATTTGAGCCGTAATGTCAGCAGAGGTTTCAGATTAGTTGTTTTCACAGATTCTTAATTTGTTGACACAGACACAAGTGTATTGATGATTTCAGTTGTCAATTATACAGAGAACACTAAAAAAAAATCGGTTGTTGCAGTGGAAATGTGGATTGGAATTCGTATTGACTTTTCTTTGCCAGTTTCCCTGTTTAGTGTAAGTTTCTTTTAGTGAGAAAAATGTGTTCTCAAATTAAAAATTGCTTATTGAATACAACATCTAGTTAACCAATGCGCTTGTACCTTTCAGTAAAACTTTATTGAAAAGCTATTGCTTGTTTGTATCTTCATTGAACGTTTATCAATCTCAAAGGCTTTTTACAGACAGATCCAACATATCAATCAGCTGTTTTACCCCATACACCTTGCAACTTGGCAAATTTAGCCAAAAATAATCTGTTATTTGTTGCGGAAGAAACGAAGGAACACCTTTTTCAAACAATTCTGTCCTGTTGACAGCTCGATGTGAGAGTTCTTCTGAAAACAAAACTTCAGGCTTCATGTAGCAGACAGTCTGATGGATCCACTGTTCCACAGTAATATATATCCTGTAGTATTCAATAAGTGTGAAATGTTTTTTGACATCATGGTAGGGGTCACTTCTGTAAACTGGAAAAATCGGGACCACCGCCAGCAAAATTCCCAGAGATCTCTGCACCGCTGAAGTCGAATCCAGGATTCTGGCAAAACGGACAATAAATAGTAAATTACCAGGAAGCCTGTTTCCATTCAGCACCAGGAAACATTATTCATTCATTTGGCAAATTTAGGCTGAATTGAATGTGAGACTTCGCCCATTTTTCTTAAACCTTCTACAAAATCTGTTTAATAAGTACAAAGCATAAAACAACACCATTACTTTGTTCCTCTGGATACACAAATCACATCAGTGAATTTTTCTTTTTTAGGAACTGTTAAATGTGTTACCCCTCCTGTCATTCCATATACACTGTAAACAATGGCTTAAGAAGGCATTAATACACCATTCACCAGAACTCAAAATGAGTTGTCAGACAAGAATAAGAACTACTTGTGTGTTACCTGATTGTGAAAACTGTTTATTACTTATTTCTTGAAGAGAACTGTAAACAATCTGGATTTGAATCCATTTATAGCATCTTATTAACACAACTACAGATTTAATGATCAAAACCAAAAGTGATTATTCACATCCTGGCATCCTTAAATATGTATATTTTGTATGTCTTATATTCTATTTAAATCTTTGTAAATCTAAATATTGGGTGGCTTACAACAAAGTAGTACTAACCAGACTAACGAAGCGGTGGCAATATGGCATATGCATAGTAAGACAGCTGTGCAGTTGATAACTAAGAAAACGGACTTTGCACCAAACACCATGACCCTTCAAATAGCACAAAATCAAACTAACCTCCCGCTGGAACCTCTCCAGTGTGAGCTTCCTCTGCATCTGGTCCTGGACCAAGGCGTTTGCACAGTACTCCCCCTCCAGCAGAGAGGACCAGCAGTTCCCCGCCTCTCTGTTGGTCTTCATCAGAATGATGCGGATGAGACACCTGTCCTCTGAAGATGGAAAACAGACAAAACATGAAAAGAGATAAACGTGTAGCTTTTCTCAATTGATGTCAGTTCTTAAAGGCATGCAACTCACCGAGTGTCCATGTTGCCTCATCGGACACGGTTATGTCAAACAACTTTCCCTGGGAGAGCAGGAAAAAGAGATTGTGAGGTTAATGTATGTGTTCTCAGTCAAGCTTGATACAAAGTAATTTAGGTAAGTTTAATTGTTTTAATTGTAAAGTGATTTCACTTTACAGTAGGACCCAATATGATAGGGATCACTATGAGTTGGTTTAACTTAAGTCCAACTTTGACCATTTCTTCCTTTACTCTTAACTTGCATGATACTAATCTGTTCCAGGTGGAATATGAAAAAAATACTTATAACTGCTTGGTTTTTGCAAAGAATGGAGAAGAAACAGATTTTAAGTCTGCCCAACAGATAATTTTTCACTAATTCAGGGAATGAACAGTTATGATTCCTAACCAGGGCCAACATTTTCTTTCACTTTCAGATCATATTTTGTCAGTTTCCAACTTTTGGCCAGGGTTTATTGAAAACATTGTTGTATTTGTCAAAGATTCAAATCTGAAATTGCAGTTTACCAATCATGTCTTTATGTCATGTCTTGACTCAATGCTCAGTTGGACCAGCCACCATCAACATCAATAGAGTGATGATGCAAGAAGCTTTTACAGTGAGTCAGCATGTACAGGACTATATCCTGGAACTAACTAACTTAAATAGTATTAATATTAGTACTCTCATTCTTACTTTTCCTGATTTAACATCACATAATATCGGATGCTGCTCAAATCAACAACAAAACAAGGACTTACACTCAGGGTATAATTCTAAAACATCTACAGTTAGCGCAGGGCTTCTTCCTCATTGTTATCAGTTTTTTACTAAAAACCTGAAGGCAGAAAGACTAAACAACACCTGCTCAGGTGAGATCACACATCTTTTTATCACCTTGAATATTTCCTGTCCATTCACTTGCAGCTCGATGTCTCTGGAGCCCAGGCGACACTTGACCTCTTTGGCCCTGGTCCCCTGCGGCACGTGGACCTCGATGAACACCTCCTCCATGGTCTGGTACCAGGAGCCCCAGTCGGTCTTGCAGGGGACGACGCCGCTCCTCTCGTCGAAGTTCACCGACATGTTGCGGGTCGGTTGCGGGTCGGCTGACAGGTCGGTTAGCTCTGCCGGCTAGCAGAGAAGTTGTGCTAGCAGTTTGCTGCCCAGTCAGTCTTAGCCGCTGTTTCCGTACTGACGACGGAACATGGCGAAATGAAGAATAGTTTTATTTCTATTGGTTGAGTTCAACTGGAAGCTGGAAAAAATCAAGTCCAACTAATTAATATGGAAAAGCTCAAAATGTGATTCGCTCATCTTGCCCCTCCAGCTCTCGAAACTTCTTCTTCTCTGGGTTGCTTTCATTTCCAATTGTAAACAACTAAATGGCTGCAGCGCCATCTGCTGTCTCATCAACGGAACTGCAACTAGAAAACAACGAGAGACATATGAATCAGAATCAGAATCAGATTTTTTTTTATTTGCCAAGTATGTTTGCACATACAGGAAATTGCTTTGGTGTCATTCGTTGGTGCACTCAACATAAAACAACAATATAAAAACAACAATATACAACAAAATATATACAGTAACAGAGTTATGGGCATGTGCAGTGCTAAGGTGCAGAGATTGGTGACAGTGCTAATAATATATCAATTATAAATTATGTGCAGGGGGGGGGCAGAGTCAGTGTGATGCAGAGTCAGTGTGATGCAGGGGGCTTGTTTGTGAGCCCACTGCCATGGGGAAAAAACTGTTTTTATCCTTAATACTACTATTATATTATTGTTATCATCGGTATTATAAACTGATGTGTTTTATTGACTACACATTTTTATTTCTGCTTTAATTGTCTTAACAAGCCCCAGAGACGAAAATAATCCAGTGTTTGTCTAAAAATGGAGCGGATTTTTACTAATCTGTTAATTAGATTACTGTTACTGCCTTAGTGCCTCGTGTGTCTTCATGCATACAGACCAGCTCCTCGACGCTCATGAACACCACCTGAACTGTTCTCACATTGTACTTTTATTAAGTATGAGTTGATCAGACAGTTGAATGTGAAGTTGGTGTTGAAAGCGAACCAGGATGGCTGTTCTGACATTGCCTTTGGTCACTCTTCTCTGCTGGATGAGGTAAGTCGTCCTCTTTATAATAACATGGGTCAGGCTACACTCAGTCTGGGAGTTTAATTTTATTTATTTTCTTTGCAGCCTCTGTAGTGTAAGTGCAAATGAGAAGGTTTACTCAGAAAACATCACTCGCATTTTGGATCGACTTTTGGATGGCTATGACAACAGACTGCGTCCTGGATCTGGAGGTAATTTCAATATCAAATCCCTGAAGCCTTGTGTTCCTGAGGCCTCGCCTCGGCACAATACAGCACGACCCTTTAAATATTTAATACAAGTACACTGTGCCGTGTTATTTTTGTACCTCCTTTGCTGTAGCGTGCACTGTACAGCTGTTATTTATTATTGCAGGTGGTTTAACAGAGGTGAAGACAGACATCTTTGTCACCAGCTTCGGGCCTGTTTCAGATGTTGATATGGTGAGATACTGCTCCTGTAAGATACTGCTCCTGTGAGGAGAAGTGTGTGTGCTGACTGTGGGAGACGACAGCGCTTCAGTGACCACTGAATGCCTGCTTCATGGGCAATCTGCCATGAAACCATCTAATGAGCTTTAATCTGTTTGACCAGCTCTATAACTCTATTATTGATGGCCTCTAAATCAATATGACAACATGTCAGACAGAAGAAATGGCTGAATGAATTGATTAATGATCATCTGGGATGAGTGGCATCCATCATTACCTCATCATTTCTCCCAACCTTCCACTGTAAGTCGAAATGTATCCTCAGGATTACAGATGCTGATGACTTGTGTTGACTGCATCTTAGAAGTTTTTTTTTGCGGCATGGTTACAGATATGATATGATATGATAGTTCATCACTAATATCGATGTCTGTGCATCAGGAGTACACCATGGACATGTTCTTCCGCCAGATGTGGGTTGATGAGCGTTTGAAGTTCGAGGGCCCCACTGAGATCCTGCGGCTGAACAATCGCATGGTGGACAAGATCTGGACTCCTGATACTTTTTTCAGAAACTCCAAAAAGTCCATTTCCCATAACATGACCACACCGAACAAGCTCTTCCGCATCATGCAGAATGGGACAGTCCTCTACACAATGAGGTGATGTTTGATACTACAGTTGGTGTTTTTGGTGTATTTTTCTTTTAAATGTTTAACTCAGCCTGATTTCATCTTTGTGTCAGACTGACAATCAGCGCAGAGTGTGCGATGAATCTGGTCAACTTCCCCATGGACGGCCACGCCTGTCCTCTAAGATTTGGGAGCTGTAAGTATGGAACAATGATGGATGTGTTCACGAATAGAGGCAGCTAGAATGACACTCTTCAATGCAAATTCAATCGAGCTGCGCTAAATTGCACAAACTAATAGATATAATTTTTCTAAATATGTCAGATTTTTATCATCAAGATCAAGGAAATTGGTGAGAATGTCAAAAACTAGCTCTATCTTACAATGTTTTAGGATGGGAAAATAAATATCCTGCATCCACCTTTTTGTCCAAATCCATACCAACATGTATTGGCTTCTCTCTTTGCGCATGTCCCATGCTCCCAACTGGTCTCATGGAATTCCATTCAGTAGTTTTTTCATAATCTTGCTCACAAACTAACAAACAGACAGAATTGAAAACATAATAATTAAGATAACAATAATGTCCTGTAATGTGCAGATTCATTAAAGGGACGAGCAAGTGTTTGAAGTGTTTTCTTAAATCTCTTTGCATTTGCAGATGCCTACACGAGGAGTGAGATCATATTCACCTGGAAGAAGGGGCCAGTGCTATCTGTCGATTGTCCCAAAGAGTCCATGAGTCTCCTGCAGTACGACCTTGTGGGACAGACTTTGTCCAGTGAGATATTCAAATCAAATACAGGTAACACTCTTACATTTCTCTTTTGCTTTTCTTTTTTCAGAAGGGAGCTGTTACAGTCGCTCCAGCACTTTAAGTGCAATTAAAAGATTCTCCTGAGTTGAATCTGCCAGTAGAAAGAGGTCAAATGAGTGTTTTCAAACTCTGCACTCGTGCCCGTTCCTCTCCCATGGCAGAGCTGACATATAAAAGCAAAGACTTCCTTGAGCAGCCGTCTAAGATGCCTAAGTGGTCAAGGCCTAATGCGTGTGGTGTGCCTTAAAAAAGAACTACAGGGTTTAAAGCCCATGAATGCACCGGCAGAGTGCAGGAAGGATGGAGTAGTGTGCATGCATGTGTGTGTGTGTGTGTGTGTGTGCGCGGGTGTGTGTGTGTGTGTGTTTTTTCTCTCTTTTCACGAGAAGAGGAAGAAGTGATCCCCTGCTGTGAACCCAGCATATTCCTGGACCAGAGAGGAACAGAACGAGGCAGGCTCCAAAACATAGAGATGATACCAATTTAGAAAACACAGAGAGCAAGAGGGACAGCCTGGGTGTGTGTGTGTGAGTGCGTGCGCGTTGCAGCCTTTTTTTTTGCTCTGTGGACGACTGCATGCATGTGTTAGACGGAGCAGGGCAGTGTTACGCATAGTGACACTGCATGCTCTCCCTCTGCCCCCTCCTCACTCGCTTCTCCTTCCTCCTCTCGACTTCATCCCATTTCCAAATGTCTGCGGTGCTCCCTCCTTCTCCTTCCCCACCTCGTTTTTTTGGTCCCATTCTCTCTATTCCTCCTTCTTCTCTTCCCTCACATGCATTCTCACAGTCAGCTCTATTGTTGTTCCAGTAACGGCAGCGTTTGAATCCGTACGTCCCTCTCAGCAGCTCTTCAGTTTCAAGGGCAGCCAAGGGCATCCGCTCTGTGCTCCCCTGCTCTGTCCCCCTGGGTGGCTCTCTTCACACGTGCTGTTTATCTTGCAGGTCACTACTCTGTGCAGGTGATCCATTTCCACCTCCAGAGGAAGCTCGGTTACTACCTCATTCAGACCTACATCCCCCTCATAATGGTTGTTGTGTTGTCACAAGTCTCTTTTTGGATTAACAAGGAGTCCGTCCCAGCACGCACAGTGGCTGGTATGTCACTCTGTCCTCAATCCCCAAATTAACGTTCACGAATAATATTAAAATACATCTGTGGCATGTGTCAGAGTACAAAAATATGTTTGTCTTCCTCCAGGCATCACCACAGTGCTGACCATGACCACCTTGAGCATCAGCGCCCGTCAGTCGCTTCCCAAAGTGGCCTATGCCACTGCCATGGATTGGTTCATTGCTGTCTGCTTTGCCTTTGTGGCATCGGCTCTGGTGGAGTTTGCGGCAGTGAACTACTTTGCCACGCTGCAGGCCAATCGTCTGACGAAACGGAAAACCAGACAAGACAAGCTGGAGGTGTTGGCGACCGGCAGCGACGATGACGACACATTTTCTGTGAGTATTTAACTTTATCTTACCAATAAATCCAGGAATGCTCTGTCCGATCTCAAATACCAGACTTATCTCCAAAGGGCCATAGGAAGTGCAGGGTCCACTGTGCAGTGTTTTAGATGAGAAAATGTGTCCTAACCCCTAAGTCCCCATTTATTTTAAACTGTACCTGCTGTGATGTCACTGATGATGTGAAAACTTTTACATCATCAGTGACAGTCCAGACTGTTGGGGTTTCTTGTCAAAGGAATCCATTGCCCCATTAGGCTAGATTAATGGAGATAAAAACCTCTTGTACAGGCAAAACCGTAGGATAATAACCAGCTGAAAATTCAAAGTCGTCAATAAAACAAGGCGGTCTGCTTATCACTTTGGATGCCAGATGTCGCTTCACCCCTCTGTGTCAATTCTATGTTTGCATTATTGCTACTCTTCCAGTTCCGATATTAGTCAGAAAACAACATACATTTTTAGTAAAAACAAAGTCTGTGGAAATTATAAGAGACCATTTTAAGATAGAGCAATAACAGTTTTTTTTTGACTATGGTGTTTTTAAAAAAGACATAAAAAGCAAAGGAGCATAAGGAATAATTTGAAATTTGGAAAAATTTAGGTATTTTTCATTCAAAGCTAGACAAGATGTCCGGCAGCTAGTTAGCGTATAGCACAGCTTGGCTAGTTGTCTCCCCTCTTCCCCCTTTCTCTTTATGCTAAGCTAAGATAATATAGTTTACAGACATGACAGTGGTAATCGATCTTACATTTCTGAACACTTTTGATATTAGAAGAAATCTTAGAAATTGATCTCTTATATATTGGTCAGCATTAAAAATACATTACAGAAGTCAGCAGAGCACATACCTCTGCCATATCCCAAAGGTTACCTGATGCTAACTGATAATTATCAGCCATAGAACTGTCAAAGAAAGTTCCTGGATCCACCCCCTGATCTGAATTAGCACCAAAATGCAGTGGGTTCTTCCTTGGGTCATGGCCTTCGTCTTATCTTGCTAAAAACCCAACAGAATAACAGTGTTGTAATAGTTTTAGAACTGTTTTCCTAAACTTTGAGTCAAAGCAACGTGCTCAGCCTCTGCTATCACGTTAACTCGGTGTGTGATTTCCATTTAATACGCCATGATTTTATATACACAGAGTCGCTAATGCATTTACATAGCTAATTTACATAGCTAATGGTGAATGGAGATCCAGAGTCTCCTCCGTGTCGCAGAGGGTTTGATGCAGTGATGCTGATAATGAACACTAAGCCGGCAGCTTCCGACTCAGACTCAGAGCGAAAGAAATCAACGCTACAGATATGGAAGTCTTTTTTTTTCTATGCATTTCCAAGTAGTCGCCCTGTCTTTCCCGTTCTTGCCATTCAGGGCACACCACCCATTAAATAGTAATATGTGCTGTTGTAGTGCTCTCATCTCCTGCTATACGCTTTATGCTAATACAGTAAGCCACCACAGCATCCTCCTGGGATCTGTCTCACATGTAGGGCTCATGGTTAGATGCTTTAAAAATAGCCTCAGTGTGCGAGAGGAGAGCAACTCCAGCACTCCTCCCTGCATAATCTGCCAACCATCCTATGGGCATCCAGCAAACTACCTGCTGCGTTCTATAGGGACGTTGGCATGCCATTGAGAGAAAGCTCCTGTGGGAACAAATATTACTTCTAACATTGTATGCATGACTCCATGTTAAAAGGAACATGTACTGTGTAGAAACATTTCTTCCTCCCATGTTTCTCTCTCTCCCTCTCTTTGCACCACAAAACCCTCACTAACCCCATCTTACTCCATCCTGCTTCCCCTCCAAATCAACCCCGCCCCCCACCCAGCAGTCGGACAGCAGCCCTCGGGAAGGCCTGAAGAAGAGAAACCACTCAGTGTGCCGCAGTGAGCCAGGAGAAGCTCCGCCAATGCCCATCTTTCTCCAGCAGGGCTCAGCTTTTCCTCAGATCCCGCAGTTGGCCGGCACCAGCCCCATCGACAAGTACGCCCGTATCCTCTTCCCCCTGTCATTCGCCCTCTTCAACCTCGTCTACTGGTTCATCTACCTGGGCCAAGACAACATGGAGACTGCCAGGTACACCAACATCATTCAGTTATCTGTCCTGGCACTAGTTCAAAAAAACAAATTGCAATGAATCAGGAATGTTGTCTGGGTCCTCCATTGTGTTAAAGCACATAACGAGCCACACAGTTGCAGATCGTTATGATAAGCTTGGGAACTGTAGTTTATTTCGCACATACCGCAACCATAGATACTAAATCACCATGTGTTTTAATCCATGCCGAAAATAGACCCCAAAAAATGTATTATTTACTCCAGAGTAATGTTTGTTTAAGTTTAGTTAGTTAAGATTTATGAATATAAGTTGGAACAAATCAGTTCCACAGGCAGATCAAGACGGTATGTAAAGTATTGAGGGATGGACTTACAAAGAGAAAAATGTAGAATAAATCTAAATTTATTAGATTTATTTATTGAACTTACAGTAATAACAAAAGTTAAAGTTGTGGGCAAGTGTTATAAATATAAATGACCCCATATAAGCAGACAATACACAATTCTTTACACTTAATCTTTTGAAATTACTCTTCCACTGTAGGTAATGGAGTTTGCTTCCTTTTTTTTTGACCTTGAATATTGTGTCGATTATGACCATCAGGAATTTTACTTCTCAAAGGGTTTCACTTAAATAAAATTTAGATTAGATATCATACAAGTACAACATTTGCCAGAGAAAAATAAGAACAACTAAATTTGTCTAATATACCAAAAACATTTTATTCTTGTAGATCGTTACATTTATTTAAGAATCTTTGGGCATCCCAAACACTTACATTTGGAGCCATTGACAAAACATACATACTATGTACCTATATAATATATCTCGTTTCCAGATTTTTTTTAAACAAATCTTAAAAGGAGACAAAACTCTGACAAGGGACGAAGGATGTTTATGCATATTTACTTGATTAGTATGTAAAAGAGCAACAAACCTGTCTTCTCACTCCTCTATAATTAGGATAGCTTCAGTGGAACAGTAACTACCCACAGTTTTTTGTCAAGGACTTTATCCAGGCAGTAAAAACATCAATAATTTCTGATGCTGAAACAGCCCCAGGGAGTTGTAGGTGAAAAAAAAAGAAGGAGAATGATGTTAGGTGGCGTTGTTGCTGCACTGACGCCCAGCGCCGTGGCTTTTATCATCATCATAGATTTACAATACAAGAGGGGCTGAGGGTTCAGTTCATTTGAGCAGCAGAAATATGCATCAGGTTCTCTACCTATGTTTCCATACAGGGCTTACCTGAAGGATGGTAAACGCCAGTTGTTTCAATGACAACACTATGTGGACATGAGCAAAGTAAACCAGAGCTTGTACTTTGTACATAAACCATATGAAAATAAGTGACTATTCACTTTGCAGATTATGAGTGAGCCACTTAGAACACAAAGCTCCATATCCAAGAAAGAAAGAGAGATGCTTTGCAAAAAGACAGAGAGAGAGAGAGAGAGAGAGAGAGAGAGAGAGAGAGAGAGGGAGGGAGAGAAGTGTTACATAACACTGGGGAGTGCAAATCTGCTCATCATGCTTCTCATGTTCCTGTCAGAGAATTTTTATGGTTGTTTTGTTTATAAAGGTTCTGCAGAATAATGAGAGAGACAAGATGGAGGGCACGAGAGCAGCTGCATCATATCTATTCCTTTCCATATTTTCACCACGTCTCTCTCTATCTTTGGTACTTTTGAAGAAGGCACTGAGAGGACAGGGAGCGCGGCACAGCCGTTTGGGCTGTGCAGTGTACTGCAGCTACAGAGCGTGGACTCTAAATGTGGAAACAGAGGCGTCTGCATGCTCCCCTCACATTTTCTGCTGTGATGTGTTTTACTCTTGCAGAGACATGGATCTTAAAAACTGAGAGGTACGGGAGGAGGGGAACGTGCAGCCGGAGAGACCTTCAGCATCCAGCCAGCCTCACCTCACCCTCATCACCCACCACTCGCTCTCTCTCTCTCCCCCTTTCTGTGTGTGTGAACAATCTCTCAGCATTCACTCTGCTCTCGTCTGACAGAGGAAATGAATCAGAAACTCATTTATTCGCCCGCCGCACATCTATTCATTTCACAGGCTGTGACCACTGCCCACTTGTGTTCTGATCAGTAGCTGAAGAGCTGCCCTTCACGGGCCTCAATCACTTTAAACATGTACTGTACACACAACTACTTCTCAGGGCCCTGGACCGAGACAGACATCACACACATGACATACACACACACACACACACACAAAGACATTCAGACACACACACCAAGAAACACATCAAATAGAAGTGGATGATAAAATCTATGATGGCTGTAACTGGTGGTGATGCAACAGTGAACCAATGCTTCCAGAAGCCTGCCCTCTACAGAAGTGCAGCTCCCACTACAACAAGATCAAAAGCAATGTAGAGGCGGCTTGCATCCAGCCTTTCGGCTTCAAATACCATGCACTCAAACCAGAGGAAAATGAGTTGTGGGATTGTGTTTTTCCATCCCACCTCTGTGCAGGGGCGCTCTGATGCTGCCTTTTGCATGTTCACATCTGCTGCATGCACACACATTACGGGGGAAGAGTGGGATAGAAAACCTCTGACTGAGTGCTGCTGACATTAACGCTCTATTTTTGTATGGATGACACATGACTGTTTGGCTCAGATGTTTGCATGTGAAGTGTTGGTTGGAGGGGTTGTTCTTTTTTTAGCCACTTGACATGTCTGATGGCGTGAACACAAAGGGAATAAAGTTGTTTTAAACTTGACACATGTGCGTCCAGATGTTTGACCTTGTCAGGATACAGACGAACCCCATCTGCCACGTGACAATAAAAAACAAGCTCCGAATTGAACACTCGTCGCTGTTCTCCTCACTCCTCGCTTTAAGACCGTCTGTTTCTTCATTACGCACATCCACTTGTCCCTTTAATATTTTCCTCTGCAATGGAAACTGCTCATCCACCATCATCAGTCCCCACACTTTGATGTTGGGCTGGCTGCACGCATGCGCCCCTCATTGGCTCCTCTGCGCTGTCTGGAGTAAGTTGGATGTGCGCTCTCCTCACTCGCATCCCGAAACCGCCTCAAAAACTGTTGCGATGGGGAGGATCAGGAAAAACCACTTTGGGATTTTGACTTTTTCCTTGCTGGTGACTTTCGTCTGGGCTCAAAGGTAAGCGTCTTCATCTCCATTTTTTCCCCTCAACCTGCATGTCACGTATAGTGCCTGCACGGCGCGCGATGTTGATGGAGCTATTTTGCATCACACCACCTTTTTTTCCCCCCCCTTCCTTCCCCATGCAGCGCGAAGGATCTCAAAGATCCGAGCAATATGCCGCTGGTCAAAGAAACAGTGGACAGACTGATGAAAGGATACGACATTCGGTTGAGGCCAGATTTCGGAGGTAAAAAAAGGAACGAGAAAAGAGGGAATGCCATGTTTTCACGCCCTCCTTGACGCGCAATACATGTGTAATGAATCGCAAAATCTGCTTTAATTTACATAATCATCCATTCACAAGCCAAATGGGCCTCTCCAATTAGGCTGTGAGCGATGCTGCTGTGCGCCTCTCATTTAGATGAGGAGGAGACTCTTTAACGCGATCGATCAATGTTTGATCATCTCACAGAATATGACATTACAGCAGCATCTGCGGGTTAAAACATGGCTAATATCTAACGTCCTGCTCGGGGCTGATGGTGCTCAAGTCTCCTGTAGGTGGAGGCGAGCAGAGCGGAGAGGAACCTGCTTGTGTGCGCGTCACGAATTTGTTAAATTTTACATGATGGGAGAATGATCCACATCTGTTGTATTAACGCCTCCTTCTCCCCAATTCACAGGTGCACCGGTGGCAGTGGGGATGAATATTGACATAGCCAGCATAGACATGGTGTCTGAAGTCAACATGGTAGGTGTATCGCCATCATTATTATCATCATTATTGTTATTATTCTTATCCCGCTTCATGGTGCCAATAGCGCACGGCTCAAGAGGGGCTGTGTGCTTCTTATCGCGGGTGAATGTGTGTGCGCGAGGGATCCGGGATAACCTGGGCCATGCAGGCTGGAGGAGACACCTCAGTGAATATATAACATGATAATAATTGAAGGTTTCCGTTCACCGTCCCCCCCACCCCCCCTCCAAAAAAAGAAAAAAAACGCATCATCGCCATCCTCCTCCTCTCGAGTCTCCGCATTTGCAGCTCTGGTGTGTTTGCAGCATTTGAATTCAAAACACACACTCACTGGCGCACTCGGACGCACGGCCCCGGCTGTGCGCTCGGAGAGAGCTGCGCGCGCGTGTCTCTACGTGTGTGTGTGTGTGTGTGTGTGTGTGTGTGTGTGTCTTTGAGTGCATGTGTATGTTTGTATGTGTGTGTGTGTGTGTGACTGCTTCAAGCCTCGGTGGTGTAATTTTGTTGACACGCACCCCTCTCTGTCTCCCCCTCTCCTCTCTATCTCTCCATGCAGTTACTTACAAATAAAAAAAAATATCCTCTTCTCCAAACTGGCATCACTCGGAGTCTTTTCGACCAATCACATCATCATCCTCATCCTCATCATCTTCTACGTAAATGATCAACCCCCTCTCATATACTTGTCAGATGACGTAAGCAATTTGTTAATAATACATGTCTGGTCACACAGCATTGCAACAGCAACAGGAATATACAAAAACAGCAATTGGCTCTTGACGTGTGGTGCACAGGGATGAAGGTCTTGGAAAGAGGATGGGGTTCAGCAACCCATGCAAGAGCACCGCCTATTGATCCGTGTGACAGTCAGACACACAGCTGAGGCTATGGCTTCCCCAGTGGTGCATGCATTCGCTCACACTGCATTAAAACACACGCCATTCCTAGTGTTTTCGGTTGCGATTGGGATTTTGGAGGAAAGGAGCCTGGCAGAGGATTCAGTGTGAGAGCGGATCATTTACAGAGCAGCCTCTCCAAGGAGCAGCATAATAGAGATGTTATATAAGCGCTTGAAAAACAAGTTTGCCACTCGGAATGGAGGGAGATGTGTTTTCTATTATTAATTGAGACTTGAGAAAAAAGTTGAAGTCTGATTAATTTTGCATGTCAGATTTTGATTTTTGAAATGTCTGCTGGTCAGTTATCAGCAGACAGAAGCAGCAGCTTGTTTTGGAGAAACACTGAATGGTCAGAGCTTCTCCTTTGATGGAAATTATTTATTTCGGTGGACGGCGGAGACAGAGCGGAAGTGCCTTGGGGGTCCGGGGAGATTTAAAATAGAAACCCCCTCACTGGCTTTTGCTTTTGCCACCCCCCCCGTTCCATGTTTTTCTCTCTTTCTGTCCGTCCGTCTGTCTCTCTCTTCCTTCCCTCCTCCATCCTTCCCTCCCACCACTTTGACTGGATCCCTGGCTGTGACTCTGGGCTCAGCAGCCATGTAATCCACCTCTGCCTTGCTCCAAAGGGTTATCTTACTTAAGAACTAGGCATCTATGCAAGCATTCATCTGGAAAAAAAACAGTGCTTCATGCAACCGTGTAAGGGTGTGTGTGTGTATGTGTGTGTGTGTGTGTGTGTGTGTGTGTGTGTGTGTGTAACAAAACACAAACAGTGAATGGCAGCTGACGTCATACAATTCCCTCTGGCTATAAAAGAGCATTCATCTCGCTCATTTATCAGAAAAAAGCTCCCCTTGCCAGATCTTCACAGACATCCCTCTGACACGACGGACACATTTAGACCAAAAGTTCAAAAATACACCTCAGTGGACCTGTTTTCCACACATTGTTGTTACCTTGTGAAAAATCCTTCCTGCTACTTACATAACTGGTCAACATCTCCTCCTCCTCCTCCTCCTCCTCCTCCTCCTCCTCCTCCTCCTTTTTTCCTCTTGTCCAGCTATGGTTGGTACAATGGAGGAGGGGATGGGGGGGTGACAGCAGTGGATGAGATTGATCTCGGTGAAATCAATAATATCCCCATGCACCGCGAACGCGAGGATGAAGTTGGTGACCTGTGCTCGGTGCGGGGCTGCTTTGATCGTCCTCATCAGGGGCGGCCACTTTCAAGATTAAAGAGCTGGAGAACAACAGGGAGAGAGGAGGCGAGGATGGGGCTGGTGGAGAGCAGGGTGGTGAGAGAGGTGAAGGTGTGATCAGTTTCACTGTCTCCTCTGATGATGACTAAATCCTGGTGGAAGCGGAGGAAGAGTGACTGCAGCCCCCTGTGTTAACACAAGGCCCAGAAGCAGCCTTTAAATACTGGAATTTTTTTTTGCCGGCTGCACTTTTAATCCGGATACATTGTCTTTCCTCAAAACTCAGATTGACAAATTTGTTATTTGGAAACATTTGGATATCCATGACACATAATGCCACTCAGCATAACATTGCTAAGGCCCAGCAGTCCCACCAGTATTTTCTTTTATTAAGATCCATGAATTACTAGCTGGCAAACAGGTGAAATTGAAAAACCTCCTGTCTCACAAATTTAAAGAAGGTGATAACAATTCCTGGACCATTCCTGACCAAAAGCAACAGGATTCGTGGGAATCCGTCCAATATTTATTGCATAATTTTCCCTGCAGACAAACAAACAAACAAACTGATAGCGGTGAAGACATAACCTCCTTGGAAGAGATCATTTAACTGTGGGTTTGAATTAGCATGAACTGTTATTGGGTGCCTGACGTGGTGCTTTTCTGATGTCTGAGGCCCTACAGCAAATCTACCCAGTCTATATGGCTGCACCTAGATTATTTCCTCAGTCACTCTATTAATCATTTGGTCTGTGCCAAAGTAAACATAAATACTCAGGAGAAGTTTCCAGTGTCCATGATGAAATCAAAGATACCAAATCTAAAATCAGAGAAGGCGAAGAAAATCAGAAAATGTTCAGGCTGTAACTGATGATATTGTTGCCATTCTGTTTAATAGATTGTTCCTGTAATCAGAATCAAAAAGAACAGTCAGTTCCAGTGTGTGTGGTGCTGTTGAACACAACAGAGCTGAAACGTTCTCTGGGGAGTTTGACTAAAAACTTTTATTTAAATGCGTAAATTGATTAAAACATTGACCTGCTATGAGCTCACAGGGTTTGAATAGGAATGAAAATGGAAATAAAACTCCCTTTCAAGTCAAATGAATCTGCACTGCTTCTAAAGAAAATTAAAACCTTGCGTCTGTGACACCAACTGATTCCGCTCCACTTACACGTTATTCCAAAGGATCACTGACTGTGAATGAATATTGATGAATCTGCTGTTGGAAGCGAAAGGATATATGTGTGTGTTTGTGATCAGTGTGTGTGTGTGTGTGTGTGTGCAGGCCTGCCATCGCGGCAGTGAGCAGGTTAGACAGCTGCTCGCTCTTCTAATTAAAGATAAAAATGCCTCTGGTGGAGAATGAACTCTGCATATTGGTCGACGCTGATTGGAGCCATTGTGGCGTCTTCTGTCTTCCACGCTCACATGAAGCCTGATGGAGTTTGAGCACATAACCGGATTTGTAGATTGTAGAAACATGCACACGTATGAGGTCAGTTGACATGCTCACCGGCCACTTTGGGTTATTTTTGGTCTGTCTTTGTGCGTTCCACAACAACGGCCTGTTGGGGGCCACAGAGGTCAGCCATGTTGTCGGGCAATAAAAAAAATGTGCAGGTCAGTCAGCGTCGTGGCACCAGCCCGGCCTGCATGATATTACAAATGAGCTATTTTGGGAGGGAAGTGTCCTCCGAGTCTGAGGTGTGACCACACATCCTCGCTGAGGGTGGGCTCTGCTGACTCACTGGGGTTAGGCACAGATATTATATCAAGGTCGAGAGACACCCCCACCTCCTGGATTCATCCCTGTCTGTCTGTCTGTCTGTCTGTCTGTCTGTCTGTCTGTCTGTCTGTCTGTCTGTCTGTCTGTCTGTCTGTCTGTCTGTCTGTCTGTCTGTCTGTCTGTCTGTCCGTCCAGCGCTGACATCTCGCTCCATCACTCCATTTTCCACACTTAGCAGCTGGAACTTCATTTGCATAATGCTGTTTGTTTTTTCCGCCGGACTCAAAGATCCAAAGGCCTGGTTACGGTGCATTAAAAAATTGTTCAGCTGCTCGCAGCCACCGCAACTGATTAAATGCAAGTGGAGTCCGTTGTCTGGGTAATGCATGGGTGCTGCATAATGACACCTTCAGCATGCCACCCATATGTTGAGTATATCTGCAGCAGCACGCGCTCTGGGGCTGGAATACAGAGGGAGGTGAATTAGTATTTTCACTGCTCGTCTTTTCCTCATCCTGCCCGTTAATTACATGTGAAATACCTGAGGTTGGTGGTGGTTAAGAGGCACTGCATGTACTGTAATACTCTGAATGTTAATTAGCTGGCTGTGAATTAAAAGATTCAAACAAACCAGCTGTGGTGGCTTCTGGGATGGAGGAATTAGTGGGGCGTGAGCGTTCCCTTTATTACGATCATTATCCTGACAAGCGCTGGGTTCTTAACATGAGGAAGGGGAGTTGGCCGTCAGATAACGGCAGCCAATGACCAGAGGCAACGCGGCGCCGGGCCATGGCGTTCCACTGCACCCGTGTGATGGGAGATGCGGCTCCTTGTGTCTGTGAATTAGCAACCATTTTGATCTTGTTTGTCCAAACTGATCCTGTTCCATTTTATTTTCAGCTTGTGGAAAATAAGCTTGTGTTATTTTTACTCAGTGTTGCCATGACAACGCAGCCTTTTTCCTTTTTTTTTGGCGGATCTAGGGAAAGTCAAGGAAAAGCAAATAGGGCCTCCTTTTTTTCCCAGGGAGTTTTTCACGTTTTTCTTTTACATTTCATCTCCAGGTGAAGGTTGTAGTTGAACATCCCACAATTATTTATTCTGTCTTCACCTTTTTGATGATATTTTGTCGTTATGAGTAAATCCTGAAGATGATGAATGTAAATCACATCTACAACTATATGTTCATACACATATACACCGATAAGCCATACCATTAATTAAAACCAGGGTACAGGGTCGATCAGTGTATATTCACACATTTTATTAAAAATACTCTTTTGGCATCTGCGGACAGAACAGCATGAACAGGGGAGAGAGAATGGGAGTCACTGGGGGAAGACACAGAGCAAAGACTCAGGATAGAACCGAGCTGTGGCTATTCCACGTTTTTATCATTTAATATAAGGAAACATTTCCTTTGGTGTTGCTTCGATTCTGCCCGCCTAGCTGAGCTTTCCCAAAAGCTTAAGACGAAAATACAGGTTGTCCCGAACAATGTCATTGGTTATGCTGAGTGGACACACAGAGCAACAGATTAATATGGTCAGCAGCATAATTACAGCACAAGAACAACTCATAATCCTGCAGCTTTCTTGCATGCACGCTGTGTTCTTTGCATAATGTTTAGTCAACGGAGACTGAGTTCATTTGTAGATGAAACGTCATCAGTGTCAGAATATGATTTTTAATAGTACAACTACAGAAAGACCTTGTTGATACAAACATGATGTCAGTGTGTATCGGTCAAATGTCTTGAATGTTTGCATATCTTAAACATTCTGCAGCCCTGTATCATTTTATTAAATAATTCATTCAATGATTCATTACATTAGTAAATCTAATGATGGTGTTGTGGAATTCATATCTGCTAATGCAGCTAATCAAAACTAATCAATCAGATTAAAAGTAATGAATCCGTATTAATTTGCAGAGCACGGAGCTGGAAGACGAGTTGGGCCTAGTTCAAAGTGTTTGTGAGGTTCTGTCATTGTGACCGGTAGGATGACAAAAAAAATATCTGTGCATGTTAAAAAAAAAGGAGAAAGATCCAGATTCCATTAAAAGCCTTTAATGTGATGATGGCTCCTTTAATGATTCTGTCAGGCTCTTTCCCGACTGAAGCTAAGTAGCAGAAAAATGACCCATTGGAAAGAGTCAAATTGTCACTTCCCTTAGGACGTGTACGGCCAGCGACTCACTCAGAATGCACTAACTCCCCCTTGACCCCTCACATTTAATTTGAAGCCTGTACTTAACCAGACTCAGTGAGAGCCCAACAAATGAATAGATTCAGCCTGACCGGTGGAGGTTCCGCGGCGCCTCCTCCAGCCTGTGGACGGGAAACCAGGGGAGAGGAGGCTGCGATGTCTGCAGACGAGCTTGTTATAACCAAAATGTGGAATTGTCTCCTCGCAGCAGAGTCGATGTTGCTATTATCAGCAGATTCTTCCCTGCTTCACCCGCACGACTCGGCAGCGGGACACAGCAGTTTAAAGTGTTGGCAATATGGCTAACGTCTGCCTGGTCCACTCAGGCTGCAGAGAGCTGAGGAAAGTACACAGAGCAACTGTTTCACCAACAGTTCGTGGTTATAATATATTGTATATAATATAATATATAATATATATCTTTGACCCATTTGCTCTCCTGAATTTGACTTTATTTGCTAATTCTGCTAGGGCTTCAAAAGAATGAAGAAATCTAGAATTCAAGAAATGTATAGAAGGGGTAAAACTGTCCTTTGCAGCAGCAGCTCATAAAGGTGACAAAGTTCAGAAATAAAAATAACTTAAAGCAATGTAAGGTCACCAAAGACAACAATATTTCATGCTTAAATCGATTTATTACCGTAAATATCATATATGCAGATGATCTGACATTTCTTTACTTTGTTTGCATTAAATTGTATACATTTTGTTTGTCATAAAGTAATTCAAAAACAAAGAAACAAATCAATACACACTATCCTGACTGACATGATGTTTATAGATAATAAAACCGTTACAAACTAGAGTAGAGCACAAACTTCCGCCAAGGCCCAACCGTCCCCTTATAAAACCACATTTAAATTCACTGGATCCAGATTTGTATTTACATCTGCACCAAATTACACACACTCATAGTGTTGAAAAACACCAACACACATCTGACACTGTTAGGGAAAGTACAAAATAAAAATCATGGATCTGCACCTAAATCTTTTTATCTTTTTCTGACCGATACTGCATCCCTCCACCAAGTTTCGTGGTAATCCATTTAGTAGTTTTTTTTACGAAACAGACAAACAGTAAAAAAAATGCAGATGAAAACATGACCTCCATAGCAGAGACAATAAACAGCTGTGGAAATCCCAATAAAGTTATTTTGGATTTAAGATGTGTAGGATGCATAATCCTATCAATCCGAACATGTCCATTTAATTGTATGAAAAGTGTTGATATATATATATGTCTTTATGTTTTTGCTTTCAAAAGTGGGGTCTCAAAGACCCCAAACACAACATTGATACTAAAAAGTGCACAACATGCCTTTTAAAACAAGGGAAATGAAAATGCACAGTAAGTGAAAAGAGAGACAAAGGGTGTCTGCATTGGTGGAAACTTCTTTCTTTTTACAAACATCAAAGTCCGCTCCACGTAAATACAAGTGGGCGAGCTGGTTTCATTGTGGAGGAGAAGCGGTTTGCTCAGATCTGAACCTGTGAACAGCAGCATCGTGCTCTCTCCTCTATTGGCAGCTCCCTCCCTGGTAGCTTGTGACGGCTGATGTAGTGGTAATGGAGGTCTTGTAGCAACTGCAGCCTGTCAGATTTCTCAGGGAAACACAAATGTACTCCCTGTCACTCTGTCAGTTTCCTTAATGGGGGTTTGTTAGCCCAGAAACAGATCTGCAGTGAGACTCTGTCACTGTGCGACCTGCCTCGGTCTGTTATACGTTGGCCCTTTCTTGTTTGTATCTACATTTGTATGTTCATTGCTGTCATGCATTTTTATTTCTCCCTTTTCCTTTTTTTTAATGTTGGTGCTCTCCACAAGATGTCTCCCTCCCTGATGCTCGCTGGGTCGTGTGTGTGACGTTAATGGAGTTTGTGAGGGGTGCCGACAAGGAGAGTGAAGGTCGCTTATAGAGGCCGACGCTCCGGCATGGGACAAGCCTGTCTCTCAGTTATCTGCAGCTTTGTTTGGATGCTGCACCCCACCTGCTGCATCTTTGGCATGATGAGGAGGAGAAAAAGCTCTCAGTGCATCACACGTTATGTGTTTTGTTTATTGCTCAGGAATTCATTTTAGTCCGGGCATGAAATTAGACATGCAGAGAGTCATTTTAGTTTTTTAAAGCCACTTGGAAACGGTGGTTTCACTCTTATATTTAGTCAAATATGTAAAAATGTATCTGTTGCAGAGTTTGTCTTAATTTTGCTACATGCATATCATATTTCCGTCAGATTCTCTTCATTTACACTTGAGCACAAATATATATTTGCTTTGCTTGCATGGAAATGACATTCTTCTGCCTGATGTTGCTGCAGAACATCTTTACTACAACAGCTTTTCCCCGTCACTAAACAAAATGCACTCCCTAGCAGTGCAGTAGTCAACCCTGCAGATCTGCTTTTCTTTGAACAGTAACTTTGAATCTGGTGAGCGTGATGGGAGGAGGCAGCTGTATTTTGTGTGCATTCCTGTTTAAGCCCAAGTGATGTCCGAGCGGAGGTAAACAGAACCATCTGCGAGGCCATAATTATGCTGCCACTTTACAGAGCAGCCAGGAGGCAGCATGCAGGCCCAGGTGTTCTCTGTGCATCTCTATACCCTGAATGCCCCCAAACGTACTCACACACACATGCACTCACATACACGGTTGTTTTACACAGCAGACATTTTACATCTGTAGGAACAGTGTCCCTTTTTTGATAAAGAATACAAAGTACTGATATTCATGTAATAAACAGTTTAAGACATGAACAATGACACACCAAACACTCTCCCTGGTTACCTAAATGTCAAAGGATGTTTCCCTGCAGCAGCCTCAAATCCAGTGGTGAGCAAAATGAAAAATAAAGAAGGACCGTTGCTGAAAGTCTGTTTACACCAAACTAATGAATAAACTTTTTTAAACTATCATGTTGTTCAAATTGTTCCCACAGAGAGTTGGCCCTTGTGGGGCCTGAAGCAGAATTTGTTTTAGGTCCCTATCACCTTGGTGCCACCATTATTATTGACCGTTGTAAATACTTGATAATTTACACCATAAGTCTGACCCAGCCATCGTCAATTGTATTAGCTGTAGCTGTGTAGCTTATACCAGCAACAGCCTTTGTGCTTCTGTGGTTTATGCAACCACGGACACAGATGACTACTGGTAGACAGATGGCAGAAAATAAATAGTGTGTGTCCTAAATGACCAAATCAACTTTTTATTATTCTAATTGTACAAATAATTAATCTCTCTCTACCAATAGTCATAAAAAACATTAAAGTAGATGAAACAAAACTCTTCCTTTTTAATAAAGATCCATTGCTTGAAGATAGTGCTTATGTTGTTATGGCTGTAATGAATCCAGAATGACATAAACAATGTGTTTAGTGAAAGCAGTGAACTGCTGGAGACAGACTAGATGTGGCAGAAAGCCGTTGTGAAGAGGAGTCAGTGTTTGTGTTAAAAGCAAGATTCAAGATTCAAGAGATTCAAGATTTAAAATTCAAGATTTTTATTGTCAAATGCACAATAATAACATTAAGCAGTCGCTGGCAATGAAATGCATGAGTCACAGGCTCTCTTCTAGCAATTCTCAAGTAATTACAACCAAAAAGAATAAAATTGAAATAGTAGAAAAAAGAATAAAATAGAATATCAAAATTTAAAATAAAAAAAGAAATATATATATATAAAAATATATTTTTACCGATAAAGAGAAAAAAAATAAAACAACAATAGTACAATTTGTGCAATACTGCAAATATGCAATATGTCACAGTGCTGGTTTGGTGGAGTTATTGCAGTTCAGAGGAGTTTAAAAGTCTTATGGCCTGGGGGAAGGAACTGTCTCTGAGCCTGGTGGTGCAGGGCCCGGATGCTGCGGTACCGTCGGCCAGACGGTAGCAGGCAAAAATGTTTATGGCTGGGGTGAAAGGGGTCTTTAATAATCCGGCTGCTCTTCTTCCTGCACCGCTGGGTGTAGAGGTCCTCTATGGATGGTAGCGCCGTCCTGGTGATGTGTTGGGCAATTTTGGCATTTCCCTTGCGTGTCTCCATGTCGTTTCTGAATGTAGACTTGAACTTGGTCACGTAGGCGGGGTCATCATCTGAGCTATCCATCACCCGGGACAGATGGCAAAAAGCAGGCAGAGCCACAGAGCATGAGACATACTTTTCTCCTCCCAAAAGTTCAGTCAAATACCTGCAACAGAAAATCAACTCCACTTCAGTCAAAAATAAATAGCATTCACTTACAGTATATACAAAAAATATACTGCATTTACACCATTTCTCTCTTACTCTTTCTCTGCACTCAGACAGGATAGTGAGAAATATGATGTTAAACATACTTGCAAAGCTCCAGTAGCATTTCCAACCTCTGCAGTTTGTCCATTTCAGCTGTAGTTGGCATGACAATCTTGGTGTTTGTGTAGAGGACGTCCCTCAGTGGTTGTTCGTTTCTGCGGATGCTTTTTATTATGTCCAGAGTAGAATTCCATCTGGTTTTAACATCTTGCATAAGCGACTCCTTCTTCTGTACATGTTCAACTTGTTGTTGCTCTTATTCTGCTGCACTTGCTGGAATGTGTTTAAAGTGCCCCACAACCTTTCTGCACTTGGCCAGGACATTGTCAAACGCACTGTTATGCACAGATACTGTGACAATAAACTAGAGACTGTGCGCTAAGTAACATGCAGTAACGCATAGTGACACACAGTAACAAACAATAAAACCAAAGTAACACACAGTAGATTCAAGATTCAAGATTTTTTATTGTCAAATGCACAACAATAACATTAAGCAGTCGCTGGCAATGAAATGCTTGAGTCAATACACACTAACACACAGTAACACAAAGTAACAAACATTAACCGGAGTAACACACAGTGACACATAGTAACACACAGTAACAAACAGTGACTTAAAGTAACACACAGTAATACACAGTTACACACAGTAACATGCATTAACACATAGTGACACACTGTAACACACAGTGACACGCAGTAACACATACTGATGCACAGAAACACACAGTAACACATAGTTAGACGCAGTAACACACAGTAACAAACAGTTACTTAAAGTAACACAGTAATACACAGTGACACGCAGCAACATGCAGTATGACATAGTAAAACAAAGCAACACACAGTAGCAAACAGTAACGTAAAGCAACACAGAGTAACACAAAGCAATACACAGTAACTCACAGTAATCTGCAGTAACACATACTGACACACAGAAACACACAGTGACACATAGTAACACGCAGTAACACACAGTAACACACAGTAACAAACAGTGACTTAAAATTACACACAGTAACTCAAAGTAACACATGGTGACGCACAGTTACACATATTAACACACAGTAACACATAATGACGCACTGTAACACACAGTGACACGCAGCAACATGCAGTATGACATAGTAACACAAAGCAACACACAGTAACAAACAGTGACACGCAGTGACACATAGTAACGCACGGTAACACATAGTGATGCACAGTAACACATAGTGACACTACTATAACACATAGTGATGCACAGAAACACACAGTGACACATAGTAACACGCAGTAACACACAGTTACAAACAGTGACTTAAAGTAACACACAGTGACACACAGTGACACACAGGGACACGCAGCGACACACAGTAGCAAACAGTGACTTAAAGTAACACACAGTAATACACAGTAACATGCAGTAACACATACTGACGCAAAGAAACACACAGTAACACATAGTAAAACGCAGGAACACATAGTAACAAACAGTGACTTAAAGTAACGCACAGTTACACACAGTAACTCAAAGTAACACATGGTGACGCAC
Organism: Pseudopleuronectes americanus; assembly: GCA_038501795.1. NCBI lineage: Eukaryota > Metazoa > Chordata > Actinopteri > Pleuronectiformes > Pleuronectidae > Pseudopleuronectes > Pseudopleuronectes americanus. The sequence goes on from CM076723.1 coordinate 11,618,071, forward strand.
AGTTACACTTATTAACACACAGTAACACATAGTGACGCACTGTAACACACAGTGACACGCAGCAACATGCAGTATGACATAGTAACACAAAGCAACACACAGTAACAAACAGTAACATGCAGTTACACATAGTGATGCACAGTAACACATAGTGACACTCATTAACACATAGCGACGCTCAGTAACACATACTGATGCACAGAAACACACAGTGACACATAGTAACATGCAGTAACACACAGTAACAAACAGTGACTTAAAGTAACACACAGTAATACACAGTTACACACAGTAACATGCATTAACACATAGTGACGCACTGTAACACCCAGTAACACGCAGTGACACATAGTAACGCACGGTAACACATAGTGATGCACAGTAACACATAGTGACACTCATTAACACATAGTGACGCTCAGTAACACATACTGATGCACAGAAACACACAGTGACACATAGTTAGACGCAGTAACACACAGTAACAAACAGTGACTTAAAGTAACACACAGTAATACACAATTACACACAGTGACATGCAGTAACACATAGTGAAGCACAGTTACACACAGCAACATGCAGTATGACATAGTAACACAAAGCAACACACAGTAACAAACAGTAACGTAAAGCAACACACAGTAACAAACAGTAACGTAAAGCAACACAGAGTAACGCAAAGTAACACAAAGTAATACACAGTAACTCACAGTAATCTGCAGTAACACACAGTAACAAATAGTGACTTAAAGTAACACACAGTAACATGCAGTAACACATAGTGACACACAGCAACATGCAGTATGACATAGTAACACAAAGCAACACACAGTAGCAAACAGTAACGTAAAGCAACACAGTTACGCAAAGTAACACACGGTAACTCACAGTAACATGCAGTAACACATACTGACGCACGGTAACACACAGTAATACACAGTTACACACAGTAACATGCAGTAACACATAGTAACACAAAGCAACACACAGTAACAAACAGTAACGTAAAGCAACACACAATAACGCAAAATAACACAAAGTAATACACAGTAACTCACAGTAACATGCAGTAACACATACTGACGCACAGAAACACACAGTGACACGCAGTAACACACAGTAACAAACAGTGACTTAAAGTAACACACAGTTACACACAGTAACTCAAAGTAACACATGGTGACGCACTGTAACACCCAGTGACACGCAGTGACACATAGTAACGCACAGTAACACATAGTGATGCACAGTAACACATAGTGACACTCATTAACACATAGTGACACTCAGTAACACATACTGATGCACAGAAACACACATTGACACATAGTTAGACGCAGTAACACACAGTAACAAACAGTGACTTAAAGTAACACACAGTAATACACAATTACACACAGTAACATGCAGTAACACATAGTGACGCACAGTTACACGCAGCAACATGCAGTATGACATAGTAACACAAAGCAACACACAGTAACAAACAGTAACGTAAAGCAACACACAGTAACAAACAGTAACGTAAAGCAACACAGAGTAACACAAAGTAACACAAAGTAATACACAGTAACTCACAGTAATCTGCAGTAACACACAGTAACAAACAGTGACTTAAAGTAACACACAGTAACTCACAGTAACATGCAGTAACACATAGTGACACACAGCAACATGCAGTATGACATAGTAACACAAAGCAACACACAGTAGCAAACAGTAACGTAAAGCAACACACAGTAACAAACAGTAACGTAAAGCAACACACAGTAACAAACAGTAACGTAAAGCAACACAGAGTAACACAAAGTAACACAAAGTAATACACAGTAACTCACAGTAATCTGCAGTAACACACAGTAACAAACAGTGACTTAAAGTAACACACAGTAACTCACAGTAACATGCAGTAACACATAGTGACACACAGCAACATGCAGTATGACATAGTAACACAAAGCAACACACAGTAGCAAACAGTAACGTAAAGCAACACACAGTAACAAACAGTAACGTAAAGCAACACACAGTAACAAACAGTAACGTAAAGCAACACAGAGTAACACAAAGTAACACAAAGTAATACACAGTAACTCACAGTAATCTGCAGTAACACACAGTAACAAACAGTGACTTAAAGTAACACACAGTAACTCACAGTAACATGCAGTAACACATAGTGACACACAGCAACACACAGTAACAAACAGTAACGTAAAGCAACACACAATAACGCAAAATAACACAAAGTAATACACAGTAACTCACAGTAACATGCAGTAACACATACTGACGCACAGAAACACACAGTGACACGCAGTAACACACAGTAACAAACAGTGACTTAAAGTAACACACAGTTACACACAGTAACTCAAAGTAACACATGGTGACGCACTGTAACACCCAGTGACACGCAGTGACACATAGTAACGCACGGTAACACATAGTGATGCACAGTAACACATAGTGACACTCATTAACACATAGTGACGCTCAGTAACACATACTGATGCACAGAAACACACAGTGACACATAGTTAGACGCAGTAACACACAGTAACAAACAGTGACTTAAAGTAACACACAGTAATACACAATTACACACAGTAACATGCAGTAACACATAGTGACGCACAGTTACACGCAGCAACATGCAGTATGACATAGTAACACAAGGCAACACACAGTAACAAACAGTAACGTAAAGCAACACACAGTAACAAACAGTAACGTAAAGCAACACAGAGTAACACAAAGTAACACAAAGTAATACACAGTAACTCACAGTAATCTGCAGTAACACACAATAACAAACAGTGACTTAAAGTAACACACAGTAATACACAATTACACACAGTAACATGCAGTAACACATAGTGACGCACAGTTACACGCAGCAACATGCAGTATGACATAGTAACACAAAGCAACACACAGTAACAAACAGTAACGTAAAGCAACACACAGTAACAAACAGTAACGTAAAGCAACACAGAGTAACACAAAGTAACACAAAGTAATACACAGTAACTCACAGTAATCTGCAGTAACACACAGTAACAAACAGTGACTTAAAGTAACACACAGTAACTCACAGTAACATGCAGTAACACATAGTGACACACAGCAACATGCAGTATGACATAGTAACACAAAGCAACACACAGTAGCAAACAGTAACGTAAAGCAACACAGTTACGCAAAGTAACACACAGTAACATGCAGTAACACATACTGACGCACGGTAACACACAGTAATACACAGTTACACACAGTAACATGCAGTAACACATAGTAACACAAAGCAACACACAGTAACAAACAGTAACGTAAAGCAACACACAATAACGCAAAATAACACAAAGTAATACACAGTAACTCACAGTAACATGCAGTAACACATACTGACGCACAGAAACACACAGTGACACGCAGTAACACACAGTAACAAACAGTGACTTAAAGTAACACACAGTTACACACAGTAACTCAAAGTAACACATGGTGACGCACTGTAACACACAGTGACACGCAGCAACATACAGTATGACATAGTAACACAAAGCAACACACAGTAACACATAGTAACGCACGGTAACACATAGTGATGCACAGTAACACATAGTGACACATAGTAACACGCAGTAACACACAGTAACAAACAGTGACTTAAAGTAACACATAGTAATACACAGTTACACACAGTAACATGCAGTAACACACAGTAACAAACAGTGACTTAAAGTAACACACAGTAACTCACAGTAACATGCAGTTACACACAGTAACATGCAGTAACACACAGTAACAAACAGTGACTTAAAGTAACACACAGTAACTCACAGTAACATGCAGTAACACATAGTGACACACAGCAACATGCAGTATGACATAGTAACACAAAGCAACACACAGTAGCAAACAGTAACGTAAAGCAACACAGTTACGCAAAGTAACACACAGTAACTCACAGTAACATGCAGTAACACATAGCGACGCACAGTGACACAGTGACACGCAGCAACATGCAGTATAACATAGTAACACAAAGCAACACACAGTAACGTATAGCAACACACAATAACGCAAAATAACACAAAGTAATACACAGTAACATGCAGTAACACATACTGACGCACTGTAACACACAGTGACACATAGTAAGACAGTAACAAACAGTGACTTAAAGTAACACACAGTAATACACAGTTACACACAGTAACATGCATTAACACATAGTGACGCACTGTAACACCCAGTGACACCCAGTGACACGTAGTAACGCACTGTAACACACAGTGACACATAGTAACACGCAGTAACACACAGTAACAAACAATGGCTTAAAGTAACACACAGTAATACACAGTTACACACAGTAACATGCAGTAACACATAGTGACGCACAGTGACACACAGTGACATGCAGCAACATGCAGTATGACATAGTAACATAAAGCAACACACAGTAACGCAAAGTAACACAAAGTAATACACAGTAACTCACTGTAACATGCAGTAACACATACTGACGAACAGAAACGCACAGTGACACATAGTAACACACAGTAATACACAGTTACACACATTAACATGCATTAACACATAGTGACGCACTGTAACACACAGTGACACATAGTAACGCACGGTAACACATAGTGATGCACAGTAACACATAGTGACACTCATTAACACATAATGACGCTCAGTAACACATACTGATGAACAGAAACACACAGTAACAAACAGTAACTTGTAGTAACACAAAGCAACACACAGTAACACAGTGACGCACAGTGACACACAGTGACACGCAGCAACATGCAGTATGACACAGTAACACAAAGCAACACACAGTAACAAAGAGTAACGTAAAGCAACACACAGTAACGCAAAGTAACAAAAAGTAATACACAGTAACTCACAGTAACATGCAGTAACACATACTGACGCACAGAAACACACAGTGACACATAGTAACACGCAGTAACACACAGTAACAAACAGGGACTTAAAGTAACACACAGTTACACACAGTAACTCAAAGTAACACATAGTGACGCACAATGACACATAGTAATGCACGGTAACACATAGTGATGCACAGTTACACACAGTAACATGCATTAACACATAGTGACGCACAGTGACACATAGTAACACTCATTAACACATAATGACGCTCAGTAACACATACTGATGAACAGAAACACACAGTAACAAACAGTAACTTGTAGTAACACAAAGCAACACACAGTAACACATAGTGACGCACAGTGACACACAGTGACACGCAGCAACATGCAGTATGACATAGTAACACAAAGCAACACACAGTAACAAAGAGTAACGTAAAGCAACACACAGTAACGCAAAGTAACAAAAAGTAATACACAGTAACTCACAGTAACATGCAGTAACACATACTGACGCACAGAAACACACAGTGACACATAGTAACACACAGTAACACACAGTAACAAACAGGGACTTAAAGTAACACACAGTTACACACAGTAACTCAAAGTAACACACAGTGACGCACAATGACACATAGTAATGCACGGTAACACATAGTGATGCACAGTTACACACAGTAACATGCATTAACACATAGGTGCGCATTGTAACACACAGTGACACGCAGTAACACATAGTAACAAACAATGACTTAAAGTAACACACAGTAATACACAGTTACACACAGTAACATGCAGTAACACATAGTGACGCACAGTGACACACAGTGACATGCACCAACATGCAGTATGACATAGTAACACAAAGCAACACACAGTAACAAACAGTAACGTAAAGCAACACACAGTAACGTAAAGTAACACAAAGTAATACAAAGTAACAAACAGTGACTTAAAGTAACACACTGTAATACACAGTTACACACATTAACATGCATTAACACATAGTGACGCACTGTAACACACAGTGACACATAGTAATGCACAGTAACACATAGTGATGCACAGTAACACATAGTGATGCACAGTAACACATAGTGACACTCATTAACACATAATGACGCTCAGTAACACATACTGATGAACAGAAACACACAGTAACAAACAGTAACATGTAGTAACACAAAGCAACACACAGTAACATGCAGTAACACATAGTGACGCACAGTGACACAGTGACACGCAGCAACATGCAGTATGACATAGTAACACAAAGCAACACACAGTAACAAAGAGTAACGTAAAGCAACACACAGTAACGCAAAGTAACACAAAGTAACAAACAGTGACTTAAAGTAACACACTGTAATACACAGTTACACACATTAACATGCATTAACACATAGTGACGCACTGTAACACACAGTGACACATAGTAACGCACGGTAACACATAGTGATACACAGTAACACATAGTGATGCACAGTAACACATAGTGATGCACAGTAACACATAGTGACACTCATTAACACATAATGATGCTCAGTAACACATACTGATGAACAGAAACACACAGTAACAAACAGTAACATGTAGTAACACAAAGCAACACACAGTAACATGCAGTAACACATAGTGACGCACAATGACACATAGTAACGCACGGTAACACATAGTGATGCACGGTAACACATAGTGATGCACAGTTACACACAGTAACATGCAGTAACACAGTGACGCACAATAACACAAAGTGACGCAAAGTAACACACAGTGACACGCAGTAACACACAGTAACAAACAATAACAAACAGTTAAGCAAAGCAACACACAGTAACGCAAAGTAACACAAAGTAATACAAAGTAACTTACAGTAACATGCAGTAACACATAATGACGCACAGTTATGAACAGTTATGCAAAGCAACACACAGTAACACACAGTGAAACACAGTAACACACAGTGAAACACAGTAACACCCAGTAACACCCAGTAACACGCAGTGACTTAAAGTAACACACAGTAATACACAATTACACACAGTAACATGCAGTAACACATAGTGACGCACAGTAACACACAGTGACGCAAAGTAACACACAGTGACGCAAAGTAACACACAGTGACACGCAGTAACACACAGTAACAAACAGTAACGCAAAGCAACACACAGTAACGCAAAGTAACACAAAGTAATACACAGTAACTCACAGTAACATGCAGTAACACATAATGACGCACAGTAACACACAGTGACACATAGTAACATGCAGTAAAAAAAAATGACATGTAATGTATGACATATTAACAAAGCAACACACATTAACAAACAGTAACGCAAAGTAACACAAAGTAATACACAGTAACTCACAGTAACATGCAGTAACACATAGTGACGTTCAGTAACACACAGTAATACGTCATTACCGTAAGCATGCTACGTCATTTCGTCATTTCCTGTTTTCATACCGTTGGTGGCGGTTGCTCTCTGAACTAGCTCCTCTGCTAAACACAGCTGTTTCTCTATGTTACTACGGCTAAATCGCCGGTCTGTAGTTACACTCCGACACAGACCAACCACTACTCTCTGGTGCTCAGTGATTCTGTGTTCTGTTTGAAATCAATCTCGTAGCTATATAGCAGCGATGTCTTCTCTCTTTCTCTCCCGCTCCGCGTGTCTAATGTTTACTTATTCCTCCGCCTCCCTTAACAGTAGTGGTACATGTAATAAATGCAGTGTGTTGGTAGAGATGGAGGTGATACTTAGCTACTTAGCAGCTCGGCTCCGGAGCTTGGAACCTCCGTTAGCTGTTGTTAGCTAGCCCCCCCGGAGCCACCTAGCTTAGCCTCAATAGCAGTGCCCCGACTTGTCCCGTGCAACCGGGAGTCCAGGGCAGCTGGGTGACGGTCCGTAGTGGGCATAGTGCTAGTCTTAAAAAGCCCACGATTATAAAGTCACTAGCTCACGTTTCAAATAGATTCTCTCCACTCAGCGACGCACCGGCTTATAAGTAAACTGGTTCTAAGGAATTGACTCAACCTGTGAAACATCATAGGAAACTGAGTTTTAAATGTGGCCTTTTAAACATTAGATCAATGTCATCAAAGGCTATTTTAGTTAATGAACACATAGTGACGCACAGGAACACACAGTTACAGACAGTAACACACAGTATTGCAAAGTAACACACAGTAACACATTGACACACAGTAACACAAAGTGAAACACAGTAATACGAAGTAATACACAGTAAAAACTCAAAATAGCTGTGGTTGTGCAGTGTGTTACTGCATATCCTTACAGTGCACATGCATGCACTATTACAAACGTGAATAAACGTCTCTTCCTGCTACCACTGAGTTGATGTCATGTTGTGTGACTGAAGAGGGCTGCAAAGACAAGTTTTTTTCTTTCTTATTTGGTCCCTCCAGGAATAAAATTAAGAAAAGCACTCTGTACACGCAGTAACACAAAGTAGCAAACAGTAATACAAAGTAACACACAGTAACAAATAGTAATGCACAGTAACAAATATTAACAAAAAGTAACACACAGTAATAAACAGTTACTCACAGTTACACACAGTAACATGCAATAACATGCAGTAACACACAGTGACACAAAGTAGCACACAGTGATACTCAGTAACTCAAAGTAACAAATAGTGACACACAGTAACACATAGTGACGCACAGTGACACATAGTAACGCACAGTAACACATAGTGACGCTCAGTAACACATACTGACACGCAGTAACATGCAGTATGACATAGTAACACAAAGTGATGCACAGTAACACACAGTTACGCACAGTAACACAAAGTAACACACAGTAAAAACTCAAAATAACTGTTGTTGTGCAGTGTTACTGTTTATCCTTACAGTCCACATGCATGCACTAGTATAAACGTCTCTTCCTGCTAGTCAAGTTACGTGACTGAAGAGGGCTGCAAAGACTAGTTTCTTTCTTTCTTATTTGGTCCCTCCAGGAAGAAAATTAAGAAAAGCACTCAGCAAATATTTTGGATTAACTATTGTGTTGATTTTTTTTTATATCAAAAGGTGGCACTCTTAACAACCACCTAGATGGTCTAAGCCTTTGGCCCCTGCCCACAAGGCTCAATCTAACATCAGTTAATCAGAGAGAGAGAGTGACGGTATCCTCCCCTCAGACTGTTTCTCTGCTCCTTCATCAACATGGCGAGGGACGCCGCTAAAGATGGGGACGTACTGCAGGAGATGCTGCTGCCTCAGTGGGTTTTGTGCACCGAGCCTGCAGGCAGCGGCTAATGATCCCAAAGGTGATAGAGATATCTGATCGACAGGCTGATAATGAGACCGAGAGGGAGCAAGTGCGAGAGGAGGGTTCAGCGGGAACTCTTGTAAAACAGGATGAGGATGCAGTCGTCCTCGCTTGACTCCTCACTCCTGAAAAAAAATCAACATGGCAGCAGCTCATGTATTTTTAGATGCCCTTTTTGCACAGTGTTTCGACTGTGCACACTGCATGCAATGAATGATAAGACCTGAAGAATGAGAGTGGCAATTGCTTTGCAGTATCACGCCAATGTGTGGTGCTAAAAAAAAAGAAAAGAAGAAGACATGGGCTGGGAAACATAGAAGCACGATGATAAGTACAGAGGATGGCTGTTTTGAATAAAAGCTCAAGGGCCTTGTTTCATGGACCGTATTTTTTAATTTGTTTTCCCACTCATTGATTACACTGCAATACACTGTAACAGAGCAGATCCAACTGCTGTGCTGTGTTTTACTGTGGATGTGTGGGTGTATGTCCTTTTTTTTTCTTTTTTTCTTTAGGAGTGAGAACCAGAGAAAAGAGATAGAATGTTACAGAGAGAGAGAGAGAGAGAGAGAGAGAGAGAGATGAGGAGGAGGTGTTGGAGTTAGCAGCGACATCACTGAGAATTCAAAAAAAGCAAACTGCTCAGTATAAATGCAGCTTTTATATTCACGGAGGTTTAATCTGGAAAACTCTCTCCTCATTCTCAGCAGTTGCGGTCGCTCATTGTGTGGAATTAGAAGCAAAACCGAGTCAGAGAGAGAGAGAGAGAGTGAGGAAGCCCCAGCTGCAGTGATCCACTGGCTCTTTGCATTTGAGGCTGCATTTTCTCTATGAAGCAGAAAGTGGCTTCACTCGCTCCAGTGGAAGCGGATATTTTTAGTTGGAGACAATAGTCAGCCAGCTGAGAAAGCTCCCCTCTGGTTATGGTCTTAAAATAAAGTGAGGATAGTTGAATATTAACCCCCCAACCCCGGCCATCATGGGCCCTAACGCAGGCCGTGGCCTTTTAGACCACATGTAACCTTTTGGCTGACCTTCTCACTATGCTGAGTGTGTATAGCGTGCCATTACACAGCCATGGAGTCATGATATTAATGTGGAATTACACAACGTCAGAAAGTGTTTGATTAAAGGAGAAATATTCAGCTACATTATTAGATTTTGGGTTATTACTTGATATGGTTTACATGCTTGGAAAACAAATCACTTTCCTAGTGTCCATGGCTGTAGCTCCTCTTTTCAGCATCTGTCTGGTTTAGCTTCTGTCACTTTAAGACCTTACTCCTGATGAAGCACGGTCAGCTCTGATTGGCTTGCTGGGCCACTCTGTTGTGATTGGTCAAGCGCTACCGAGATGTGTACGAAACATTAGCCTTAGGTTGTGACATCACAAAACACCGGAAGTATCGGCCCGACAAGACGTTTCAGGAGTAGTGATTTCTGTGGGGGGGGAGGAGGAAAGCTAAAATCTGAAAAAGAACAATATGTCTCCTTTAAAGCAAAATAAACTCCTGCATTGCTGATTATTCCTTTCTCGTTGCCTTTACTCTGATCTTCACTAAATGTTCTTCCCTTCTCTGTCCTCCAGGACTACACCTTGACGATGTACTTCCAGCAAGCATGGCGGGACAAGCGTCTGTCCTACTCTGAGATCGCCTACAACCTGACTCTGGATAACAGAGTGGCGGATCAGCTGTGGGTCCCCGACACCTACTTCCTTAACGACAAGAAGTCCTTTGTCCACGGGGTCACGGTCAAGAACAGGATGATCCGTCTCCACCCTGACGGCACGGTGCTTTACGGACTCAGGTAAGACTTTTACATCTGCTCTTCCTGTGATGCCATAATGAATTAAATGGAATAATAAAGTAATGTTATTGCACTTGATGCATCATATTTGACCCAGGCTTTATTTGAAATGGAATTTAGAACAAGAACAATCAGGGCTCTTAATTCTACTGACACAGTGTCCTTTAACTAAAAGATGATGGTGTTCTTCTGCAATTTGGTGGCTGCTGCATTGGAGGAGGAGCATTTAAGATCTGGGAACAAAATTGACGTTGCTAAAATGATCCTAATAGGAAACATGTAGTCAGGTTGACTTAAAAAAATCCAGGTTTGCCAAGAAAAAATTAAGATGAGCAGTGAGCAACAGTTTCAAGAAAGGACGATTATAGATAAAGGGTGCATCGAAAAATAAAGTAGTTCATATCAGGGTTTTACAGCCAAAGAGTTTGGAAGGCAGAAGATTTATGAGATGATGGTTCATACGTTAATGCCTGTCGTCCACACTCATACATATATAGTTTCCAAGCCCATCATGACGTTACCTTCGCTGATTCGTCAAACCTGTGTGTTGGATGAAGAGGGATCTAGAGGCAGCCCTAGAACCTGCCGTGTTTCTACAGTAGCCCAGAGCACACAAATACACGTCTGGCTCAAGATAGAGGCCGTCAATGTAGTTTATCCTACTAACATGTAAAGGGAGGATTGAGGAGCTCACTCCTTTTGCTAGATGCCACTATAACCTACATTCTTGTCCTTTAAAATGAAAATGTATAATTATGGATGTAGTCTGTGTTCCGTGCTTTAGTAGTTCTCAGATCCAGGATATGAGCACTATTTAATGCTTGGTCTTGGATCTAGGATATGAATGTATATGCTAAATATTTCCAGAGCTTAGCATCTTATGCTTATTATAGACAAATGGAACAAAAAATACCAGCAATCTTTGGTTCTAGCTGGGAAACAGACAAGACTTCTGTCAGTTAATAGTCAGAAATCAGCATGGTTTCTTTTTAGCCTTTCTGCAATGTTCCCATTTTCAGAAATGACTTTGGTGCACGAACAACAAAGCCCGTTTTTCTCTAACAGCTGTATATAGGAGGTCTTTACCTTCATATTTAAGTCTTCCACGTCCCCTCATGACCATCGGTGTCAATAATTGAATGGCTGTGATCAATAATGGAGCAGGGTGGTACCAACAGCCAAGCTGAGTCTGATTCTGCGGGATGGTTCAGCCCGTCTACAAGACATCTCTTTGTGCTGTTGGACTGTGATGCCTTTGAGGAGACTTTCATCCATAATTGATATCTTATAATCAATAATGTAGCAGTTCAATACAAACACTGAATCTGTATTTGCACTGATGTGGCGTATTTGACTGCACAAGCCAGCACAGCCCGTCCATCACTGTACTGCAGCCTCCTCTGATCTGTCGCCTCCTCTTTGAGTGTGTGGGTGTGTGTCTGTTTCAGTGTGTTTGTTTGTGTGTGTGTGTGTGTGTGTGTGTGTGTGTGCATTCACACTCTAATGATCTCAGATTAGTGTCTGTATTTGAAAGATGAGATGATTGTTGCAAATTCAAGATGTTGCAGCATTCACTCATTCTCTCTCTAGACTGAAATGTCCGTCTTGCGCAAAGACTGCTTAAAAAATTTAAGTATCTGCACTGCACCAGATTATTCATCACTACATTTTGTTTCAACACTTACAAAATGTAATTTATAATGCTCTGACTCAAGCCCAACACACACACCCCCAAACAGCAATGAGGGCAGTAGGAGGGTTGTTGTAACATTGAGGGTGTGCGTGCAGCAGAGAGATGAGGTTGTTACCTCCGATACGTTGTCCTTGTCTGTGCCGGTGCCTGCCGGCTCCTCCATTATTTGGTTTGTGGGTTTGGTCCAGGTTTTATTTGATGCTAGCAAGTCCAGACACAAGCTGCTGTCAGAGTCAGCCCGGCCAGATGCCTGTGCACTGTGAGCACGCTGACACATACGTGTAGAGACGGGCCGGCTGGTTGCAACAGCAGGGCTTTAGTGGAAGTGGAGGAGATGGCTAAGTGAGAGGAGACACAGCGCCTTCAACGGTACAACAAGATGTGTGTGAACACACATGTTCTGTCAGAGACCAATCCTGAGTGCCTGTTTGCTAGTTAGCGGGATTACACAAAAAAACTGGGATGGATTTCCACAACAATGTGGAAGTATGTGATATGGGTCAGGGAGGAACCAATAGAATTTTGGTGCAGATCCAGGAATTGTTTTTCATCTTTTTTTACATTGTGAAATAATTCAACATTTTGAGAGAATTATTAATGGATCTTAATGGGAATATTTAGCACGTTAAGTAGGTTGATATTTATGAGGGTGTGAAATTTGGTAGCAGATCCAAATAAAAATCAGGATCGAATGAATATTAATGTTGTTTCATGAGGTGACAGTTAGGTCTAAGTGAAGGTGTGAGCTCTCTGAGTACCATCCTAGTCACTGATTTAGTGACATTTATATTATATGTAAATTGTATAAAATGTTGCTTGAGCTGGAACAGAAGTAATTACATTATTTGCATTTATTCTGTTTGTAGCCGAGTTGATAATACAGATTTCTATTTTATCTTATTGTTAATCATATATTTTACATGTTGGATCTGTACACAGTGCTGTTGAGTTTAAAATACAAAATCTATCGCTGAAAAGTAGTGAAAGCATAAAAAAAAAGTCTTCATTTTTCATGGAGACAAACACTAAAGCAGCACCATGCTAACTTTATGTCAGAGTTAGTTTGCTGCTCATCATAAAACAGTTTCAGTCATTTAATTGTGTTCTGTGTCTGGAGGATCTTGACCTCTAATAATGACCCTGATGACATCATAGTGACTGAGGGCGGAGTGGCTAAAGTCAGGATATGTTGGACTTCACTTTGAAATGCAAACCAAGAAACACTGTTCTCCCCAAACCAGACTAATGTCTTGCCTTTTAACGACATACATTCATTTTGAGTTTGCTGTTTTTAATGACAACAATTTTAGAATGAAGTCTTGTGCATTGTTTCACTGGTTGTTTGCCTTCTTTTGAACCTCAAATGCTTGTGTAAATGTGGAGCCATAAGGTGTGTTGTCGTCTCGGTAAATTGTTGCATAACAAGTGGTGAAAGTAAACGTATTATTGGCCTCAGAGGTGAGAGTGGATTTGTACTGAACTAACTGAAAACAGCTAAAACTGTACCCGGGGACCACCAATAGATACGATTGTGTTTAGTTTGCAAGAGACAAGTGTGTGTCTGTGTAGGATCTGTGTCTGTGTGTGGGTGTTTGCAAGTGGGCGAGTGTTATTTTTGGGGTGCACGTGGAGGAGGAAGGGTGAGGGTGTTGTTTACTCCTTATTCTCTGGGTATTCAGTGCATCCCGGTCCTGCCAAAATCCACGGTCTTCAATTATCAGGAGGAGCAGAAAATTACAACAGTGCTCCCAACTGTCACTTTAGAGCTCGGTCTGACTCTCGGGGAGAGGCAGTCTGATCTAATTACCCAGCCCCTGAAAAGGCTCAGCCAATAACACACATACCACCCGGGCTGCAGTAACACACACACACACACACACACACACACACAACACACACACACACACACACACACACACACACACACACACACACACTCACATACACACTCAGACACAACAGGAAAACACACAAACCCCACTTAGGTTTTCATTTTATGCCGGAAGAAAGAGAGAGAGGGAGACATTCAGTGCATGACTCCTGATGCATGTCGCTCAAAATTCACAGAGAGGGACTGAGGGAAGAGGGAGAACCAGAAAGAAACGAAAGAGACGTGAAGGTCAGACTTCATTCAAAATGGAGAAATTATTAGGATTCTCCCTTGTCCCTCCCCTCCCCTCTCTCTCTCTCTCTCTCTCTCTCTCTCTCTCTCTCTCTCTCTCTCTTCTGCCCCCTCCTCTCTCTTTGAGTATTGTGGCTCCTTTTCGTGAGAGGACACATCCTTGTGCTTCGGAGACTGACGTCCTCCTTTGTCAGGGCGAGGAGTGTTCCACTATGCAGCTCAATAGATGACATCGCATGGCCAGGAGGAGAAAGCTGCTGAGTGGAGGGAGAGAGGGATTTAAATAAGCCCCCTTATTTCTGTCAATACCATCAATACGTGCTTTAGCTTCACCTACAATGTTATCCATCTTCCTCTCAAAGCCCCGATCAGGCAGGATGCTTTGTGTGTTGTGTGTTGTTTGAATGTGCACCTGCATGCTGGAATCAGGGAACCTCTCTGATTTGGAGGCTACACAGGAGCCTCTTTGTTGAACCAATGCAGTCATTTGATTTTTTTTCAAATTTGGCAACAGTGCCTGAGCAGAGAGAGAGACAGTCCTACGTGCCATGTTTCCTCAGCTCAACACGGCCTCTCTATCCAAAATGGAGGGAGCTTCTCCATCTTAATATAACTTCTATCTTCACCACAATGTCGAGGTTTGTGAGTTTAATTAAAGGCTGCACAGGTTTTTAACCTGCTTGAAAAAAAAACATCGGGTGTCTGCAGAGAAGCTCCCTCGAAATGAGATTCTGTCTGGGAACTCGTGGTGGTTGTGTTATGTCCGTAAACAAGGTCATTCGGAATAAAGGTGCACAGGCTGCCCTTAGGGGGGGTCCACACACACACACACACACACACAAACACACACACGTACACACACACATACACACACAGCCTGACCTGAACTGTGAGGGAACACGCACAGGGAGATTGGGAGAAAAAACCCCTTTTTTTTTGGAACTCTGTGTCCTATTAGCTCCGGCACAGAGCAAATGTAGCGTGTTTGAATCTGCCTGATCTGCCAGAGCGTGGCCTCTCCTCCGGCAGGTTGGGATGAGAGAGAAGGACCTGTGCTTCATGATCACTGCTTCTAATGCTGCTGCTGCTGCTGCTGCTGCTGCTGCTGCTGCTGCTGCTGCAGAGGTCCACGGCAGAATTTAGCTGCAGCGAAGATGACGATGAGGAGGAGGAGGAGGAGGAGGAGAGGTGAAGACAGGGAGGGAATCATGCAGAAAATTCCTCACACATCTCTCCTCCTTGCTCCTCACTAGCTGTTTATTTGTTGTTATGCATGGGAATTGGACACATCAGGCAGGCCGGCGGATGGAGTGTAGCTGCTCTTGATCAGTGATGCAGAGTTTCAGACAAAAAAGCTCGGAGACTTCTGCTGATGATGTAGGTGGGCTATAAATAGGCTGTTATTTTTACCCCTGCCATTTTGGCCTCATTTCCACTTTTCCCCTGCGCTTCCTCTGCCACCTCCATGATTTAGTGGTGGTGATGACGGTGAGTGATGAGTGACTTTCTGGGTGAGCGCAACATCCCCAGTAAGTTGGGGCCATAGAAGAGGTAAACTAGGACAGAAATTAGACTCCTGTGTTAATCCCCCAGTGCACCATGGCCCTGCTAACTGGCTCTTACATAAGAGCCCGGAGAACAAGAAAAAGGAGAGGCAGAGAGAGAGAGAGAAAGAGAGAGAGAAGAGAGAGAGGGAGATAGAGAGAAGAGAGAGAGAGAGAGAGAGAGAGACAGAGAGAGAGAGAGACTGTGCATCTCTACATCTACAAATGAAATCCCCAACTTGCCAGGCTGGGCCCAGGGGAACTGCAAGTCTTATGTAGAAGGATTTCAAATAAACTTTGCTCTCAATTATTAAAGACAAAGCACTCTTCAGGATGAGCTGAAGCTACGAGAGGAACGGTATTGTGATTTAGTTTTTACGGCTCAATGAACAGTTTATTCTTATTTATAACTTTAAGTTAAGAAGGCGTTTGAATCATTTCTAAAATGTACACAGACCCCCCCAAAAAAAATATATATAATATTTTTGGACCACCACAAACACACAGCAGCACATCCACACACATACATATTACAATATACAGTAGTCTTTACAGTGTTGCCGTATATTTTATTTTTCAAACAGTGGCAGCAACCCCTTCAATATCCCATTATTATTTAACACAATGAATAGGTGATTGTGTTAAATAATAACATACAATATTGATGTTATACATATTTGTTTAAACAAGGATAAGGTACCTTGATTTGTAAAGTAGTATTTACTTTTCTAGATTAACCAAAAACCGACAGTCGGGTTTTTCTATTTATTTATTTGATGTGTCCAGAAAATGGATTAAATCATTTTGCATTATTATTGTGTGAGTATTTCAAATATATATCAGCCCTGAAAGCCCAAACTGTTCCCATCAACACCAAGTGGTTTTTACTGAGTATCATCTTACAAAACAGGGATTCTCACAATAAAGACACAATTATTTAAAATGTTGATTGTTAATAGAACCAGTTGAACTGATGCCATAGCAGAATCCTTATTAAGACTTTTAGGGATCAAAATACGTAAAAAATATCCGTTCAATTCTTGAATTTTTTTATTTGGTGTAATCAATTTACTACTCCTTCCATTGGTTGGTCGAGGTCAGA
The DNA here is from genome assembly GCA_038501795.1 of Pseudopleuronectes americanus. Lineage (NCBI taxonomy): Eukaryota > Metazoa > Chordata > Actinopteri > Pleuronectiformes > Pleuronectidae > Pseudopleuronectes > Pseudopleuronectes americanus. The sequence continues at coordinate 11,635,570 of CM076723.1, forward strand.
TCGCTCACAGACCAGTATCAGTGTCATGTATGAATGGATGTTCCATTAAATTAGTAAACTGATGAACTGATAGTAACAAGACAAGACAAAACCCAAGGTCACGACAAATACTTCAACCTGGATTTTTTTCCCACAGGCTGCTATTATTGTTAATGGTTGCATGAAGCTATCATATTTTATATCAATCAGAGTGTGTGAGTGTGTGTGTGTGTGTCAGAGAGTGTGTGCGTGTGTGTATGAGTGTGTGTGTGTGTAAGTGGGTTTGTCTTACCAGTCTTGGATGTTATAGATTTAGTCCCCGTCTCTCTCAGATGGCCTCGGGGGGTTGGCATGGCCGGGTGCCAGTCTGTCTCAGCTCTGGCCAACTTGTCGTGTGTGTAGCACTCGGTGGCTTTTTAAACCCTGCTCTTACTCTATCTACTTATGAGTGGAAACTTGAACTATAAATATACATATTACGTACTTATAATTTGATATAGTCATTGTTTATGTATTTATTTTTTCCATGTGGATTAAAACCTGCTCTGGACTGTGGAAAGGACCTGGGTTTAAGATGCAGCAAATTAATAACAAAAGGCAGATTTCATATCGCAATTTAAATGTTTTGATGGAGAAGAAAATATTTGTAAAATACAAAAACAGCTTGTTAGGAAGAGTCATGTTATTTTCTATTCTGTAACCCTTTATTTGAAACAGTTAATAAGTCGTGGTCAGAAAGAATGTCCTTTCTACTTGTGAGCAGAGCACAACAGAAGCAAAAATTTAAACAACAGGGTAAAAGATGAGGTTAAAAGGGATAAACCTGTGAGGGGAGGGGGGGGCATCAAACCAGCAACAAACTGGTCTCTAAGGCTGAATGTGAGTGAAGAGGGACACGTTTTCTTCTTTGCAGTTTTGTAGGCCAGTGCCAAGAGCTGGAGTGAGGGTACAGTTCAGACGGGTTATGACATAAAAGAGGGGGAATGTTAAGGAAAAAGCAGGGATCAGCAGGACGTCTCTTTTGAGATCCTTAAAACTAGAAATACATGTTAAACGGGCAAACGGAGCAAAGCTGCAGGTCCATCATTTGAGATTAAAAACGTCTTATTTGATATTTTTCTAAGATTTGAAAAATTGTTGTTTGAAGAGGTTTTTCTATTTAACCCAGTTGTTTTTAGAGTTTCATGTTAGGTCTTTAATATTCTGCTTTGATGTTTGTATTGCACTGTTGTGAGAAGGTCGAATAAAATGAACGGGGGCAGTTCCTGGCGGCCTTTTTCCTGCTCTCTGATGATGAACCCTGTATTTTCTCACCCCACTCTGCGTCTGTAGGATCACCACCACTGCAGCCTGCATGATGGACCTGCGTCGCTACCCTCTAGACGAGCAGAACTGCACCCTGGAGATCGAAAGCTGTAAGTACCGTTGTCCCTGACAACCAGCCCTCATGCCCACACATGAACGTAGAACTTAAACAGATCCCAAGTACACACGCAGCCCTGGAGTCTGGTCTGAGAACAGTCTGCCGGTCCAGTGGCGGCGAGGTAGAGGGAAGGTAGATAAGGCTGCATGTAAAATGCTGAGAAAGGCTGATGAGACATCAAGAGATACGCATCAAGAAGAGGAACATCACTAATGGCTCACTGACTGATAACATCCCGCCTAATTAATTCAACTCCAGCTGCAACAGCTTCCCAAGGCATGGAGGAGCCTGATTAGGTCCAGCGTTTCAGGGCTGTGCTGATTGTGGCTGTTGTGTGCCGCTTTCTCCCGAAACTGCCTCCATGTTTGTGCGCTACAAAGAGCTCATTTCACATGGAGTTTGTAATTGTACGTGATTCGGTGTTCTCGAGTCAAGGGAGGGAGGGAGCGTGGAGGAACATGAGAGAGAAAGATGAGGTCCTCTGCGTGTTTTATCTGGGTCCCCAGAGTAAAGGATTATGGGGCTGGGAGGTGGTGTAGGGCTGAGTCTTGCCGGGTTTGATCACACTATTGCCAGCAGCGTTAAGCAGCACAAGAACAGTGCGGGTCAGAACCACCTCTCGCTACTCCTCTCTTCATTCCTCCTCCTGTTTCTTTGCACAGTCTCATCCTCTTCTGTTTTCCTGCAAGTCTTTTTATCTCTCTCACCATCACTCATACTCTCTTTTTTTCTCCTCCTTCTCGCTCAGGCAGCACACACACACACACACACACACACACACACACTAACACGCACACACACGTGCACACAGCTCCAGTTTTGATCACCAAGCAGTATCTGCTCTCATATGGATTAACTGGCAACGGTTTTAACACTGGATCACTGCATGCCAGAGCATGCTATTTTATTCACACTAATGAGCCCAGAGAACTCTCACTTCCCTTAATAAACTTGATGCATTTTTAACAGACACAAGCCTTAAAACCCCAGATCCTCTGATACATCAGCAGCTCACTGCTGTGACTCAGGCCACTGGCCTCATATTGCTCAGGATGAGCAATCATTGATTCTTCTGCCCCTCCACTACCAGGGATCCATTGCACACATAGACATGCAAATACCCACACACACCGATCAGGTAATTGGTCTCAATATATAGAACACAAATATATATTTACTGTTCCTTTTTTATAAAAACACTAAATAATTTCCGATAACACCTGGGAACTGAAGCTTTTAGCAACTTAAAGATGTAATGTGAAACCGTTTTTAATTATATTGTCTAAAAAAAAACAGATCAATGTTTTATATTTAGATGAGTTTACTAACATGATCCAAAATGTTTTCAACAATGTTCAAACCCAGACAAATCAACAATTTTGTTCAAGGTAATGATGGGTTTCATTTTGTCGCCTTTCAGTTCTGTCATATCTGCTTTACCTGTGGCTTTGCTGTCTATGCTGTGACGTCCGGGGCTAGCCAGTTAGCCAGTCATTAGTAACAGATCATGGTTATTCATTAGTGTTTCCTGCATAATGTGAATGAAACTGTTTCTAATAGTTTTCTAACAACGTGGAGCTCCATCACACAGACAAACACTGTAATTTATTTCCAAATCCTCACCAGTTTTACTCTTTTTATTTTTGCATTCTCCTGCTAGGGTGAAATAAAACACATATAAACCTTTTTTTTTAGCTCCCTTACTTCTTCACCATTGTCTCTGGAAGTTTTCAGGAAGATGTCATCAGTGCACTCATCCTGGGCTGAGTTAGTCTCACAAGAATAACACGAAAGTGTCTGCAAAGAAATAACAGCTCATGGGTGAAGTTAGCCTCCCGTCCAATCAGTAAAAACCCAACATTAACACCGTGTACAGCTTCACTTTGAATGTCAACGCCACGGCAGCATGAATTATGTGTTAATTTAAAAAAAATCATAGCTCTGAATTTAATTATTCATCACATCTGAATAGGTTACTCTCTCTATTTTGAGTGTGAGGCAGACAATGTAGAACCCAGCGGAGGGAGATGGAACACTGGTGTCCCCTGACTGCAACTTTCCATCCATGGGCAAGAAACCCATCATGCTCCAAATCTCTGCTGCTGGCGGTGGCGTGTAGCTTTAAAACAGCATGTGTCTCTCTCAATATAAACGTGCTTCAAGATGGAAGAATGACCTGATTTTGCAGACAGAGGGATGCAGCTGCTCTTAACATTTGTTAGTCTTTTATAATCATTATAGTTACTTCTTTTTTTATTGTACAGTGTGGAAAGTTGATATCCTGCTTCAGCATACAAAACACACTATACATAATGTGAAATGGAACAGTCTCATACTTTACATTAGTACAAACAATTCCCCAAGAAGACACAAAGATACAAATATTCTATCCATTATCGATACTACTTATAATCCCAGCTGACATTGGGTGTGAGGCAGGGTGCATCCTGGAAATGTCACTGGTATCCCCGAATAATTGTCACACTCATATTAACACCTATAGACAATTTAGAGTCTCCAATTAACAAAAATCCCTAATCTGAATGTTTTTGGACTATGGATTGAAAGAAAACTCCCACAGACAGGGAGAACATGCAACTCCACACATATCATATAAATATTCTCTATTGTAATGAAACAATCCGACTTGGCATGTTGATCGTGTTCCCTCTCAGATCTGCTTTGTGTTGGGAAATGCTCCAAAGAAAAGGCCCATTTGTAGTGAATGGGCTAAAATTAACCGGCATTGATATCTAACACTGCTGCACTACTTTATGATGTATTACAGACCATTAATGGGCCATGATAATGTTTCTCTAAGTGTCCTGGATATGGGTTCTCCTCTGCAGATGGCTACACCACAGATGATATTGAGTTTTATTGGCGCGGTGGAGAAGGAGCGGTGTCCGGAGTCGACAGAATAGAGCTGCCTCAGTTTTCTATCGTCGACTACAAACTCATCTCTAAGAACGTGGTCTTCTCAACAGGTAAATAACAGTGATCATCGTATCTTGTTCTTTTAATTTGCATTAGCAGGTGTTCATGTTGCATTAATAACAGTTTATTTGAAAAGTGGATATTTATTTTAAACAATGCATATGACCTGCTCTTCTTTTTTACATTAAAATACATGCACGCAAAAATATGTCAGTATTGGAGACGGATATGTCAGGCTCCCTCTTGTCAAGGAAAATATAGCTTTTAGTGGGTGTCATTGAGGAAAATCTATTTCTATACCATTTTCCTGTCCCCATGTGCCTCCTTCAGGTTCCTACCCCCGCCTGTCCCTCAGCTTCAAACTGAAGAGGAACATTGGTTACTTCATCCTGCAGACATACATGCCTTCCATCCTGATTACCATCCTCTCCTGGGTCTCCTTCTGGATCAACTACGATGCCTCTGCTGCCAGAGTGGCCCTGGGTAGGATTGCCTCGCCGCTGCTGAACAGTGACCCAGGGAAATAACCCAAAGCTAAATGATAACAGACCATAAAAAGAGCCGTTTATTGTTCACTGGGCCTTTCACATGTAAAGTGGCTTCACATCCACATGTTACCGTGTCTTGTCGTGTGCCTGGTCTCTATTTTGACTCTTTATCTTTCCAGCATTTACTATTTTTCTCATTAGCTCTGAGCATGTGAATGATAGCAGTGTGTGATAGGCTGCCTGGCTACATGTCTGTTGTTCAGAGATGACTACACGCATGACTCATGCAGAGCGGGAACCGCTGCAGCTCGACCTTGAAGCGTGCTGTCTTTCTCTCTGGCTGTCTGTCTATCGGAGGCTCTCATTGGCCGGAGAACCCAGCTTATCAGAGCCACATCCGAGTAAATTACAGCCGGATGAAAAGTGGCAACATTTGCTTCAAAGCACCTAACACATTAGAGTCAATGCTGTTTCACCAATGTCAAACTACCACTGATACTAAAATGAAATGCCACAAAGCTCCCTTTAACTTGGGTATGACAGCGCAGAGCAGCAAAGGAAATGGCTCTGAGCTTTATGTTCGTCGTTGTTGTCACACACCATTTGTTTTGTGAAGTGGGACACATGCGGGTTGGAGCCCCAGACGGTGCATTCGCAGGATAACTTGATTTAAAGATATGTCCTCTCTCAGCGTCCTGAGAACGTGCAGCAAGTGAGTGCAGCCAGTGAGAGAGGAGGCTCCTCGCTACAGTGACACTGCTGGCTGCTGGGTTATTTATAACACGTGTGAATCTGACCAAATGCAGATTGTGCATGCAGATGACTAATGTATCAAACACAATGTGTGCATGTCAAAAAAAAAGAAAACAGGTGAATCGTGCTGTGACTAATAGCAGATGTTAACAGTGACACTGTGCTTTTTTTATATCGCCTACAGTTTGTTCTGTGTCCATTTGGATTCAGGATCAGATACAAACCTTACTCATGGAGCAAACATAAACACACACACACACAGTTTCAGTCTCAGGAGGCGTCGAGTGTTCTTTTTATCCATATGGGTTCACAGTCTTTGTTGTTAGCTAACATCTGCCGTATGTGTCAAGGGGATTGGACGATATTTTTCCACTAAAATTGCCATGACTCATCCTCGGGGGGACATGAATGTTTGTACTAACACTCAATAAGCAGTTCATGACAAAAGCAATTGGTCTGTAAAAAACTTTTCTCCAACCAAATGTGACGTCAGTTGATCACCAGGTTCATTTGGATCCATCCTTTCGGGACCATGAATGTCTGAACATGAATTTCATCAACATCCTAGAAAGCCATACTGCCAGTATAACTAGAATGTAATATAAGATTTTTACAGGCTTACTTTATTTTAACCTACATGTGATGTTAAAAATGCACAGGGTCTAAAAAATGTGACTTTCTCTCTGAACATGTGACTCTGCTGACCTCCAGGGATCACCACGGTGCTGACCATGACAACCATCAACACCCACTTGCGAGAGACGCTTCCAAAGATCCCCTACGTGAAGGCTATTGACATGTACCTGATGGGCTGCTTTGTGTTTGTCTTCCTGGCCCTGCTGGAGTACGCCTTCGTCAACTACATCTTCTTCGGCCAGGGCCCCCAGCGGCAGAAGAAGGCGGCTGAGAAAGCGGCCACAGCCAATAACGAGAAGCTGCGACCCGACCCCAGCAAGGTACATGTGCAGGGGAACTTCCTCTAGAGGCATCTGTTCTGTGTCATTAAATGTGTCTGTTTGTTTCTGTGGCAGAAAAATAACTTCTTCTCCTCTCAAGGTCAATGTGATGCTGTGATCAATGCTTGATTACCTTTATCAGCACTCTTTACTCCTGCTCTAGCTCTCTCCGTTTCTCACTGGTTTAGCCTATTCTATCAACTTTATTACTCCGACTAGGATCTGAAAGAGTGAATGCAGAAGCAATGACTGGCTTTTACTTTATCTCCATATTTCTGTGTCTCTCAAAGGGCAAGGCGCCTGGGAAAAATCTCTGGCTGCGGTGCCACAGCCTTCCCTTTTAATCTGACTCAGCTGCTAAAGTTGCAGGAACAACAGCAACATCAAAATAAAACACCCTTTTCTTCTAAGTGTGGCAAGCTACGATTTCCCCAAAGTAACAGTGCTGATTTTGTATGCTTGCAGTGGCTGGTGGGAAATGTAGTTCAGAGAGATGATGCTGTGTATGCCAGAATGAAACAGAGGGAAATTGACGCATATGACTCGATGTGGGATCCCATCTTTGTGGACGATGCCGCATTAGGACTAGGCGAGCAAAGAAATAAGGTACTGGAGGTTTTGAAAGTCAAAACTAACAATGTCATCAATCTGAATCAACCCCGATCAGAGGAAAATGCTGTAGTTTTTGTGCATTTCTTTGATTTCTATAGATTTTTAAGGCAACTTTGATCATCACTCCCACCATTGTGTTTTTCCCTCTCTTGGTTTGCTCTTCATGCATTTTCCTGACAAACATGGCTTAGCAGTTTGATTTCTGAAGGCATTTATTTAATCTTGACTTGGGCTGTGCATCTAAATTACTGGGAACTGACAAATATGGCAAGAAGAAAAGAAAAAAAGAGAAAATATCAGTTGCTTCTCAGAAGAAAAATATAATTGATTGCACAATCTCAAAGCCAATTGATGAATCTCTTACAACTAAGTGAAGAAATTGAAAAAAAGGATTGTGAGATAAGAGAAAGAGATCATTTGTAGTTTGATGAATAGTGCCAGCAAAGTGGCTTTGCTTCATAAACCCAACAAAATACAAATGGGCTCCATTTGCAGCGGGACAGGATTGGATTTAAGGCTGTTTTTTCCTCAGAAGTCAGACTATGGATGAAGAAATGTTGATCCGAATTCACTTTCCTTAACGTCTTTCCTGACTTGCCCCGAACCTTTTTAGCCTCTCCTCCATTTTTGCAAAGTCCTTTACTATTTCTCTCAACCTTCTCCTGTCACATTTTGTTTCCTTTGCTTTCTTCTTTTTTATTCAGTTTGTCTTGTGAATCGACAGAATTTTAACCAAAACTCTGGTTGAAATTCTGAGATGACAATGAAGATTTCTCCATGAGAATTAGTTTGTGGAGTGCGTTGTGCTCTTCCAGGAATGTTACCTCATAGTCTTGTGGTCGTATTATCACTCAGATATCTATTGACAGATGATCACTAATTTACTTTTAAAGTGCTTAAAATATTCTTCATGTAAGTAACACTTTTTGACTCATTCACATTGCCCATTCTAGCACCTCATCAGTATTTTTTACACAGTGAATTAGTATTCAGATCATCCTAGCAATACTTGTTTATAGTTTGACTAGACTTAGTTTGAATTTAAGTACATTCTAAGATTTCCCTTTGGCAGTAACTTCTCATGGCTCCACCTGTTTTTACCTCCAGATGACTCCTGATGACAACATCCTGTTCAGCGGCTTGGAAATTAAGAATGAGATGGGCGGTGCCGGGGATATGTCCCGGGGCCTGGGAGCACCCGGCGACCCCCGCAACACCATGCTGGCCTATGACAGCTCGACGCTGCAGTACCGCAGGGCAGCCATGGCCCGCCAGAACTATGGCCACAGCGCCTTGGAGCGGCACGCCCAGAAGAAGTCTCGCCTACGGAGACGGGCCTCCCAGCTCAAGGTGAACATCCCAGACCTGTCCGACGTGAACTCTATTGACAAGTGGTCCAGGATGATCTTCCCCACCGTCTTCTCCTTCTTCAACGTGGTCTACTGGCTCTACTACGTCCATTAAACCCGGCAGCGGCCAGGCGGCCAGCTAATGGCGGCAATGCAAGGAAGGGGGGAGGGGAAGGGAGACAGGGTTTTAGGGGACGTGAGAGAAATAAAGAAGGAGCGGTGAGCGATGATGTGAGTGGTGAGAGAATAAGAGATGAACAGTGCACCAACGTTTTTAGCTGGTTCATTTTAGAAAAAAGGGAGGAGAATGCAAAAAGACTTTTGGATGGACTGCAGCAGCACCCAACATTTCAGTCAGCAGTGACTTTTTTAGGATCTGGGAAACACCTTAAAACGACTGACAAACACTCGAAAAAGAAGAGCAAGTTTTAAAAAGACAGAAATGGTGCCTGTTCCAGAAATTTCAATATATCACTAATATTTGTCATTTGTAGCTTACTCTCTGTGGATCAAATATTTATGCTTGTGTTTGCATATACTTTAAGGATTTGTTTTGTTTAGTATCTATTTACTTCGTAGCCGAGCTGTCTGCATCCAGGAAAGCTTTATAAATGATTTTAAAGGAGTCATCCTTGATAGTCTATTTTCCTATAATTACTGTATATCAAAAACATCCTTTAAAAGCATGCTTATGTTTGATTTCATTTGCATCTCGGTCATAATGACGTTGGAGCGCAAAGCCTTTTTCGTTTTACTATTTGAGGTTGGTCTGTCAGTTACCATTCTGCAGCTTTGGTTTGGCACAGCCCACCCGGATGGATTGTTTTGAGCGTCGCTGGATTTCAACAGGTGGACAGCAGGGGGCGATCTACTCTCTGGACATCCTTTGGGGCTAATGCTGAACATAAAATGCTTCCTCGTTTGTTGAAGGTCCTTAACTATCAAGTTAAAGAGCGGGACTGCTGGACACTGAAACTTTGGCCAAGTTCAATTTTTTTGCTTTTTGCTGTGCTGACAGAATCAAGTCCATTTCACCACGTGGTTGTTTTTATTTTTTTTAAGAGAACATTTGACTCCTCCTTACTTTCTGCCATCGTGTGAGGAGCTTCCGAGGCGGAGAAAGGCTTTAACACAACTGAAGCTGGTGTAAGAACTTTGCTGATAGGTGAGCTGAGTTTCATTGCAACCAGAGTTGCTGCATAAATATGGTAATCCACAATCATCATTATCAGTAGAATTGAATGATAGAAGTATGATGACATTCCATTGTGATTAGGTTTATGTTTTGAAAAAACTGTAGATAAACATAAATCATGTTTAAAGAAAAAGAGAAGATTCATTTTTATAAATCAATACTCACATTATTGTGTAAATATTACAAATTTATTCTATTTAAATGGTTCTCTGTTGTTGTTTTTGCAGTTGAATTACAGATCAAATGTTCCATTCAGTCAAAAAAAAAGAGAAAAGAGCAATTTAACTGAGGTAAAAAAAGAAAACACAATTCACAACTTTGCTGACTCTGTACTTTTTGGACTTTTCTCTCTTTTATTTATTTTTAAAGGACTTTAAAAGCATCTACTTGCTGATACTAAAGCACTTCCAGACACCAGTGACTTTTGGGTCAATGTTTTGTTCTCCAGAAACGACTTAACAAGGACCCCAATATCCAGGCATTGAAGTCAGGCATATTTTGTACAAAGTTTCTGTAAATTCCAATTGTAATATTTCATAATGACTGTAAATATCTTGTGTAATGATTGTCAGCAATTATGAGGATGTATCTAAATTCAATTAAAACTCAATTCAGTCTATCACTTAAATAACAGAGTACACGGCTGGCGGTTTTATGTGTTCTGCATGACTGTGAGGCTGATGGCTGCCTGTCCGCCTCATGGTTGATTGAGTGTCTGAACGAGCGAGCGAACAACTAAACCCGACACAGGGAGAGAGAGTAAGCGAGCAAGGGAAGCAAATGTAGGGGGGAATAGAGATTTGTGAGGGCTGCAGCTGGGGACTATTGGCTGCATAATGGAGGGCCGTGGTGGTGGTCTGGGCTGGGATGGGCTCGGCTGGGGTCTGAGTAGGGTCGAGCGCTTGCCCGGGCCTCAAGGGACATTAACGCAGGGAGCCGTAGATATGGACACACTCAGCGGACTCAACTGTGTGCAACGGGCTGCTGGGGTCAGAAAAGAGAGACAGGAAGAGGAAGAAGATAAAGGGGCAAGAGCGATTCATCTATCCATCCATGCCTCAACCTCTTCATGCGTCCTCCCCTCACTCTGCATAGTAACTGCGCTCCACTCGCTTCCTGACCTGACCACTGTTACAGCCTTTAAATGGATGCTATTGAATATTTGATGGTGCGAAACACTGAATATTTAATATTTAAAGTGGGATTTTTGTTCTTACGGGGAATAATGTGCAGCTAATGTTTGATTTTGAGCAAAAAGAAGAGCAAAAGAAAAACACAAAAGAGCAGATACCAATGCAGGGAAAAAAGGTTTTAACTCAGGAAAAAGCTGACGGACATTATGAATTAGAAATGTGAGACACAGAAAATCTTGAATATGCCACAGTGGACTTTACTCATTAGCTCAGAAAGAAATGGAGGGCAACATAAGGCGTAACACAGAGAGAGATGTGTGTCTGTGTGTGTGTGTGTATGTGTGAGAGAGAGAGTGAGAGAGAGCGAGAGAGAGAGAGAGAGAGAGAGAGAGACGCTTATTGAAGAAAATACTTTAAGTGCAAATACAAAAAACAAAGTGGTGTGAAAACGGATGTAATGCAACATGTAACCTTGTTCCAGGTTCCTGAGAAAATATATCAACATTACTGTTCTCCCTCAGTATAACAGATGTATTATCTCACTGTGGTAGACAGATGGTTTGTGCTAAATTGGTTCTCTGCCTTTTCCTCTTTTCAAAAAGGACATTAGTGTTGACATGTGAGAGAGAGGGGAAAAGGCAGATGCTTTCTACTTTGTAGTGTTTCCATGTCACTGGAGTAATTAGGAATGCACAGACCTCTGCTCTATGGAATCATGTGTGTGTGTGTTTGTTGTTTGCAAGAGTATTTCTTGTTTCCCTGTGAGTGTGTGTGCGCAGAGTGGACTCACAGCTGCGCCACTGTGCAGTCGGCGTGCCAGCCAAACCAAACCCAGCCAAAGCTGACTGGGACGAGTGAGAGGGCGAGTCTGGCACACTCGTGTCCCACCGCTCCCCTGCCATACACGTCGCTGATGGAAAAACATGCCGAGCTGCCAGGAGAGATGAACACGTGTCAGCGGCTCAAGGACAAAAAACGGAAAAACTGGATAAGTCACCTGCAATCCATTGAATGGTGTCTTAAAAATGTCCATCAGATGTCCATCCATCTCCATTTGATAACCATCTCCTCAAAAAGTGTCTCTGTTCTGTATCAAACACTAATCCTGTGCATAGTTTCGTTATGATGACTTTTAATCATTAAATTTGAATTCAAGCACAATTAGTGAGCAACCCAGATCAAATCAGTCCTGTTCAAACTGGTTCGGCAGCCGGCTCTGGAAAAGACAACATATGTCAACACGAGGAAGTGGAAGGCATCCGACATGCATACCATCTGTGTAAGGAGCTGCTTTGTTGTGGTGCGTCACACATGTCTCACACACATACATGCAAGCACTTGCATTCACCCAGAGAGCATCAGCGGTTCCTAAGTGTCCTTGGGAAAGATACTGGATCCGGCTGTGCTGACAGTGTTTGAATGGTCTCCGATAGAAAAAGTGCTGCGAATTGAAGCGCTGTATGAATGTGTGTACAAATGGTTGAATATGACTTGTAATTGTGCTTTGAGCGATCGATAAGACTGGAAAAATTATATAAATAATAAGCATTTCATTGTGTTTCGCCCCTCAATGTGCAAATGTGAAATTTTCCAAACACCTGCTCTGCTGAAGGGTCTATTGGCAAGAAATCTCTGACCGACCTCTGACCGCTGGATAGGTAGGTGGGACAGATAAATAAGCACCAATAAAGAAACAAATTTTAACTTTTCTTTCTCATCTATTAACATTGTGGACTGTATTCTTTGGTGTGGGGTGTGTAAGGTCCCTCTGCTGTGTTCATTCACCTTCAGTTCTTCTCCTGTGTGTTGTGTTGTCGGTTCCGATCTCCTCATGACCCACTGCACCATTATCACCTGTAAATATTGGATTATCAATTCATTTGAGCGCTGTCTTTTTTACAGTGTATCAGCACATTTTTTGCATTTAATTTCATGCACCACATCAACGTGTAAAGTACCGATGACAGTAAAGAAGCTTATCAGGTATCACTGACTCACATTTTTCACCTTAAGCAATTGTATTAAAATTTGAAATCTTGTTACTTGTTCAGTCTTTCTGCTGAAATGAGATTATTGACAGTAAAATTGAGTCACTGCAGAACTCACAGCTAATAGGTGAGTGTAATTCGCTTCCATTACTTGCCTCCTGCACGGGCCAGCAGCAGCTTCATGGAAGGAATGCAAACATACCTGTCAATGCAAGGGGCGGACTCAGACGAGGGCTTGGTGTGCTGTTTTAACCTGACATTGGGCCTTGCACTCTCACACAGAAGTGGAAGCTCCGAGGAAGAGGTTGAATCCGAGGAGAGTCTCTTTGAGCTGTTGTTGTTATTGAGAGGATGGGAATGAGAAGTTGGTGAGAGGAGGCAGAATAGACGGAGCAGCCATGACGTGGAGGAGCCCCCTGGCTGTGGTCAGGGATGCCCTGAGAGGTCAGAGGGCGAGGGAGAACGACCTCCGGAACTTGGTGTCCAATCTGCCTTACGAGGGACTAGAGAAGCTGAAGCAACCCAACCGCTACTTCCCCGGCAACGCCATCAAGACCACTAAATACACCCTGCTCCTCTTCATCCCCATGAACCTCTTTGAGCAGTTCCACCGTCTGGCCAACCTCTACTTCGTGGGCCTAGCTATTCTGAACTTTGTCCCTGTGGTGAACGCGTTCCAGCCCGAGGTAGCTCTTATTCCAATCTGTGTCATCCTGTCTCTGACGGCGTTGAAGGACGCCTGGGAGGACTTCAGGAGGTACAAGTCAGACAGGAAGCTCAACAACACACCGTGCTTTATCTACAGCAGGTAAACGACTCAAGTCACGCACTGAATATAGTGAGCGCTGCCACATGATGTGACGAGTGGAAGAGCTGCTGGTGCATTAACAGCACCTCCACATCTGTGTTTGTGATTCTTGTCAGCGAGCGTGTGGATGTCTGTGCGAGTGTCTAGATCCTGCACGGTTGTGTGTGTTTTACCTCCTCTGCATTCCAGCACCCGTGGGAATTTTTGACTTAGAAATAGAAAATGTGTGGGAGATTATTCCTCTTTTGAAGAGCTGCACAACAATATCTCTCACCATCGCATTGTGCACATTTGATGAATCCCTCATCTGGGTGTTACATCAGCAAAGACAGAAAGGTTAACGGTTCTCTATTTTTGAATTACTGGTGAAAAATGAATAATTCACAACGGAGGGCGAACAGTGTCATTTTCAACCCATTCACTGCAGGGATTTTGGAGATGAGATAGAGGGGAGGAGATGAGTATTCAGTTTTCTGAATATGACGTGATGGAGACACCTCTGCTGATGACTCGTCACAGATCCAAACTCTGGCAGGCTTCATCATCATTAACCAGCAGCTGCTTCCTGTCAAATAAAGCGCCCACTGAGGGTCAACAGCAGGGATGCTGGGTAGTGCAGTCTCAGCTCAGGGCGAGAAAAGCCTGCATCTCGTATGTGTGTGTTTATGTGTGAGTGTGTCTGTGGTGATAGGGTCCAGGTGGCCTGAAGTGCAGACTCCAGACGCAGCTTTGGACACTTCAGAGAACACGTCAGTCCCTCCAGGCCTGTTAGCGGACACTACTCGTCTCTGCCTCGTGCAATCAGATAAACAGCAGTTGAGTCATGAGCGTTCTCTCGCCGTCTCTCTCTCGTGGCCCGAGCGCTGGGTGGGCATGCTAAAGCTTCATTTTGGGCTTGTAAAGATTAGAGCAAAATCGATTGGCTGGGATTTCTTTGAAGTATACAAATGTTTCAAGAGGAGGCTCGAGAATACATTTTGGGTTTTCCCCACGTACTCGCTCACACGTCTTGTCCTTCATGTAAAAAGCTCACATGGAATGCAGTCGGATGAGAGGGATTTAACTCTAAGTCATCCAATGCACACGTACATTTCTCATCACCGACCACCCACGTGTGTTTAAACAGAGGTGTGAAGGTTGGTTGAGCATGACGGGGCGCTATCTTCAGGGTCATCGTATCTATCTCGTCTCAATCTCAAACTCTTGTCAATCCCGCTCAGCTCAAGCGCGCCGAACACGGAACACGCCAGCTGTTAATCATGCTGTTGTATGTCAATGTCAGTTTTACTGTGCGTTTACTGCAGAGCATTAAAACCACTCACCACATCTCACAAACAGACTGCTCCTGTCTGTCGTCCTCAAAGGATGTTTCGCCTCCACCGTGTATGAATGTGACATTGCATTTTATATATGTGACATGTCACTTTATCTCAGGAATTGTTTTGTTTGGAAATTCTACATATTGTCAACATATATAAAAATTAAAAGGTCCATTAGGAAGGATCTGTTATCACTTTATATCAACTTAATATACAAAATATGAATTTCTGATGGAGGAATTGGATGATTAGACATAGAGAGATATTGAATTTGAGAACCGAGATTAGATTAGCATAGCAGAGACTAAACAGCTGTGGAAACAACTATCATTGCCGTCACATACAAACAAAATCTATCTATCAGCACCTCTTAAGCTCATTAATTAACACATACTATCCCATTTGTTTAATCCATATCGAAATGTGTGTGAAAATGACAATTCACCATTTATTGGGGATTATGTTCACTATGTTACTTTCACACCTGCCTTGTTTCGTTGACACGTTCAGACTTTTCACTTTATTCCGAACCCATAATTGCAGGTGTGAAGGTGGCTCGGACCACGGCCTGGACCAATGGACCAAAGTTTAGTGTGACCATAACAGTTCACTCTCAGTCTGGATCCAAATGAAACATGATTAAGGTTATTAACTGCGTGAGAACTCTTTTCCCAATAGTCTGCGAATACCAATCTGTCAACACACTGGCATCAAACTGAGTCTGTGACGTGAAAACACACAATGCACTTTTGAGAAATGGATCCCTCCTGTCAGCAGAGAGAATATTTGTACAAGCTGCCATGCAAATAATCTAAATTTAGTGCATAAATAGAATGCACTAAAAATACACACACACCCACTTGCTGCATTGCTTGAGGCGAGGTGTGGTGTGACTTGGCCACCACCTATTAATCAGGTCCTACATGCAGGGCAGCATACCTGCAGCTCTCTGTCACTGCTGGTGATCCAGCTTGATGTACAAGTTCAAACCAGAAATCCTGTGTCCGACTCTGGAACCGTGTGTTCCTGTAAAAGTTACCTCGCTGTAAAACACACAAACCACATCTGAAGCAATGATATTTTCATTTCATCGCTCGGTTCATCTCCTGACTGAAGTGCTGTGAAATTGTTTTAATATTTCACTTGACCGCATGAAGGCAAGGCAGTTTTATTTATAATGCACATCTCATACACAGAGGTAGATTTAAGATGCTGCACAGAGACATTACAGACAACTTTGAAAAATAAATCAATTTAAAATGAAAAAGCAGATTTTAAAACAATTCTCACGCTAAATAAAAGAGATTCTAAAGAGCGGGGAAATAAGTCAAAAGATTAGAGGAAGTATTAAAAAGAAAAGTCTGTGTGCAAATTAAAAATATATTGATGAAGAAAAATAAATGAAGTTAATGAATAATAAAATGAAAATAAAATAAAATACAATGAACCAGGGTCCAGTAACAATGCTAGTATGACCTTGTAAAATAAAGTTTTGTTAAATGCACTTCTTCTCCATGTGTAGATTTGACCCTGTGCACCACGAGCAGACCACTCCCCAGTGATCTCAGGGGTCTCACAGTGTTGTTTTGTACTATCATGTCCGTCCTGTGACGGGGGGGATGTGGGCTGTTTGGAGATTTGATTAAAACTCTACAACTGAATTTTGTATCAGTTGTAAGTTCACAAACACAGACCAAATATACCAATAATGCTGATATTGTAGTTAATGAATATGACAATAACCATGGTCTTTGGACAATACTGCCTGTAATGACTGTTGGTATCTGACACCTCTGAACTCAGGAGAGAAAAAGAGTTTATGGAGAGGCGTTGGAAGGACCTACGAGTGGGGGATTTTGTGAAGATCGTCTGCAATGAGATCGTCCCAGCGGACCTCCTGCTCCTGCACACGGCGGACCCCAACGGTGTTTGTCTCATAGAGACGGCCAACCTGGATGGAGAGACCAACCTGAAGCAGAGGAGGGTGGTGCCTGGCCTCTGCATCTCAGTGAGGCATATTTACCACAACCTGCTTTCATTTCTTCTTTCACTGTCTTCTTTTCTCAGTCTCAGGTGACATTCACCTGATATGACTTACTGTAACTGCAGATCTTTTTTTATATATGTAGAAGTCATCTGTGACACACAGAGAACATTCCTATGCGTCCTGAGAATGAATTATTTAAGAAGTAGCGATTTAGAAGCACTTAAATGTCACTTACCTATCGCACTTTGTAGTTTGGCTTCAAAGAAGAAAATTGTACTTTCTTGTTTCTTGTTGTTCTGGGTTTGTAACCTCATGGTTGAATGCACTTATAGTAAGGCGCTCTGGATAAAAGCGTCAGCTAAATGAAATGTACTGTAATGTAATGTCGACCACAGCTGTCGTTCTTGCATAAAATAATCATTATGTCATTCTTGAACTTCAGGTTACGTTACATTTACACAACGTTCTGTCTGTCCTTTGGTGACTTCATCTTCTCACTTCCCAGGATCCTGAATTTGAACCTGAAAGCTTCAACGGCATCGTAGTGTGCGAGAGGCCCAACATCAATCTGAATCATTTCAAGTGTTATGTGTGAGTATCAAATACACAGATCACGCCGACCCCCAAACAGTTTCTTTGAGCCTTTCAGAGCAGCCGAGCAAAACTAATTCCAACCCACTCTATGCACTTTCTGATGCTACCAGAGGCATTATTGTGGCTGTAATAGACTATAATCGATTTCCTCAGGCACCACAGGCCTTACAGATGGTCTACCCATGCTCTCCGGGCATGGCCGTAAAGCCGGAGAATTGCTAATGGGGTGTATATATATAAGAAGTAATAAATATCTAACACGATCTGACAGTACAAAGGAGGTTTCTCACTTTCTCTTGCTGCAGAGAGAAACCTGATAAAGAGAAGGTGGGCGCTGGACTGGAGAGTCTGCTGCTTCGCGGCTGCACAGTGAGAAACACGGACCATGCTGTGGGCTTTGTGGTGTATGCAGGTATATTCTTTACTTTCACCTGCTGTAACCTTAACACAAAGTTTCCCTAACACAAACCCAACCCAAGATTCACTACAACCAGTGTTAAAAAAAAATCTAATATGTTTTTACAAATTCAGTCCAGTCCTGGCAAACAGTCAAACGAGGCTTACCTTTGGCCTCGCTAGCAGCTCTATGAGTCACACAGTGTGCAACTGAGGCTGAAGGTTATGTCATTAGTTTTGCAGGTTCTAAGTCATAAACAAAGTTTTGGGCAAACTGGACTTATGACCTGTCAATGAAACTAGATACAAGTTATATGATCCCCAATTACTTGGATTACTATGACTCACCCTCTGGAAACCACGACTACAGAAGTTTTGGGCCAGTCCCTCCCAGTAATGTTGAGATACAGTCAGTCATTAGATACGTGTAAACTTTAAGCTGCTGGGGAAATTAGACAAAGAATTAAATGATCACTAAAGTCACTAGGATTCACCCTCTGGGGACCATGACTATATAAATACTTTGCCAGTCCATCCCAGTAATGTCGAGACACGGCCATTCATTCCATTTAATTTCAACTTTGAGCTACCAGAGTTATCTGAGGAAAAGTAGCGGCTAGAGTCATAAGGATTCATCCTGTTGGGAACATGACTCCACAAATTTTGTGCCGGTCATTCCGGGTCATGTTGAGATACAGTTATTAATTTAATTTATTTTAATTTTAACTTTGAGCTGCTGAAGTTATACAACAAAAAGGAAGAAAATTGATAAAGTCACAAGGATTCATCCTCTGAGGAGCATGAAAGACTGTGTAGAATATTATTCCATGGCTGGAACAAAGTTGTCGACCAATGAAATGTGTAACTAACATGAAACCATCAGATCTGCATGAATGTTACAGAGGACATGATCTTTGTGTCTGTAATCGTTGCCACAGCTCTGTTCTTTTTTCATGTTTGAAGATAAATTGAAATGAATTTCCTTCTGTGTTCACTGAGCATGTTACATGCCTGCTGGTAAGTGAATCAACACCTTCTGATCCCACCTTTAGGACATGAAACCAAGTCCATGCTCAACAACAACGGGCCGAGGTACAAGCGCAGCAAACTAGAGCGGAAGCTGAACACAGACGTCATCTTCTGCGTCATTCTCCTCCTCGTCATGTGTCTCATCGGGGCAGTAGGTCAGTGATGAAGTGCATAACTTAACTATGAAACCACCTTGCTGACTGGTTCATGATTAATGCTTACACATTTATGAAGGGATGTTTAATTTGCAACCAGAAAAAAACTCAGGCACTTTGGCCACAGGCCCAAACTCAGGGAGGAGACAGGGGAAAGTGTGGTGCCAAAAATAGCTCTCCTCCCTGCGAGTCGCACGCTGTGATTAATCCGTCTGTCCTCCCACATGCAGGTCACTTCTTATGGCTGCAGGCCCTGCCCACTGTGCCCCCTTACCTGGTCCCCCAAAGCACGGGTCACCTGGACAGTCCTGCTCTGTCCGGCTTCTACATGTTCTTCACCATGATCATCCTACTGCAGGTGGAGGAGTCTGACTGGGTGTCACTGAGTAATCAGGACTAAAGGCAGTGTGTTTTTATTAATATGAAAATCCTTAAATTACTCCTCTCTCTCTCCTCCTGTCTCCCTTACTTCCTCCTCTTTTCTCACCCATCTTCTTCTTTCCTCTTCATTCTCTTTTTTTTATCGCACCTTGTAATCTCTCTCTCTTTCCCTGGCATACTTCCTTTCTCTCATCTTTCCCCTTTGTCTTTTGAATTTGTTACTTTCCATCACACCTCTCCTCTCCTCTCCTCTCCTCTCCTCTCCTCTCCTCTCCTCTCCTCTCCTCTCCTCTCCTCTCCTCTCCTCTCCAGGTCCTGATACCCATCTCCCTGTACGTGTCCATCGAGCTGGTAAAGATCGTTCAGATTTACCTCATCACCAATGATGTTGATCTGTACGATGAGGAGACCGACAGTCGCATGCAGTGTAAGGCCCTGAACATCACAGAGGACCTGGGACAGATTGAATACATCTTCTCAGACAAGACTGGCACCCTCACTGAAAACAAGATGGTGTTTCGCCGATGCTCCATTATGGGCAAGGAGTACGCACACAAAGAGAACGGTAAAATTTCAAGGAACCCGGCACTGCTCAGCATACAGGACATTATGAATTGAATTACGGATTTTTTCTATAGATTAAATTAGAGAAATTAGGCATATTTCAGGGACAGATATTTCTGAGTGTGTGTAATTTGGTGCAGATCCGAGGTTTCAACATTTTAACATAACCTGACATATAGGACACAGAACGTGCCTATTGTTTATAACAACATGGTTTGGGGGATTTTTGCAGCCATTCGTCTGACTGTCCTTGATGAGCCGGAGTCAGAGGAGGAGGTCATCTTCAACCAGCGGCCACAACCCTCACGCACTGGATGGTCCCTGGATCCTGAGGACACCAACCCCAAAGACAAACAGCATCCACCCTGCAGCAAACACAAGGGCAGGGTCCTAGGAAATGCCCAGAGAGACGTGGCCTTCAGTAGTCCGCTGGTAAGATGATCGCTCAGGAAGGGAAGAAGAGGCAGATTCTATCAACCACAGTGGGGTGGGATTATGGCCTAATGGTCATCAGCACACCTGAGAGCTCATGAGCACAAACATTGTCTGTTGATCCGTTTATATTTTCTTTCGGCAGTCAGCCAGACCTAAGAGATCCCAAATGCAAACCACCGCCTACTTGTGAAAGAGGAATCAAATTCAAAGTTATAAGAAATCCAGAAAAATCACAAGTTGTATTAGCAGATTTTTAATCTTTGATTCCTTTCTGTGGTCTCGGGAAGCAGTGCTCAGGGCTCTCATCCATCGTATCTGTCTCACAGCTTATAAAATGTTTGTAAAACTTTGATGACCTGCAACATTCGCCTGCATCTGCCTATGTGTGACCGTGCCCTTGGGAGACAAACTTGACAGGTTGCTAGTTGAACACAAAGCTGACAGAAAATATTTAAATAAAGAAAATAATAAAAATTATAATTAGGCTAAATCCATTTGTCACAGATTTTCCTTATAGCTTAACCAAGCTGTACTCCTGCCTGATGGAATATTGGTTATATACCTTTCCTTCAAACTGTCTCCACTCATTGGGTCATTAGCAGCATAAATACAAATGTATTAAATCTGAAATTTTAACAAATCTAACTGTCCGGGTCCAGTTTCAAAATAATATCCCCCTCCTTACACGTATTATTTCATATCTGTCTCCACACTTAAAGGACGTCAAGCTGCCACTTGTTTACCCAAATCTCTCCCCTCCTTGTGTCACAAGGCCTCATGGTCCCAGTGCCCACTGCAGATGGACGAGCTGCTAGGTGTCTGTGATGAGCACGTCCATTTTGGCTCAAACCTGCTCATGTCTGTGACGGGACATATGGTCCAGCTGGGCACCATTTGGCACAAATCACTGACATCACATTAACTGTAAACGTGCACTATAGATTAGTCATTGTTAGTACACAGGTACAGTAGCTCTGTGGCTATTTGTGTCCCCAAAGACCTGGAAAAACAAACTGAGACAGAGGACGGCAGCACAGGGTCCATCTTTAGTTCTCCTCATGCTGTGTCTCTAGCCGAGCGGAAACGTTCTGTGAATGAAAACGTCCACTTTTCTTTTCCCTTCCTTCCATCTGTGCTTCCTGTAATCCTTCCTCGCACACGGACAAAACAAAACTGGAGGAAAAGGTTAAAAGCTTAAAACTTTCTCCCAGTCCTGTCGCCTCAAATCAGTGAAAGCCGAGTGTAAGCAAGAACAAGTTTATCAGCGTGAGCTTTTAATTAACAAAGTGATTAACTTTCTACTCCAACAGGAAACTGAGGTGATTCCAGACAGGAAGCTGCTTCAGCAGATTAGCGGGGCAGAGTGCAGCGGCAGGCAGATGACAGATCCCTACCTGGACTTCTTTCTGGCTCTCGCCATTTGCAACACTGTGGTGGTTTCCATGGCAACAGCTTCGAGACAGTGGGTGAGGGCTCAGTTTGCTGTGACTGTGGACGGGATGTACAGATGAAGTGCAGAGCCAGGAATGAAAAGATGGACGAAGGATTTGTTCCATCAAAATTCTCAATGTGCAAACTTAAAACTGCACTATATGAAATCCCATTGACCGCAAATATTTAGTTTAATTGTGACAGTTTTCTTAAATGATTTGGCTCCTCTGTGATCATTGGTTGGCACAAATATCCATCATCTTTAAAGCCTGTGTTGTAAATGTTCTGAGTCGTCACTAAATTAGCCCCAGTATTAATGGTTTCTCCTGACGGTGCTGATCTGAGGTCTGGCAGATTGGAGAAAACTGTGTGTTTTCCCTTGAGTTTGAAATGAAAGAGTGGAAAATAGATGACACCATTGTTTTTGAGAGGTCTATTGTGTTTTCATATGTGTGTGTAGGTAAAAAATAATCACTTGACATAAATATTCCTTTTTTCAGAAGAGTTGGCTCCCACACCACAGACACACAAACAACCCTCTGGACACTTTGTCCAGCCTGGTGAAGAGAGCCGGCTCTTTCTGCCACATTTTCACCTCCGGGCAGCGCAAACCAATGCAGAAGCGTTCCCTCTCAGAGGATCCAGTTGAAGAGGAGGATATTATTCCGCCTTTAAAGATGGAGACGACTGAAAACAAAAAAACACGTTTGCCCCGTGCACCCTCAGATAATCTCAGCTACGAGGCGGAGAGTCCGGATGAGGCCGCCCTGGTGTACGCGGCCAATGCATATGGCTTCATTCTGTTGGCCCGCACCCCCGACAGTGTGACGGTGAGGCTCCCGTCTGGGGAGGACCTGGTGTTTGAGGTGCTGGACACCTTAGCCTTTGACTCCATTAGGAAGAGAATGTCTGTGTTGGTGCGACACCCGATCACCAGAGAGTGTGTGCTGTACACTAAAGGTGCAGACTATGCCATCATGGAGCTGCTCGGCACACCATACGCAGGTGTGTGCCAGTGGAAGCATATTCACACAATTTCATTAAATTTTTCACATGCATTAGCCAACAGGGTGACTCCCTGGGCCACTTCCTAACTCAAAATGAAACTATATAAATACACCTGTCTTATTACTTCCAGAGCACCTCAGTGGGAGCCCGAAGAATATAGCAGCTGATACTCAGCATCACCTCGACTGCTACGCCAAAGAAGGTCTGCGGACACTTTGCATCACAAAGAAGGTGGATAATCAGATACGTTATATGCACCAGCTTCGTGTTCTTATACAACTCAAGCTCTGTTTAGCGTTTTCTCTGTGTGTGCTGCAGGTTGTGAGTGACAAAGTGTATGAGAGCTGGTCACTGAGCAGACAGATAGCTCAGGCTGCTATAGAAAACAGAGAGGAGCTCCTCATGGAAACTGCTATGCAGCTGGAGACCAAGCTCTCCCTGCTGGGTAACATACATCATTCATTAATTCAAGGAACACGTGAACACATGCTGCATGTTTGTGTGATGAGCACAGCGGGTAACTTTGGACATATGTCCTCCTGTAGGGGCGACGGGCATTGAGGACCGTCTCCAGGAGAATGTCCCAGACACCATCGTGGCGCTGCGGGAGGCAGGGATCCAGGTGTGGGTGCTGACCGGTGACAAGCCGGAGACAGCTGTCAACATCAGCTATGCCTGCAGGCTGCTGGAAGAGGAGGACCTGGTGATTAACATGAGCTGCAAAAACAAGGTGAGGAGGCCGCTGTCTGCCTCACTGAGGGTTGACTGGTGGATTCAGAGCTGCTGCTCCGAACCGATGATGAATGTGTCTCTCTGACATATTTCTTACAATCAAAGTTAGTCTCATAAATCAAACATAAAATACAACTTGTTATGCCAAACTTTATTTAAGAGTAAAAAGAGGAAATAGATTTTTTTAGTAATTTTTTGGCCGATAAATAATGTAACCTTAAATTATATCTTTACATAACTTTTTCTTCAACAATCATAATCAATACCAATAAAATTATCACAAATATTCACTTAAATTTAATACAATTTTACTTGAATAGCGCCAAATCATAACAAACATTATCTCAAGGCACTTTAAGGTCAAGAGCTCAAAATTGCAGAGAAACCCAACAGTTCCCAATTTGTAGTAGTAATAGTAGTATAAGCTGTAATGATTACTTTTAGATATTTTGCAAAAAAATCTACTGAAACCATTATTGATCACTCAAATAGTTGTTGTCTCTCGTTTGACAAATCAGTTACGTGACTAATTTTAATCCAATGTTTATGCCTGAATTTAGCAAAATCCAAGAAAACAAGAAACACAAATACAGCCGTTTAAAAGACAATAAACTAAGACGTGATTTATATTTCACATATAGCCCATGCCAGAGGGCAGGTTTTTTTTTCATTGAGGGCTATTCAGGACATACCACATGTTTTCCAAGCAGCAAGCTCATGAGGTTTTAACTCGGAGCTCGTCTCCTTTCAGTTTAAGTGGCCACATCTTTTTGTCCACTTTAACTTAAAGGTCAAAGCCTCACATTTGGATCGGAGAGAGATAAGGTGTCAGGAGTGTGTGTGTGTGTGGGGCTAGGGGGGGTCCCATGGCTTCTCTGAGGTCATTAAAGACCTGGTCGCACAGGAATGAGCCCTTCATAACAACCTGACCATGTCTAATCATCCCTGGCTTCAAATAGACCACAAATTACCTGTCAGCTCTAACGGATACAGGGGGATTTTTCTGGAACAAAGGGGCCGCTGCGCTCCTCTCAGACGGGACCAGTCATTGATGATGAATGGAGCCGGCTAACCTCCACACAATGCCTCACGCTTTCATATCTAATTGCAAGTCTAATATTCAACCCTCAGAGGAAATACCCCTTCTCTCATGATCCAGAGTGGAGGCATATTGGTAATGAACTTTTTTTTTAACCACTGGAACTCCACGACCACCTGAGGGCTGCACTCCCACCATTATCACCCAACCACACCTAATGAAATTTAGTCTGCATTAGAAAGATCAGATGGATAAAAACAGGATGCGACCCATTTTTCAAATCTTGTTAGTTTTTCCTTTTGGCTGAGAGGCAGGAGTTATTTACAGACAACAGCGATGAGTGAGAAGGGACCAGAGCTCGGCAACTGCCTACACTCAGACATTATGAACATGACTCCACAGCATAAGTGATGTCTTTTACCAGCAAACTCAACAATCTGCAGAAGAAGAAACTCAGATGTATTTAGTTAACTGTCTCGAAACTCCCAGTAAAACCAGCAAAACTATATAATTTAAAAGCTTCCTGAAAATGGTAATGTAGATGTTGTTTTCCAGCTCATTTGTACATCCATCCTGGACAGTACTCTGGAGGAGGTGAGGCGGTACGGACAAGACCCTCGCAACGTGGACACGACCCCAGACATCTCTCTGGTGATCGACGGACGCACCCTGGCCATGGTCCTGTCCTCAGACCTGCAGGACCGCTTCGTGGACCTGGCGAAGCGCTGCCGCTCTGTGCTCTGTTGCCGAGTCACGCCCTTGCAGAAGAGCAGCGTGGTGAGGCTGGTGCGCGAGAAGCTCAAGGTCATGACACTCGCTGTTGGTGAGAAACTTGATTTGAGCTAATAATCCTGGAAGAGCTAGCTAGGAGGATGATATGATTTGACGTATTTACCTATTTCCCAAGGAATAATTCCTTTCAATAGTGAATTAAAAAATATATTGGAAGACTTTCTTTAGTAACATGTTATTGAACTGATCCCCTCTTTGTGGCTTCAGGCGATGGCGCAAATGACGTCAACATGATCCAAGCAGCTGATATCGGCATTGGGATATCGGGTCAGGAGGGCATGCAGGTCTGAGGCTTTGGAAATGTTGTGTTCACCCCACCCGCTCCTCTCACTGTCCCAGACATATGACTCCTGTTTGTCACCCACAGGCGGTCATGGCAAGTGACTTCGCTATATCTCGCTTCAAACACCTGAAAAAACTCCTCCTGGTTCACGGACACTGGAGCCACTCTCGACTGGCCAACATGATCATTTACTTCTTCTATAAGAATGTGGTGAGACTTGTCTCTGTGAATCTGAGCGCTCTGCTGTCTGATTAAACGCACTTCCCCATCTAATCATGTGCAGCTCTGTGTGTTCCTCAGGCCTATGTGAACCTCCTGTTCTGGTATCAGTTCTACTGCGGCTTCTCCGGCACGGCCATGATCGACTATTGGCTGATGATTTTCTTCAACCTCTTCTTCACCTCCGTCCCGCCCGTCATGTTCGGGATAATGGACAAAGACATCTCTGCAGAGATGCTGATGGGCGTTCCTGAACTGTACAGGACTGGACAGGGTAGAGGGGTCAGTGACACGTGTATACCTCTGCCAAGGCCCAACAGTTCCCTTCAGTTCAATCAAGCTGCAATACATTTCACACACTGATAGAATCAGTTCCCTAAACACGTCTGATTTGTTTTATTTCCTCAAGAATCATGAATTATCCCGTGGTTAATCAGAGAAAATGTCAAAAAATCTTGTAATGTTAGAAAAGAGATAAAAGCTTGTTTCAGTTCGCTCCAAATGTTAATGGGTTCTTTCTAACCGACACTGAGTCTTTCCACCAAATTCCCTGGAAATCAAGCAAATAGTTTTTGCATAGTCTTGCTTATAAACAAGTATACAGAGAGACAGACAAACTTGTAAAGACCTCCTTGAATGGTGGAGGTAAAAACCTGATCAATGGACAGGGTACATGGTAATGTGTATGACATTATGCCCCTGATTGATTGGTTGTTATACTGTTTTTTGTTTCACACTAATACCTCTGTTTTTTTAGGAATACAACCGAAAAACTTTCTGGATCTCCATCCTTGATGCCTTCTATCAGAGTCTGGTCTGCTTCTACATTCCATACTTGGTGAGAGAAACATTTTCACTTGATGCGTCTGTCACGGTGCATCCTCTGAGATATTTTACTCCGTTTTCTGCCTAAAGTTTGACAACAAGTGTTTATGATTTTTTCTCCCTCAGGCTTACCAGGACTCAGACATTGATGTTTTTACCTTTGGAACTCCTTTGAACACAATCTCTCTATTTACCATCCTGCTGCATCTGTCAATAGAGATCAAAACCTGGGTGAGTGCTGACCCGATTGATATCTATTTCTAGATACGATCACAACAAACCTCCAGTGAGCTCATTGAATACTTTCCGTCAGTCTGCATTTGTAGGCTGTAAATGCAGCAGAACCACTGATGGGACTGTTATTGGAAGAGTTTGTCTTATTGCTGCTCGATGAATCTGTCCTGCAGACGCTGGTTCACTGGGTAGTGATGCTGAGCAGTGTGGCGGTGTACTTCATCGTGGTGCTGGCCTACGGCGCCATCTGCATCACCTGTAACCCTCCGTCCAACCCGTACTGGATCCTCCAGAACCAGATGGCCGACCCCATGTTCTACCTGGTCTGCATCATCACCACTGTGGTGGCTCTGCTGCCCAGGTAAGATCAGTCCAGTTTTTATCCCGCAATGGACATTATGAAAATGTTAAGAGGACTGTTATTTATTAGTGTGTGTAATCTGGTGTTGTTCTTAATAGGAATCTGGATCATGTGAATTTAAATGTAGTTTCACAAGGGGAATGTTGGTCCTTGTTGGAGGTTTGCACTCAATTTTTCCAAAACTCATACATAAGCAGCAACAGTTCCTCCAGTTTTCTTAATTTTATCCTCACCTTTCTCCTCTGGTATAGGTACAAATCACGATTTATTTTTAAACAAACAAAAATAAATAAATATACATTTTTTTTCAATAGGTAGCAACCTTTAAGATACAGATATAGAGAGAGTGGTAGATCACTTAATGTTGCTGCTGTACGTATAGTTTTTCCTAATGGTAACCAGGGTGCCAGAACATCACTACTTGTGTCAAGCCAGGAAATAAATAGCTGCCAGTCTTATCAGCAGCACAGGTCATAGGTTTCAAGAAAAGAACAGCATATCCCCACATCGGAGAAGCTGGAACAAGTAAATGTTTTCACTAATTGACTCAAAAAATTAACTGATTATTAATATAGTTGCCAATTTATTGTACGTTGATCAACCAATCAATTAATCTCATATTGTTTTGGCACATTGAGCAGTTTGCAGTTGCTCTGTTTGAGATGGGTAAAGTTGTCTCGTGGTTCCCATGACGAATCTGAGGGGTCACAAGGGAATTCAAGGGAATAAGAAAGAAGAACTCTGTTTAATACAAGTTCATTTTTCTTTTGCATTTTTTAACTATCAGAGGATTTAATCATATAGGCCGCTCAAGGTCATTTAGAAAAAGCAATCAAAAATATGTCTGAGCACGCAGATGATGAAGGATCAGAATTGTAGGATATCTAAGGGATACAAGTCAGAGAGATCGGGAGGCAGCCTCTGCCCGTTTAAACCTATTCACCCCTTTATTTATGTATTATTTAGGGATACACATTTGACTCATGCAGATCATTAAATTCTGAGATAGTTATGGTGCAAAGACAGTGGAGGCTGATTTCTAATAAATAATGTTAATTGTGAAGGTCAGGAATGACTGCACCACGGCTCTGTCTTCCTCTCGCCTGCTGATGCGTCTGAAAGTGCTGATATTTAGAGGGAATGCTCTGATTTACATCAAAGGGCCGCATATTTTCCACTGGCCTACTTTCTCACCACCACGCTCTCTCCCCCAGGTACGTGTTTCACGTGCTGAGGAACTCTATCGCCCCCTCCCCGATCACGCAAGCCAGGCATCTGGACCGGCTGGACCCGTCCTCAAGGGACCAGTGGATCAAGGAGTGGAGGAGCTTCAGGGGCGGAGGGCATGTCAAACGCTCCAGGCTGTCTACCCCACCCTCTCCCACCCTGGAGACCCCTGTGGACATTTATCCCCAGTCTCCCACCGCCTCTGATATCACGGAGGATGATTTTGCACTGAATGTCATCACAAACTATCAGCGGCCCGAACACACAAGGAACAAAAATGTGCTGGTATCTTGACGGGGGACAGCAGCCTGGTTATTTATTCAGAAAATTGTAAATAATCCGCATTGGCTCATAAGTGGAGACATCCCAGTGTAATGTCTCCTTTTGTGGGGGTGGGAGAGGTGGTATTACATAAATGCAGCTAGAAAGAATCACTCCTCTTCTTCTTCGACTTATGGCAAATCATCGATTAAGGTGATGCGTTTGTTTTGTAATAAACGGCTCGACAAAAAGCAGGCAGGCCCTCTCCTCTTTACACTCATCATAACAAGCTGCCACAGTGAACACATAAGCCTGTTACTTTCCTGATGGGTTTTCTGAGAATGGTGGTAACCCAATTAGTTTTGCCACCCACCCCTCCAAAAAAGTGCCACTTTCCCAGAACAAAATGCTTAGCTTGTTTAATGTATTCCACTCACCTAGATACCCTAAACAGTCGCGATGCATCCTGTCACTGAGGCAGACGCACAGATTTTTGAATACAATTTGCCTGAATGAAAAAATATGTATTTTCATAGGCTGGGCCTGTGATTAGTTTGGTTGTAAAACTCATGCATTTGTGGAATAAATGAAGAAACAATGTTTCCTTCAAAGGTGCCTGTGTGTGTACGTGTGTGTTTGTGTGTGACATGTAACAAGTAAAAAGGTCAATTCAAAAGAATGTGACGAAAAAGGCTCCTGAGCTGCGGAGTCTGATGCTTTCTTTATGGAAATGGAGTGTGCACAAGCCGAATCCACTTGTTAAAAGGGCTGAGTTATCATTGGCATGCTGGTACTTCATTATACAGCAGCAGCAGCAGCTCTGCTTATATAACGTCCCACTGACTCCAGTTAGACCACTGCTGCCCTCTACTGCTGGAAACGAAGAGCTGCAGAAAGGTCAAATGGGACAAAGTCAGAAAAACACATCAGACCAGGCTTCAGTGCATCGGAGCCATGAGGACACACAAGTGAATCAACCACATTTCACTGAGGATCAAAAGTGTGAGTAAAAAGAAAATGGCAGTTACACTGAAGCAGACCAGAGCGAACTGCTGCATATACAGGAAAACCATGTAAACATACATGATACATATTTTACATTTAATTAATAAATACAATCTTTAGGGTTTTAATATTCCATGTGGTACAATGAAGCACCACATGTAAAGGCCTGTTTTAGTCGTATTTTTCTTAAAATACATTTGTACAATATGGTACAAAAAAAGAATGCAACATGAAAATATGATTAACAGGTATTTGGCACAAAGGCCTCTATTTTAAACATAAAACAACATAAAAAGATTAAGTCTTGAGAACATCTGTTTCAACCAGGATTCCTAGATTACAGGAAAGTAAAAAAATAAAGAAGACCAGAACAAATAATTAAAAAAAAATTAAAAATGAATAAATTTCCATGTCATTTATTTCATGTCCCAAAAGTTCACATCTATGCGTCGAGTGCTCAGGATAAAGCCAGACAGAAATAAAAATAGAAGCAACAGCATCAGAACGAGCCAGTGGTCCATCTTCTAGAAAGCCCGCCAAGAACACTGATGTCAGAGAACCTGTCTCTCACCAACTAATCATCCAAAAAGAGCACAACACAAGCTTTACAACAGTTCCACAGTACAATGTGTAGCTGTGGACACACTGTTTAAATCATTCATTGAATCCTCATACAGTAAGTCCATGAAAGTCATGTACTTCATCACCAGCCCTCCTCTCAGGCTCCGGCCTACCAGGTGGGCATCATATCGGGGATCCACATGTGGCCCAGGTGCTTGGACACTTCGCTGTTGGTCTGCTCCATGTTGTAGCTGCTGTCTAGGATCAGCACCTCCTCCATGATTGACAGCTGAGTCAGCCTGCCCCTGCACATCTTCACAAAGTCCAGAAAGCCACTGCAGGTCACCACGCACTCGACGAGATCGATGGCCGTCAAGCTCTTGCAGCACTCTGCGATCTGGATCAGCTCCTCGTCCAGGGGGCCCAGGCCGTTGGCACACACGACCAGCTCCAGTTGGACGTGTTTATCAGAGGAGAGAGCAAGCAGCAGCTCATCACTGAGGAGGTGGTAGTTCAATGCCAGCTCCCTTAGGCCATGGCACTGATCTGCCACACACAGGATACCTGTGGAGATAGTAGCAAATCCCTTTAAAAAGAAACAATCAGAAATGAGGAGAATTAAAATAAGAACAATGATTTCAGTGAGTCAGTGGAGCTGTTGGATGGATTGCCATTAATAAATAAAAGTCATTGTCCCTGGAAGATAACTTTCTTCAAGGGCTGGGCAATATGGTCAAACATTCTATCAAGATAAAAAAAATATGATATCAGTCAATATGGATAATCATCAAGATAAGATCAAAAGTAACAAATATTTGTAAGATTAAAGTCAGATTCTTGCTCCTGAGTGAAGGTTCTGGTGGTGGATCGTGATGGTGGCTTGCGCTCGTGATGGTGGCAGCTGGTCATGTGATGGATCGTGATGGTGGTGGAAACTGATCATGGATTATGATTGCAACAAGACTGTTTAATATACAATATGCCTACTACACATCTGCTAAAAACTGGTTCTTCTAATAAATGTAGTAAATATTGTAATTTTGTTGATGTGTTCAGCTACATTTGTCATCTATTGTCCCGGATCCCTCAGATGTGTCTCTCTGACGTTTCTATGTGTTCTTTCCATTAATACGTTTTTGGTAGTTTTTCCTTTTGAGGCTTAAGGACAGAGGATGTCGCACATTGTTAGACCCTGGGAGAAAAAATGTGATTATGAATATGAGCTGTACAAATAAAATTGGATCGATAACTGATAATGAAAAGCAAAATATTTAGTAATCTGAGGTAGATAAATCATGTGTTATACCTCCTTACTTTGTACAGTATTGATGAAAATGATATTTCAAAAAACATTTTTTTTTGAAATTTTGTTTTAGCCTTTGCCTTATTTCTTCTATTGTATTCATATTTGTGTTGAATTAAGTGAAATATCTTGACTGAAACTTTTTGTCCTCGAGAAATGTTTTCACTTCTCACAGTCATCATCATCATGTCAAAGTTAAAACCTGTTTGACCACATATTTGCAACAACGACATTCCCATCAGCTTCAGTCATGGTTAATTATAATTAGCAAATGTTAGCAGGCTACACTTGAATGGTGAACATGATAAACAATAGTATTAAACATAATAGAGCTGCTGGCACTATAGACTCACTCTTTTTTATAAATGTATTTGTCTTGCATTTTCTATTAGACGGTCACAACCAAAAGCAACATGTGTCCCTCTTGTGGCCTAGAAATGTAAGAGTTTTTAAGTGTCCCAGTTCAAGCCCGGCATGAGACATCTGCCACGTATCATTGCACCTTTCTCCCTTTACATTCCCTGTACTCTCTCTGCTGACTCATACAGCAAAAACCAAACAACAAAATCTCTTAAAGAAAATATATATAGACCTGTTGGGGAGACATGAGGACAGCTGCTCATCTTCAGCAGCTTGAGCGTGTCCCTGTTGTTGGCAACCAGCACCTTCAAGGATGGGTCAACCACAGGGGTGTCATCATTCTTGATAGAGGACAGGGACTTGGAGTTGACAAACACCACGGGCAGTGCAGACACAAAGTGAGCCTGAGGAAAGCACAAATTAAATCCATTTAGATACAATCAACAACGAGGAGAGGTGAAAACAATCGATGGGTGTACATGCTGCTGAAATACCTGATGTGACTCACCCAGCTCCTTGTGTGCAACAAACGGAGCATTGATAGAAGAAGCGGCCTCTTACCTGGGACACATCCATGAAGCTGGGCCGTGCTGTGGAAATCAGCCCCGGGGTCTTAATGGTACAGTTCACCAGCTGGGAGAGAATGTCACAGGCCGCCTCTGCAGACTCTATGCAGCTGTCCACTTGATTTACCAGCAGTGATTCACCGTTCATACAGAGAGAGAAAAAATCGATTGAAATTAGAAATGGGAAAGATGGAGGTCTGAGAATCATTTCAGCCTGGATGTGTTAAGTCTGCTAACGCCAAGACATCTGACGTGTCATGATGGTTTGTGAAGCAGATGGTTGGATTAAGGAGGGCACTTAATGATTTTTGAAGCAGCCGTGTTGTGAAAATGGAGGAGAGGAAATGGGAGAGGAAAGGGGGGACAGCAGGGGAGGCTTTTACCTTAAAGCTGACGTACTGCAGGTGCTGGGCGTGCTTCTTGATGACCTGCTGAATGAGGTCAGGGTGCGTGGAGCGCAGGTAGGAGGCGGCCGGCTGATTGAGCTCAAACTCAAACCTCTTCCACAGGCCGGGGGTGTGAAAGACCTCATTCCATCGACGGCACGCGGACGAGGTCCTAGCCTGTTCTATGAGGGACAGATGGATGGAAGATCTGCAGGACGACATGGTGGGGCAGGTTACCCCAGTCCTGTGATGGAGACAGGGCCAAGCTGGACACCCCCCGCTTCTGTTTCTTATCCCTCTGCTTTTGGGAAGAGAAGGTCAGGCACTTTGATTTGAAACCTGTCAGTCCTCGCTTCATTCTGAAACAGATCAGCACACTGTTGGATCAAGGTAAATCAGAAATCTTTCCAAATCTATTGCAAAAGCAACAGTTCATGCACATTTAAACATCTGCAGCATATTTTTTCAATAGGATATTATGAGAGTAGAATGAGACTATAGTGTAAAATCACACTCAGGTTGACAGAAGCTATTTCCTGGTGGATTGTGCAGGGAGCCATCCCTGTGTGAACAGAATTGTTGGTCGACTTATCAATTCATTTATTAAAAGCAATTTTCCCCTGCTACTTAGTCTATAGGGTTTTTATGTTGTGTTTTATTAACATTGTATATATTGGTTTATTTTTGTTGTGCACTGATTGCTGGTTGTACATCAAATTGCCCTTGAAGGATATTAAAGATTTTCTTGTAATTTTTAGGAGCAGTGAGATTAAATAGTTAACTTGTTTTTATACAATAAAACAGCTAATTAGCTCAAGTGGTAACAAATACATGGACCCATACATAGACATGCCATCTTTCCTCAGGTCAGGACACACGGGAAATCTGAACAGTTCATGCAACAGGCTGCATTTTGAGTTACTGCACAGGAGTACCCCAGGGCAGTCGTCTTAGCCCCCATCTTGTCTCATTACCATCAATTAATATAACAGTGTTTATATATTTACATTAAAATCTGATAATTATTCTGATGTTTTTTTTTCATCTCCATCATTTAAGATGTACCTATTGACCTTTTTAAACATGACAGTAGCATGTTGAAGTCTGTCCGTCAGATTTGTTCAAGTATTGGAAATGTACAGAGTGTAAATTAGCTGCTGCTGTGTGTTCAGGCTCCATGTACAGGTACCACAGCCTGACAGACCACACGCAGGGCAGCACTCCGGGCCTGTGTCTCCTATCGCGGCTCCGCCTCCCTGCGCTGCCGCTGTAGGTCACGTCGGCGTCGGCGTGAGAAGCAGAAACAAAAACAGCCCTCGGAGCTGAATCCCGAGGAAACAGCGGAGGAGAAGTATTTTTACAGCCGGCGCCGTTGTTCCCCTCATTGCAGCACGATGCCGGCCCGCGGCCACGTAGCTGTTTGCAACACAGTGTGAAGATGCTAGCTAGTTAGCTAGCTTCATTTGAGCCTCACCGCCTGACAGCCAATGTCCAGAGCCTGGAGCTAACTTCCTCCGGAGTAAGGTAAGAGCTGCCACTTTTCTTTCACCCTGACTTCAAGTCCCTGAGTGTGGTAACAAGCGCCACATTTTACTAGCGATGTGAGTTTCTTGTGGACACCACAGCTAGCTCCTAATGAAAGGTTCTAGGTTCTGAGTTTGGTGAGTTTAGCAACAGGCAGGCAACTTGACTTGAAGTTTAACACATACTATTTAGCTGGGTCAAGCTAGCTCCTTGTTAGCTGCCATAACCCTGGCTTAATGCAATTCAAGAGATAGAGCAACACGAGTCTCTAAACGTTTGAGAACGTCACATTGTCTTTGACCGCCTCAGGTTTAAAGAGCAGGTTTAGCGGGTCTGGGGTCTGTTTTCAGTGTTGACAGTGAGTGTGTTTCTGAGACCGATATTTAATGTTTCTGGTCATGTGGACCCATTGGCTAAAGTGACACTTGTTCCTTCTCCCTTTCATGATTCCTTAAAGGAAGTCATGAGATCTGCGTTTAAATATCACTGATATGTCTCTTATCTGTCGGCCCGTCACTGAAATGCTGGTAGTTTTGGTTTTGATGTAAGTGAAATCATGTCAGTCACCATCAGATTGATCTGAAACTTTAAACGTTACTGGTTTGATAACCAGTTCATTACATTTAGGGAAAGAAACATGAAGTGAATGACCCACCCTAGTAATTTTACATTTTCTTATTCTTCAGGTACAATGAAGCTTTGTTTTGTTTGGGCCGGAGGCAGGAATCGTGATATAGCAGCTTTGGCATCACTCC
The DNA here is from genome assembly GCA_038501795.1 of Pseudopleuronectes americanus. Lineage (NCBI taxonomy): Eukaryota > Metazoa > Chordata > Actinopteri > Pleuronectiformes > Pleuronectidae > Pseudopleuronectes > Pseudopleuronectes americanus. The sequence continues at coordinate 11,670,923 of CM076723.1, forward strand.
AAGGATTTGTTCTATACAGGATTATAATTTGTTTATTTGCCAATGTTTAGCCTATATTTCCTAGAAATGGCAAACGAATCAAATCAGGCTTTTGAAATATAGAGAAGTCTTGTTTTTTTTTAGAATAAGTAGATTGATTTGAAGATGAAGACTTTGATTTGTACAAAATGGCATTTATTTGTCTAGTAAAACATTTTTAAAAAAATCTACTTATTTGTTGTTTTTTCCCAGTATCCTAACACGATATGTTTCAGTTTGTTTTGAGAGAGATGCTTTTACTTCAATCACTCTGTGATGCTTCAAGAACAACAATAAACAACAATATACTTTGCTTCCTTTTGTCCTTTTAGACAAAACAACCATGACTCAGACAGTCAGTCTGTGTTCCGTTACCCTCGGGGTGGAGGGTATGACATGTGGCTCCTGTGTCCAGTCCATAGAGCAGCGGATTGGGTCTCTCCCAGGAGTGATGCATATAAAGGTAAATGCAATTTTTGTAAAGATAAAGGAAGATGTCTTGTATCTAGTAGCATTTTAATGTTTATCCACATTGAGGTGCGGCTCTTAAAATCTCCTGACGCAGAATTTCTTGAATGCCACTTCCAGTTAAAAAGAGGATCTGAAATCATATTATTGTAATGGGGAGGTCTGCATTTAACCCCGTGGACAGGGCAGTTATATACAGATCATTACATTAAATAAGATCCTGCCCATTTCACGGTAATACAGTTTGATTAATCCCACAGTCCTTTTACCCTCAGGGCCAGCTGGTCTGATTTACAATCAATATCTTGAGCCTTTAGACAGACATAAGAGCTAAATTACAATAGTTGAGGCCTGTTGTTTGGTTTTCTGTGTGTTTACCCCTCTGGCTGTGGTTAAATGAGAATATAACATAATTATGTGCTCCAGATATAGCTCTGCCCTTTCCAGGACTGTGACAGCAGGTCCAAATGCAGTCCACAGGAAATGTCATTTGTGTCTTAACAGAATTCAATGTCTGGTTCTGGTAATCTATAAAGACAAGAGATCTGGGAGGAATGAATAGATTTTTCTTTGTAGAACAGTTATTGTCTGATCCCCAGCTTTCCTTCATTTCCCATTCTCAGAAAGATGGTTAAGCCAACAGGAAGGCCCAATCACTTATTACTAGCCCCACTCTATGATTTGTAACTTAAAGCTCAGTCTGTTGATCCCTGCAGTGTGTCACATGTTTGCTTACTTGAAGCAAAAGAAGGAGAGCTAAGGGTCGTTCTTTTGACAGAACATGTTCTTAACAAGGCCACAAAGCCAAAACCTGCATCAAATGCTTAATGTATGACTAACTTGCTAATTAGTTATCTACTGTTTAATGAGATCATTCTACAAATCCTTTTAGTAGTATTTTGAAGGAAAGTCCAAACCAAGTATCTTGATGTTTGATATCGTTATTAGCCACTCACAAATACACCTAAATGGAGTTTTTGATTGCTGAATGGATTTAGCTTGAGTCTGAATTTTTAACTTAGTGGTTTCGGTAAACCCCTAATGTGGCTTTTATTTTGCAGGTGTCGTTAGAGCAAAGGAATGCCACCGTCACGTTTGACCACAACCACCAGAGTCCAGAGTCTCTGTCAGAGGCTATCGAGGACATGGGCTTTGAATCAATTCTATCGGAGTCCGTCACAGTCGACACCGGTCTCTACAGAGATCCAGCTCGTCTCCACCTCAGGCCTGGCACCTGCAGCTCAAGAGGAGGCTTTAGAGAAGCTATCCCAGATCCAGGGAGTCCTGGATGTCAGAGAGAGCCAGGTTCCCATGGGTCTCACTGTCACCTATGTTCCCTCCTTGACTTCACCCCTGCAGCTGAATGAGTTGGTGGCCAGCCTATCAGCTACGGAGATCCCCACACCCAGCAGCCCTGTGCAAAAAGGCCAGAATGTGTCCCCATCTCAAAGTAGGTCAGGAGATGTTGCACTCCTGAAGTTACGGATTGAAGGAATGACGTGCCACTCCTGCACCAGCACTATTGAAGGGAAGATCGGAAAACTGAAAGGGATTAACAAGATCAAAGGTGACGTACCTGACCTGTTAACAAGCTTGAGGTTATGTTACCTCACTGTCGAGCTAGAAGTGATTTTGTAACACATTTGCTGCACTATGTGGAAAGCCGGTCTTTCAGGTTACTGGTGTCCTATTATTGTGTCTCTGTATGTTCATTGCTAGCAGATTGCTCAGTGGGTTTTAACCATGACTCGTGAAATTGACATTGTTGGCCTTCTTGTAAGGAGGAACATGAAGACAGATAGGATCAAGTTTGTACAGAAATGTCATTGTATGTAAATTGGCTGCATAGTCTGCCAACTGTGTGCTGTATAATTTGTTAGTTATCAGGATTATGCAAAAACTACTTGACCAATTTCCATGAAATATCGTGGAGGGGTGGAGTAGGAGGCAGTGAGGAACCCCTTACATTTTGGAGCAGATCTGGTTCAAAGAGGAAGATTCAAATTGAAAATTATTCTCAACCTAAGTGTTAAACTTCTACTAGTAGATTTAAAGTTATATTTTTGTGCTGCATTGAATGTAAACATCAGCATCATCTTTTCATGTCTACTCAATTCCTGCTCTTGTGAAAAGAAAAATCTATTCTTTGTGCTGTGTTTGTATAACATTTTTCTCATGTCTTTATTGTCCACAGTTGTATTAGACTCTCAGGAAGCGACAGTCATCTACCTGACTTACCTCATCACCGTCCAAACCATCATCGACCAGATAGCTGTGGCTGGCTTCAAAGCTTTTGTCAAGTCCAAGCCCCGCCCTCTGCAGCTGTCCCCCAGTGAAATCGAACGTTTGGTTGATTCTCAAAAACCACCTGTGTCTTCACCATCAGAGACTTCAGAGGAGTCAGAAGTCTTCATAGACATAACACTTGTCATGCTCAGAGTTAAGGGCATGCACTGCCATTCCTGTGTGGTCAATATCCAGGACAATATCTCCATGCTGCCTGGTGTCTCCTCTGTGGAGGTCTCTCTGGAGAAGGAGAAGGCTTCCATCTGCCATGATCCTCTAAAGGTCACAGTGCCTCAGCTGCAGCAGGCGATTGAGGCGCTGCCTCCAGGACACTTCAAAACTCAACCTTGGGACTCAACTGACCCACTAAGTCCTGTATCCATATCGCCAACACCTGCCTTATCATCACCTCGGAATGCAGGAGCAATCCAGGCCAAAGCTGCTGCTGCTGCAAAGCCTTGTTTTACCCAGCCTCTGGCGTCTGTAGTTAATATTCACATTGAGGGCATGACATGCAACTCTTGTGTCCAGTCCATTGAAGGCATGATCTCTCAAAGGAAAGGTGTGGTGTCAGCACAGGTCTCTCTGGCTGATCACCAGGGGATCTTTGAGTATGATCCCCTTTTGACCACACCAAAGGAGCTAAAGGAGGCCGTAGAGGACATGGGCTTTGACGCCTTCCTACCTGGTGAGAGGAGAGATGGTGTGATTGTTGAGTTAGACCATTTTTATTTTACAAGTGGATAAAACATTTTATTTGTGTGTTTTAAATATAGTATCTTTTGTAGATAGAGCTTTACTTTGATGCCCCCAAAGCATCTCCTCCTACAAGCAGCTTCTGTTAATTTGAATCTGCCAGTGAGGCTACTTGAAATGCAAAGATGAGACTCTATTGCTAACTGCAAATTTGGCTTCCCTTTAATAACTATAATTTGTTATCCACAGCCACCAATTCGCTGCTGCCTTCACCAGAGCCCCGTGTCACAAAGTCTTCAAGCCCAGCACATGTGAAAGATATTGAGATGGACAGTGACTTACACAAACAAGAACGCAACAGAGAAGAGCAGTCAAAATGCTACATTCAGATTGGAGGGATGACCTGTGCTTCCTGTGTGGCAAACATCGAAAGAAACCTTAAGAATGAACCTGGTCTGTAAAGGCATAAAATACTGACTTATTCCAATACTGCTTATTCATTTCATTGCTTTGATTAAGCGCTAAAGAGGAAATCTTTAATGTTGTTCAGGTATCTACTCCGTTCTGGTGGCACTCATGGCCAGTAAAGCAGAGGTGCGTTACAACCCTGAGGTCATCGATCCTGTGAAGATAGCCGAGTGTGTGAAAGAGCTGGGCTTCACTGCCTCTGTGATGGAGAACTATGAAGGCTCAGACGGAAACCTAGAACTAGTGGTGAGTTAACGCAAAGTACTATTTACACAAAGTGATTGTTGTATTAAAAAGTTACATTGAACACAGTAACATTTTAATTCGAAATTTTTAAATATTTCCATCATATTTGGGAAGACTGTGAGTACATGCAACCTCGGCTTCAGTGGATGAAATTAAACATTTCCTCCTCACTTCCAACCCTCTTTAATATATTTTTGTCCCTTTCTCTGCTTGTGCTTCTCTTCACCCTCTTTCAGGTCAGAGGAATGACGTGTGCCTCTTGTGTTCATAAAATTGAATCCAGCCTTATGAAAGAAAAGGGGATTATATATGCCTCTGTTGCCTTGGCAACCAACAAAGCACACGTTAAGTACGACTCAGAAGTTATAGGGCCACGAGACATCATCAAGCAGATAGAGGTATTACTCCTCCCTCACCTGGGAAACTTCATATAACTTCATTTGATTTAGAAGTGCTGAATCATAAAAGGGTTGGTTTGATCATTGCGTTGATTTTATTCGTAGAATCTCGGGTTTGAAGCATCTTTGGTAAAGAGGGATCGTACTGCGAGTCACCTGGACCACAGCAGAGAGATACGACAGTAAGTAACCGAAGCATTGACATCGATACTGTATAAGGTTCTGTCAGAATTGAGTATATATGCAGTGTTTTGCAGTATATTTGTGCCCTAATTCCTTATAGAATTTTTAGGACTTTATGTAAATTTAGATTTTTCTCGCAGAAATTAGGATTTAAAACTAAAATACAAACTAAAATTAATCTCATATAAAGAATTTTTTTCACTCTTTCAGATGGAGGAAATCTTTCCTGGTGAGCTTGTTTTTCTGTGTGCCTGTGATGGGCATGATGATGTACATGATGATCATGGACCACCAGATGAATGTTTCACATCAGCACAATGCCACGGTGGAGGACCGCAACCATTACCACGCCACCATGTTCCTGGAGAGACAGCTGCTCCCAGGCCTCTCCATCATGAACCTCCTCTCCTTCCTCTTCTGTGTCCCTGTGCAGGTACATCTAAAGGAATTCTTAAACTTAACAAATTACTAAATTAATTTGTTCTGGTTTGTTATATGTGATTCAGGAAGACAAATTGTTTTACCAAGCTTGGGAGACAGAATACTTATTATTTTGTAATCTATTGAAATGGAATGCGTGACCACTACAACTGCACTTTTTGGTGTCTTGTGTTCGCTTTGTGAACACGACGCTAAAACTGAATAAAGAGTCTTAAGGAGAGGTGAGCAAGTCTGAATGAAATACTTCTAATAAAGCTTCTGTTTTTCTTCTCCACAGTTTATCGGAGGTCGCTATTTCTACATTTCAAGCTTACAAAGCAGTCAAACACCGATCTGCCAACATGGATGTGCTGATAGTTCTGGCTACCTCCATAGCGTTCACCTACTCGCTGGTCATCCTAATAGTGGCCATGGTGGAGAAGGCCAAAGTCAACCCCATCACCTTCTTCGACACGCCACCGATGCTCTTCGTCTTCATTTCGCTGGGACGCTGGCTAGAACAGATAGCTAAGGTTTAGCTCATTATAATTAACATAACTGTTATTGTTATTATTTATGACATACAAATGTCCTTCTAAACATGTTGGAATTATCATCGTCTTTAAATGAATAGTCAGAAATTGTTTTGTGTTTCACTTCTTTCATCCAGAGCAAGACGTCTGAGGCTTTGTCCAAGCTCATGTCTCTACAAGCTACCGAGGCCACAGTGGTCACACTCAGCAGTGACTTGTCCATTCTCAGGTACCTGTTCTCTACACTCACCTTTATTACAACCTTTCATATCTTAAGTTGGTTTTAGATAACAACAAATGCAAATATTTGCAGTTTAAATATCATTACAAAGAACATAATAAACGCTGCCTATTCTGCATAAACAAGCTGCGAGTGATATTTCCACAGCAAGAATAGAAGAACAATTTTGGCCAATTCCATCTGAGACACAGACTTAATCTCTGTTTTGTTGTTCAGTGAGGAGCAGGTGGATGTTGAGCTGGTGCAGAGGGGTGACGTGGTGAAAGTCGTCCCCGGGGGGAAGTTTCCAGTGGATGGCAGGGTCATTGAAGGACACTCGATGGCTGATGAGTCTCTAATCACAGGTTCGTCCAATTGACTGAGAGATCAAGTACCTTTTATCGGCACGATATGTGTGTGGTGTAGATAATATGCTCAAATCGAACTATTCAGAGGTCAAGCAGTGTAAGCCAGCCATTTCTTCACACATTCCTTCTTGAGATGTGTGTCTTTTAGTTATTTTTATAATTGTAAGAAGCTACTAAAACGGGATGAGACAAGAATCTGAAAATGTTAACTACAGCAACTTGCATAGTTCAATTCAAAATAGTTCTATAATTTCCTCATAATATTCTCCAGTAGTGAAATCTGATGTTGCAATATCTACGCAGACCAATCTACAATTGGCTTTAATGTATCCACTTTTAAATTGCCACCAACATCAAACAAGTTGGAAACCGAAGCACCAGTATTTACTCTGGGTGACCAGCTCCTGTTTCCTGCTGCTGCCTTGTACTGCTGTGTTTCTGAGCAGCTGTTTCTCCGTGTCTCCAGGTGAGGCCATGCCAGTGACGAAGAAGCCAGGGAGCATTGTGATTGCAGGCTCCATTAACCAGAACGGCTCTCTGCTCGTCAGTGCTACACATGTCGGCATGGACACAACGCTGTCTCAGATTGTCAAACTGGTGGAGGAGGCTCAGACTTCGAAGGTGAAGTATGCGAGTTCTGCACCATATCTTCCCGCGTGTCGGGTAACATTGATTGGGAAGGTGTGTAATTTCTCAAATTGTATTTTCCAGGCTCCAATCCAGCAGTATGCAGATAAGATCAGTGGCTACTTCGTACCCTTCATTGTTGTCGTATCCGTGCTGACGCTGGTTGCCTGGATCATCATTGGGTTTTTAGATTTCGCGCTTGTGGAGAAGTACTTTCCTGTGAGTCATCTTTTCACTCTGACTGATCTGACCATCTCCTCAGTGCAGCGTCAGGAAATGACGTCTCTTCTGCTCTATTCCTTTTGTACTGGTAAAAAAACAAAACCTGACTACATATGGCTGTGTTGTTAATGTATCTGATGATGTTGCCCCATTTCCTCCCTCCAGGGTTATGACAAGAGCATTTCCAGGTCCGAGGCAGTGATTCGCTTTGCCTTCCAGGCCTCCATAACAGTGTTATGCATCGCCTGTCCCTGTTCCCTTGGCTTGGCTACCCCGACAGCTGTCATGGTGGGCACCGGAGTTGGAGCCCAAAATGGCATTCTGATAAAGGGAGGAGAGCCACTTGAGATGGCACATAAGGTGTGTTAATGATGACAATCTGACACCCCTGATATTGTGGATAGTCAGACAGTCATGTAACAGAACATCTGTCATTTTAAATCCATAATGGCTCTGATTCACAAGCTTACAGAACATATTAGTATAGATTTACTGTAGCTGTGTATAAAATCCTAATCCATTAAAAAGTATTTCAGTCTCACTTCTCTCATACCTCCTTTTGCGTACAGGTACAGATAGTGGTGTTTGATAAGACTGGGACCATCACATACGGGGCTCCAAAGGTTATCCAAGTCAAGATAGTTGTGGAGGGGAACAAGATGCCTCGTTCCCGCCTGCTGGCCATTGTGGGTACTAGTGAGAACAACAGTGAACACCCTCTGGGTTCAGCTATCACCAAGTACTGCAAACAGGTTGGTCTCTACCTTGAATTTAACCCCCACATTCCACGATTCTCTACATATTCTAGATTTGTAACATGCTATATAAAACATCCATTTCTGTGTGCAGGAGCTTGGCACGGAGTCTCTTGGCACATGCACAAACTTCCAGGCGGTGCCGGGCTGTGGCATCAGCTGTCAGGTCAGCAACACGGAGACCCTGCTGAAACAGGCGGACAGCGACAGCGAGGACAACAACCAGCGGAACAACGTCCTCATTCAAATCAGTGACACCCGGACCACCACCAGCTCCCATCCACTCATCATGGACCCACAGCCTCTGAGTAAGTTGGGAAATGGAATCCTTTTGTTATGGTGGTGTATTCAGCAGAAGTACTTCAATCTTATGATCTTATTCTTTCTATCATGAATTAAAGCAATAAAGGAACATTTGTTCATTCACCTCAATGTTTCCTTGCTGTTGTCTAACTTGTGTGTTCAGGCTCGGTCCAGACAGCCACTTATGTTGTGCTGATTGGCAACAGAGAGTGGATGAGGAGGAACTGCTTGCAGATCAGCCCTGATATAGATGAGGCCATGGTGGAGCATGAGCGCAGAGGACGCACTGCTGTTCTAGTAGCTGTAGATGGTAAAGTAGTGCAGTTTAAGTGCAAGGCTCATATAAGTTCTTTATTTCTTTTTTTCTTTTCTTTTCTTTTCTTACTGGTTAGATTTATATTATCCTCTAAAATATGTGTTGACAAAATAGTTTACTGTTAAACATTTGTATTTGTGTGTAGACCTGCTGTGTGCGATGATAGCCATTGCTGACACAGTGAAACCTGAGGCTGAACTTGCCGTACGCACGCTCACCGACATGGGCCTGGAAGTTGTGCTGATGACCGGAGACAACAGCAAGACGGCACGGGCTATTGCTGCTCAGGTACGAAGATATGCAACTGCCTTTTAGTATTCAATTATATCACTGTTGCTACATTTACGCCTGACATTCACAATACTCCCCAGTTTTTAAACAGAGAATTGTGGTAACACTGGTGGCCCCATTTTAGTTTGAAAATCCGGGACTGCTTTGTTGTTTACTACAGATGGAAAAAATGTAGATGCTTGGAAACACTGATGCAGCCACTTTAACCGCATGTGCTTCCTGTTTTGCTCTTATCAGTCAAGACTTGACTACCAGCTGTGAAGGCAAAATGTCATGAAGACTGTCTTCTCATTCTCCTCCTCTTAGGTTCAGGGTCACATGATACGAGTTTTCATAACTGTCTTACGGATATAGCCGGACGGAGTGAGAGCTTTTAAGTGATAATCTTCCCTTTTATGCAAACATCAACGCACATGTTAAATACATGTGGCTGAGAAGAAAATATCACCACTGTTGATATAAAAGTACAAAGTCATGTTTGAATATTATTTAGAAATGATCCCACTTTTATACACTATAGCCCTATATTCGTACTATTTTAGTACATTATTTAATCCATCATGTTTCCTTGTGTTGTCGATCCGTGCTTGTCCTCCAGGTTGGAATCAAGAAGGTGTTTGCTGAGGTGCTTCCCTCCCACAAGGTGGCCAAGGTGGAACAGCTGCAGCAGGAGGGCAAGATAGTCGCCATGGTGGGTGACGGTGTAAACGACTCGCCCGCTCTGGCCATGGCTGACGTGGGCATCGCCATAGGAACTGGAACAGATGTGGCCATAGAAGCAGCAGATGTGGTGTTGATCAGGGTGAGATAAAATAAAAACAAGATGAGTACCTTAAGTCGCAGTAAAGGTCTTTATGATTTCCTTTTTCTGTACAAAAAAAATTCTTTGATTAATTTCCCTGATTTAAAGATCACCTGTTTCCTAAATGGCAAATATGACATTTCAGTCTGGCAGCACAGAAGCAGTTTGAATCCACAGTATCACAGTAAATGTACAGTAATCAACAGAGTTTTATGTCATTACTGAAACCATAAGAATAATACAAATGATTCTTGAATATGTAAAACTGAAACCTAATCATCTCAGATGTGTTGTGCGTAGCACTTATTGTCTGATATAACTAGTTTTCATGTGTAACATCTTGTTTCTGGTCTTGTCCACAGAACGACCTCCTGGATGTGGTGGGGAGCATCGACCTCTCTAAGAAGACTGTCAAGAGGATCAGGATCAACTTTATATTTGCTCTGATCTACAACCTGGTTGGCATTCCTCTTGCTGCTGGTAGGTGACTGCAAACGATCTCCAGATATATATCTGAAGTCAATCATAACACTGACTATGATAATTTTGACTACGCAGTGATATGAACTTTGTCTGTTCACAGGCATATTCCTTCCCATTGGTCTGGTGTTGCAGCCATGGATGGGCTCTGCTGCGATGGCTCTGTCATCTGTCTCCGTGGTTGTGTCCTCTCTTCTACTCAAATGGTAATGAGGAAATAAATTAATAATTCAGTTGTTTTTCCCTTGAAAGTTATCATCCAAAGCACAAACTCTGGAGGATTTCTGTAGAATTGGGTCCAGATTTTCTCCGGAGTTTGCCTTTCACATTTGTCCATAAATGTCTACTAGAAGTATCTCAACTCCTTCTAGCCAGAGATGTATGTATTCTTTTAGTTTTTAGTTTGTATTTTTGCTAGAAACGTCGTCAACACACCCACGCTTGGGGTCAATCCTGTGGAGGATCTCTTACTCTGTTCTTAAATTTAGTTCATTGGCACATTATCCAGAGTTTTCGCTAGGAGGCTGTCCAGAGGCTCTGACTACATTTGTGTTCTCACATACAGAGTTCAGTGCGGGTCTGAAAGCAGCTTAAACCATTTTCCAAATCACCTTCCACAATTGTCTTTCTCTGTGTTATTTTCCAGTTACACTAAACCCACTGCAGAGATGTTGGAGGCTCGACTGGGCAACAGCAGCAAGCGGCAGGGCAGCCTGTCGGATGTCAGCATCCACATCGGCATGGGTGACGTTCGTCGTCCCTCCCCCAAACTCAGCCTGCTGGATCGCATCGTCACCTACAGCCGGGCCTCGATCAACTCCCTGCGCTCCGACAGGCACTCGCTTAACAGCTTGGCCCTCAGTGAGCCTGACAAACACTCTCTGTTGGTGGGGGAGGCGCAGTGCGAGGAGTTCTGCTGAATACGTAAGACTCACGTGGTCTTGCAATGACTTTTGTGAGCTGGAGCAGATAGTAACTGCATTGATTCAACACTATGCCTTGCTGACAGGGTTTCTATTGAAGAATGGCCCATCCATCTGCTGTAGGTGCCTCAGGGCAGCACTGTTGACTTGCTTATGTGCCCCTTGTTTTCTTTTAGCTCACCCAGTGGATCACATGCACTTCAGAGCATGCTGGGATAGTTTCTCCTCCTTCAGCAGCAGACTATCTTTTGTTGTGGTAACTGCCCTCAGGCACCAACACATTGACACGTCGGTCACTGTGAGTGTACAGGGGCATGAAGCGTCTTTAAAGCCTTGAAGCAGGTGTCCACATCCAGGAAACAGAGTGATGATCAGCTCTGCAGCTGGGGTCACCTGCAAGTACAATCTTTAACATCTATCCAAAGACATTATAACAGTGGTGCTGCTTGTGAGAGTCGACACTACAGAGTTATACTTTAAAGAATTTCCCTAACGCGGAAAAGTATAGTAACACTTCCAGAGTATTTATGTTACCTTTATTTATCTTTTTTCATATATCCTGTGGAACAATGAAGTTGTTGAATCAAAATGCCAATTTTTATTTTCAGTCTCCCAAAATATTTAATTACTGAGCAGCATCGAGACCTAAAACCTCAGTCTTAAGACCTGTTACCTGCTGCAAACATGAGTTTGTGCAAAGCATCTGTGAAGTGAAACAGAATGTGAGTTCGACCCAAGTGCCAATTGAAATGCCACATCGGCAAAGTCCAACACATTCCAAAGATAACACGGTAGTACAGATGTTACCTTGGACACAATGTGCACAGAGTGGGAACCGAGATAAGGTCAAAGCAGAGAAGAACATCCGACTGGGAACTGTGAAGCCGACTGTAGACTCTGGTCTGTGGTTGTGTCATCCCTCTGCATCTTTAGTTAATTATACAACATGTGTGCTAGTGAATGTGAACATTACTCATTGTCGAACAGAAATTATTACATGTATGAAGTGTTGTTCGTGCTTGGGTTACTCAATTTGCCTGCTGCAAACATAAGGTTTGTGTTATGAAAAGGCTGAACTATAAATGTGTGTGTGTTATTTTTGCCGTCGCACTCAGCACTTCTGCTTTTTACGTGTGATGATTATTATTCATGCTGTTGGTCCTTGAACCGTGAGAGCCAGGAAACCCAGCAGGTTCAGACTAAACACAACTGTGTCCCAACACTTCCACCAAATGAGTTACTGAGATATAAAATTTACATGAAATCCAATTTTACTGTTGTAATTTTAAATCGCATCTTGAAATTGTTTAAGGAGATTTAAAGTGATCTCAGAGTTCTTGCTTCACTTTCTGCTGTATTGAATCACTTTGAGCAGCTATTCTGTGACTTTTTGTCCGATTGGCCTGCTGTTTTCCCAAGATGCATTGTGATCACAGCTTCTGAGCGTCACAATGCCGATCTGTAGTGTTTGTGCATTGCTTGGTGAAAAGGGTCCATTCAGTTGTGTGTGTGCAGGTAAATGAAGTGAGTCCATGCTTCCAATCTTTCATTGTTCTTCTGAACATTATGTGCCTTGGAATAAAACGCTTTTGTAACGTCACCCTGCTGTATTCACTTTAAGCCAGAAGGTGGTGCTGTTGAGCCATGTGCCCGTCATTTAAAAAAACACCAGGGACAAGATTTCATCAACTTTATTTCATCCAGTTTCTAAACATTACATCACCCCAGTGTACTGCTAAACAATCAAGTACAATTTTCTGTCATCTTTTCTAAAAAAAACAAGATTGGTTTGAATTGACTTTTTCTCATGAGTCTATTTGTATCACTTTGGCTGTAGTGACATGATTTGGTAGATTGACGCTTGTGACCATGTTAAGTTAATATTATTAACACATTAAGGGGACATTTGTTTTCATCAGACACAGAGGTTAAGGGACACTCAGAAATCACATAAACCAAAGGGTAAGTTTAGGGTTATTCATCTTCTCTTACCCCATCACGGATCATTGAAAAGCATCGCAGCCAGGAAACTGAACAGGTTCAGTAACTTTTAAAAATGTGCAGCATTTTAAATCTGTTAGAATATTGTGCTTTGCTCGACTTAACGCACCATAAAACAGCTGCAAATTGAAAAAACGCTACATTCAGTTACCTTGAACACTAGAATAACAAACCAGCTACAGGGAACAGCTCCGACTCCAACGCATATCTCTGGAAACACTGACCATCTGAAAGTTACTTTTACAGCAATATATAATATATATATATTTATATATAAGTAGATTTACAGCATATTAAACATTTAACACCTTACGGAAATCACACACTGTAATGAGCAAAAGATGCAATCGAATCAAATCAATGTTCACAAGCAGTGGATGATTTCAAATTTGAACCATTTGCATTGAATGGAGCAAATGATTTCAACATACACTGGGTTCTATAGAGTCACAGCTAAAAATCATTTAAAGTTAAAGATTTACGTTTTGTGGCTTCAGTCCATCTTTTTCAGCCTCATCCCTGATTTTAAAAAGGTGTAGTAATAAAACTGGTCTCTGACATGAAACAGGCCTACAGTTTAACTTTGCGTGGTGGTATACAGGAGCTGTTAATGTGGCACGGAGCGGCCTCCAGCTTTAAGGATGAATGCAATCTGGTACTCTGGCTGAAACAAGACTGTTTATGTGAATACTGACTACTGCAGCCAAGGTACAGAACAAAGGTTACAACATCTTGCTGCAGCTGCTGCACCTGCTGCATCAGCTCACCAGGCCGGCGGTAGTGATGTAACTGTGTGTAATAACTGAGGTGTACATGCTGGATTTCTCACTCGGAGCAAAACACCATGAAACACAAAGCAGGGGTTAGTCGATGAAGGTTTTAGGGGAGAGATTCCACGCTCCTCACACTCGCCAGAATAAGACCAGAGCGATTCGGCCTCATGTTTCAGAGGAATTAAAGGGTAATTTTAAAAATCACACACAAAAAACTTAATGTGGATCCTTCTCTGTACCATTCTCTTCTTCAAAAATACAATAATGATAAACTATCCCCAGTATTTCCCAATACTGTATCCATATCTAACATAGGGGGCCAAATGTGCAAGCACAACAGCAACTACTTAAACAAATCGCACATCAATCTAAAATGGGCCGTATTGTGCAGTGAAACCTCTCAGGATGCTGCATTATGCTTCAGCAGAGAGATACCTTACAAGTCTGAGTAAAGCATGAGCAACATGTTCAATATTAGAGGAATCTTATACTGTCTGGGATCAGAAATTCCTGATTAAATACTGGAAAGCGTGGATTATGGAAACGAGAGCATGTTTTATTGAGTTGTTGTCAGTAGCGATGCTGGTTGTCACCGCTCGACTCTCCTGAACGGAGCCTCAGAGTGACTGCAGAAACAGACACGTGTTGTTTTTTAGAGAATCCATGGTTATATCCCAGCATGCTCGTGTGCGAGAGTGGTTTGTTCATGCGAGTCTAACAAGCAGAATAGGTAGTATGATTAACACTGATTATTAAGACATTGAATAGCACCGTGTTAGTCCCTACATGGTTGCCACCATCATAGCGTCACATTTTATTGGTTGGTTCCCTGGAGAATAGTTTTTTTTAGATTCATGGTTAGATGTTGAACGTCACTCATTTGGCAAAACGAGGTGATTTAAAGTGAGTTATAGTGAATTTCCTTCTTTGAAATGACACTGTCATGACACATAGGTTGTAATCGTTGACAGAGTTTTGTTTTAAAAATCAAAGAACTCATTTGGCAAGTGCATGAACTGTTTACGATCAACTGTGACACAGGTACGGAATAAACCGCCTGCCAACCTCAGGTAGGAGAGTATGAAAGTGATTTGGTGGCAACATACGATCAACAAGTTACCGACTTAAAAAAAAATAATGCACTGAAATAAAAAGTCCACTTAAAACCATCATATAAATCTGTCTTGAAACACATTACACTATTTCTTCTGGCCTCAGTCGGAGAAGATCTTCTCTAGCGTTTACAATAAAAATCACACTGACAGGAGATCGTTACAAAGTGACTGACCGAGAGAGGGAGTCCTCAGAAATATCCGTCTGAGCGGTTGAAATGAGGAGACACAAACTGAACTTTGGCACACTGAATGAGGAGGGCTGGCAGAGAGGCGAGGACCGAGCCTGCAGCTGTGCTATGGCAGTGTTTTGGTTGAGTGGGCCGCACACTCATAGACCTTTGTTGAAGTAGACCCTCTCCACGCCCGGGTGGCTGGCCCGGATCTTCTCCTGCAGCTCGGGCTCCAGGCGGCTGACCGACATGGAGCTGGATCGTGGAACGGGAGAAAGGCAGGAGTTACTGGGTCAGACACATGAACACCGTGGGTGGGTTGTGCAACCGTTCAGGCAGGAATAGAATCCTGCAAACGCTGCAAACATTAATCTAGATGGAGGTCAGGTCCCTGGTTCCCATTATCTCAGTGCAAGTGTCTGACTGTAAGTGTTACTCACCTCTTCTGGGGGAACAATGCACAGCAGAGTGGAGTGGCAAACACCAGGCTGAAAAACAGAAGTCAATCTATGAGACATTGTTTCCAAAACTTGGTTAAAACACACCCAGTGAGCAAATGTGGGGGGCCAGTTCAATAGTGAGGTTACAGTAAAATCTTCAAGGATTGATCAATCAAAGGTTAGTCAGAAACTATTTTAAACACTGTGAAATGACTGAATAATTTGTGTTGGTCAGACAAAATAAACTGTTTGTCTAACCAATCCCGATTTAACACCAGAATTAGGAGGTGTCCACTGAAAAAAAGCCAGTAGAGGAATGTGCCTCTGTTCGACTTCCCGAAAAACATATGTTAGTGGGTTTCTTCACCAGTAGAAAAAAATGTCAGCACAATCAGCAGATTCCTCCATACAGCTATGACAATGATTGGTACGTTGAGCCCAATTACAAAGTTTGATTTACTTCATTAATCTAAATCTGTATATGAATCAAATCATAATTAGTTACAGAACTGCTGTGTTGCGTTGTGAGCGTCCAACTATGCAACTGGACACACTCTCTGCAGGAAGTGCTGCTCACATAACTGTCAGCTCAGTGAAGCAGAACTGAAAGAATGTTCCATGTGATTTTAATTTTCTGAACTCGGGGTCACTGGAGGCGAAGAGGAGCTGGAGAGACAAAGAGAGGCCGTGTGCAGACATGAGATTAACATGCGTCTCTGGTGATCAGATCACTGATGTCAGTACAAGTGTGAACGCACCAGAGACGCACTGGGATCTGTTTGTTCACACCACAAGCTGACCACATCTGGACTTCACACAGTGATACGTGCAGGGATAAATGTGATATTCTTCAGAAAACATAGAAAGGAATCTATGGCTTGTTCGTTTAAATCGGTGAAACTCAATTGAAAAGCTCCACCAGTCTCTCTGAGAGAGCTGATATCATCTAACGTTTCAAAAATAAAAGGTTCCTCTAGAGACACCTGACAAAAATGTTCGGTGATACAAATCTTGTGATTCCCCTCCGGATTCATATCATCGTTGGGAGGAAAAAATTAGGTGGAAATTTCAAAGGAATTTGTTTCAGCGGTTCATCGGGTGGACCATCGCTGTTGACTCACCAGAATCCCACCAGGCCGACTTGAATGGGTGCGCTCATCCATGGGAACTTCTGAAAAGACCAGGCAGAAAAAAACGAGTGTGAGGCACAAAAGCAGCTGTGAATTCCCAAACCAGAGTGGCCTCACGTCCCCAGTGCTTTTTACTCCTCTGACGTGTGATTACTAAGAGGAGACGAGTGGCAGAGACAGTGATGGGACATCAGGTTCCCAACATTAAACCTAAAGATTTGTTATAGTTTAAATTATAAGGTCCATCAAGGAGGTTATGCTTTGAAAAGTGGTTTGTGGTTTGTCTGTGAGAGAGATTACACAAAAAACGATGAAGCCACAACATTTTGGTGCAGATCTGGACAAAGGACATGTTCACTGATTTTGCAGAGATTTATCTGTGAATTCTAGACATATTTAGGGGGATGGTATCCATAAGTATAGTCAATTTCTTACAGATCTAGATAAAGAACTGGATATAGTAGATTTGAATGTGTTTTCATAGACGTGTAGGCTTGTTTTCACTGCGGTATGGTAATGAATAGGGTTAGAAACCTGGAACTACCACCAACGTATAGCTGAGAATCTTCACGTGGCTTGTTGTAATTAAAGGGGGCTGTTGGGCCTTTAGCGGAGATATGTGCTCTACTGAGTGGAACTGTAGTTCATGAATTTGAGGAGTTACTGCAGAAAACACATTCCTCTGTTTTAAAGGGAAGCAGCTAATTCAGATATACACCCACCTTCAGGAAGGCCTTCTTCTCCAAGTGGTTCATTAAAAATGGAGGAATGGCTGAAAAGACACAGATTATTACTGCATATTCAATTCAAAGTCAATTTGTAAAGTTGAAGGTTTTTGGTTTTGCCTTCAGCTGCCAAAGTGGCGTTAACAAAGCTCCAGTTAGGTGCCTGAGAGGTGTTCATACCCATTCCTGGAGAAGCCATGAGGATTCTGGAGACCACAACCTGAGAGATGGCCTGTTGTGCAGCGTTCGTGGACTCTCCTAGCCTGTTGTCGTTCTCGTCTGTGATGGGAATGCCGTGCTTGAGTTCTCTGAAGACGAGGAGAGAAGTAAACAAAAATCAGAGGAATCTAATTCACCTTTTATTACCTCTGTAAAAACCACACTGCTGTGCTTTGCAGAGTGTGCGTCCTCCTTTACCTTTGTCTCATCAGCGGGATGTTGATACAGTTAGCAGCGGCTACAGCAGCGAATGGAACGAACCGTCCAAACAGAGGTGAGATATGCTGGAGAGAGGAGGAGTGAAAACAGAAGGGGAGAGATGAAAATCCTGGTTAAGACGTTTCCTCCATTTTCACCTTTCAGACCAGAACAAGCCTACGGTTACTGGAGGTTAAATTCCACATGTTTCACCTAAAGGCCTTTCTGCCAGATGTAAAGCACAAAGTGACTAAAGGCGGCCATGACAGCTTCCTGGTTACAGAGCATGACCCTGAACATAATGTGGCTTTTCTATGACATAGAGACTGTTTGTGCATTAGCGTGCAGCTGAGGTCAATACATTAAAATGAGACGTGGAAAGGGGGTTAGATGAACCGATACCTTTGTTAGTGCATTTAGTCCTAGAGCGGTGGCAACTGCCCCTGTGGTGGCAGACACATAGGCTGTGCCAAGCTGACTGCAAACAGAAGAGTCACCGGTCACACAAAAAATACTGTTCACACAGAAACCGTTGAAGTGAAGGGTTAATATGAGCCGGGGTCAGTGCAGGAATGTGTCTGCCTCCTACCTGACTGAGATTGGAGCATCGCCGCTCCTGTTCGTATAGTTGACTATTGCGTTAAAAGACTGATTGATCCACTGCCAGAGCACCACAGCTGGAGTGGTCCTGTGAAAAACAAACAGTGGAGTCGTAATCCAGGACAATGTGAAGGTGCAGCAGTAAAAAAACATGTTGCAAATCAATTTTCCACAAGAAAGTATGAACTAGATATATTGACAACATTTGAATAAGTACAAATATGGATTTCTGGGTTTGAACTAATATCTTCCTTGTGATGCATACAAAAGCATAAATAATCATATTTCAATTTGTATGAATAATGTCAAAGTATTAATAGATTGAATTCAATTATTTATGATATATATCAAAATGTGAAAAAGCCCTATAAGTGATACTAATAGATGTATTCGTAGTAGGAATATTGATTGTAATGTGTATAATGTATAGAGTTCAAAGTCCGATTGGATACAGCAAAAACAAGTTCTCACTTGTAAAATGTCATCATGCATCCAGTGATCGTCATGTTCATGGGAACCTGTGCTGACATGCGGCCAATCAGGATCATCTTCTCCCCGGTGTCGGGGTGAAATGCCGAGTCGAAGACGTACTTGGCTCTCCACAGCTCATCCTCGGTCAGCCCCGGAGACACTACACCTTGCCTGAGAGACGGTAGAGGAGCAGCGTTCATCTAATAAAAGCAGTGACTCACAGGATACTGGTGATTTGAGACTGACTCTGTGGTTTACCTGTAGTCGGTGATGATTTTGTGCGAGTGTTCTAGTTGTTCATTGGAGAGGAGGATGTTCCGTGGGTCGGTGACAGTGAAGAAATGTTTAGCCCGACCCACAAATGTGCTCTGGTCCCACCGGGGCTCCTTGATGTTGATGGAGGTGGAAAGCTCTGCTGCCATTTTTATCTGGGGAGAGAATAATAATGATATTAATCAGGTTGCTGTCAGTGAACGGGGTATAGTATGTATGGTTGAGGCTTTCTGGTTGGATGATTTTCCAGTGACATGGGAAGCAGAATCTCAGACAAACACACGGAATAAAAACACACTTTCTCCAACAGAACATCAGGGGACACTGCATTTCATAACTGCATTGTGTGTCAGGTTGAGTGCAGCTTCACCACAGGAGTGCACAGACCCTTCAGCCCTCGTTTGATTTTTGCAGACACAAGTCAGTGGAGGAGGACTGGTGAAAAAAGAAACACAGCTTTCTGGTTTTCATGTTTCTAGTTCAGCATAATGTTGCTATGGTGACGGCCGACCTGACACAAAGGTTTTGAAGCTCTACATTGCAAAGCCCCATTATAGGCATCCTTCCCCCCAAACTGGGGGCTGAAAGGCAACACATGGAAAAGTGACAAAGCCCCTTTTTGCATGTATGTTGTGAAGGAGAAGATGTGAGTTCAAACATTGGGTTATGCAACGTTTTGGGTTTATTATCTCAGCCGCTTGTGAGAATTTGAATTCAAACTTTATGTTTTTATGAATCTACAATCTCTAACTTGAAATGATTGGTCTGCAATGAATGACCACTGCACTGTGCTGAACATGAGCTTTGTGGATGTGCCTGATCCATCCTCATCGCTCTCCCAGTGTGCGTGTGAGTGTGTGTGAGGTCACATGTAACCCAGTCTGATCTGGTTTTTAACCATTTGTTTCATGCATCCAGTGGGGAGAGCAAGGGGAGTCAGAGAAATAGAGAGCCTCTGTGCAAAGTGTCTGCAGCTGCATGATGAAACTCCACCTGAAATTGCACCAAAGATGGCTGCTGGATTGACAGCAAAACAGAAAAGTCTGGTGTGTGGTGTGTGTGAGTGTGTGTGTGTGTGATGTCTCTTTAAATTGAATTAAACTTCATGGGGTTCTCACGAGACGGCAACAACACAACCCCCACCAGGTTAGCCAATGAATCAGTGCACGAGGCTGCAGAACACTGACCGAGGCCATATAATCAGATGTATATTAACAATAACGCTCAATGACTAATGACGAATGTGATCAGTGAACTTTCATCCCAACGGCCTTTGATCTCTGCTGCTTCTGCCCTCACTCTCAGCCAATCAATAAGGCAGCCTGCGTGGCTACACATTAACCTGAGATCAGCAACAACACATCATCAACCAGGGCAACACATGAATCCATGAGTCCGATCAGAGGGACATTAACCTGCATTCATTCATATGTTATAGTGTGAAAAAAGCTGCTATGTGTGTGCGCGTGTGTGTGTTTGTGTGTGTGTGGTCGCAGAGTAAACATGCTCAGTGACTGGTTGCGGCCAATTGTTCCAACCCGACGTAGACCAGTCGAATCTGGACTGGGACTGGAGATGTCCCTGCAGCTGGATCAACCGATTAAAACGAAAAATACATGTATCCGCCCATAATAATAATAAAATACATAAATGATCGATCATATCGACCAGGCTAATTAATCCCGAACCGATATGAGGCCAGCTGTGTGCGCCCCAGATTCAACTAGTATCAGCCTGCTGCCACATCCACACATCCAAGCGAGCGGCATAAAGGCATCCGATCCCCGCTTCCCCTCGGCCGGCTCACAGGTGCAGCCTCGTCCGTTATTCCATAAAAGCATCGACGGCCCGGTGGATTCATTTTGTCTAAAAAGCGTCCAGACGGGCTACTTACTGCACTGTGGGCTCCGGCGCTCCGCAAGAGGTGTCCCTGAAAGGCTGCAGCCAGAGAGATCTACACGCAGCAGCGTCAGCACACACCGCCGAGGCAAACCCCCCACCCCGTGTCAGGAACCTCGCCGAGAAAGTAAAAGTCCAAACGCGCGCTGCAGAAACCACCGCATTGCACGTGGAGTCTGCGGGAGAACGAGATCTGTGCACGCAACGTTTTCTTCTATTCTACAAAAGCGAGCGCGAACACGTGGGGAGAGAGACGAGGCTTCGCTTCTCTTCGTTCCTTCAGATGAGGCTTTTATTTTCAGAGCACCACATTTCCGTTAGCGCGCTGACATTGCCGCCACATTGATTCACAGGCAGTAACATCACTATTCACTCGTAAAACTGTGCAGCATTTCCACACACACATACACACACACACACGCAAGACTTTGTGCACAACGTTTAAAAGTAACATTGTAATGCCTTGGTGAAATAAGCAAGTATTCTTTCAAATAAAAATAATAAAACATCATTTGGATTATGTCAATAAATACATACATAGAATAATAAACATTGGGGAAAAAAACATTACAAAATTAAAAAGCAAAATAACTATAGGCTTGCTTATGGTGACATAATGCCAACCAGCAGTCTGGACACTCAAAATCATGATTAACCAACTCCAATAAATAATATGATCAATAAATGTACCCAATGTTCCTGCACACTCACACTTATCCTGCATATCAGTGTGATTATCTAATCTGAGCTGATCATCTGCTGTTTTTGGTGTCTGATTCCATCTAGTGGTGGCAGCCGAGCGCTGTAGGAAATAATGTCAGCAACCGAATCTAACAGAAACCCTCCAAGTGTCCAAGTAACTTCAGTCTTTATTTTGTGATGCTTTGGCTGCAAAACATTGTGTTTTTGTTATTATTACTATTGTACAACTGTGTACCAGTGTTGGTACAGATAGGATCAGATAGGATCAGTATACTACTTATATGAAATATATGAACTCGCATCAGAGACAGCAGAGCAGGAAGAGAGCTACTTGTGATACAAACCAAATACAAAAGTGCAAAGAGAACATTTCATTCCTGACATCCAACCCTATCATGCCACTTCACAAAATAAATTGCCACGCTCCAGTTACAAAAAGAAAACAGTTCACATTATATTTACTGCAACCTTTGATTAGAGGCCATGCCATGTGAAAGACGCAGTGTCGGTACCATGACGTGGCAACACACTCGGCTCATCATTTACACTCTAACACAAAGATCACTTATACGCGATTCTCAGCAGTAGTTCATTCAGTCTTCCTGACAAACCAGCAGGTACTGTTACGGTAATGTTCAGAGTAGCAATCATTTTCTAGCAATAAAAACATCATGCACAGAGAGGGAAAAGTGGAAAAGGATGGTGGTCATTAGTTACTGTGATAGTTTTGTTTCATTGTGATTATGGCACACGTTGCTTTTGGGTCTGTGGGATAATGAAAGCCTTTGTGTAGCCTGTTGCTATCCTCGCCATCGACCTTCACAGGAAATAGTCCGGGGTACGCCGTGTCACGTGGGGTTCTCCTCTGCGAGGTGCAGGGTCGAACTGTAGGCTGCAGAGAAACAAAAGAATTCTTCAACTCACTTTGGAGATTTTTTTGTCTATAATAATTATAGAACAGGACTTACCAAAACTCTATAATATAGTTATAATAGTTAATATATGTCTAAATAGTAATTATAGGCACATTTAGATCAACATAATGAAAAAAGTCCTTCACTTACAATGAGTATTTCAATGTGTCATCAAGTTCCATGATTGCCGCCTGGTTTCCACAACGATAACAATAGTTCGGTGCACTGAAGATGGTCACTACATTGCGGTCGTGGCACCAGTTATAGCCCTAGGTGAAGAGATTGCTTTAATGTTGACTTCTTTAAATTCACAAAATGTCAGAGTCTTCAATGTATTTTCAGGAGATACAGCACTCAAAGTGAAAGTACCTCCATCACAAGCTGGTGAGCTCGTGAGACCAAAGTGAGCCCATTAGCGTGGTTGAAGGTCTCAGAAATGTCCTGCCCGAAGGTGTAACCGGCACCACGGGGTGAGATGCCCCAACCGCCACGATCATCTGGGTCTGACCATAGCAAGTCACACATGGGACCCTGAAACACAAGTTCTGTTTAGTGTTTTCAACTTGCAGACAATTGGGAAAAATGTCTGATACATTTTCCCAAAGACTGAGTTGACAAATTCGGATTATTTTTGGTTTGTTTGATCAACCGTTCAAACTGTAACCCATGAATTACACCGTTATGGAAGACTAAGAAAACAGAATGTGAACATTTGACAAGCTCGAGCCCTTTATCTTTTTTTGCATTGTTTGCTAAAAGGCTATTTAAATGTAAGGGGCTGTGTGGCTTAGGGTTCAGCTTTTATGTCTCTGGATCAAATCATATACAATGACCTTAGCTGAATTTGGTGGATTGAGGAAGAAATAAATAGAGTTAAGGACTTTAGCCCAGACTTTATAATAGAACTTACTGATTATTATTATATTATGATATAAAGAAGCATCATGTTTTAAGATATCCAACTTATACAATAGGTATCTCCAAGTTTGAAATAACTCTAATCTACATTGAGTGAATTTACCTCATGAGGGACTTCCTGTAAGCGATCCAGTGCTCTGATGTGTTCCAGTGTGTCTATCGAAGGGGACAATCCTCCATGGAGGCAGAAAATCTTAAAGAAGAAGCGATTAGTGTGAAAACATTGATGACACAGTCACAGGCCACCATCTGGGGCACATCACAGGTGCCACTTGTGGGTGCGACAGTCTCACCTGGTTATCTACTAGTGCAGTGAGGGGAAGATAGTCAAACAGATCTGTGAAGTACTTCCAAACATTGGCATTTCCATATTTCCTCAAGCACTCGTCGTAGAAGCCGTACACTTGTGTGATCTGTCGGCTCTCGTGGTTCCCTCTGAGAATTGTGATTCTCTCCCGAAACCGTACCTGCAAAACAAAATGTCACTTTGGTGTTTTTTCCTTTACTTTAGGAGGTTATGTTTCCTTGGTGCGTTTCTGACATGTTAATGGGACTGCTCTTTAGTCTGGATCTAGTGAATTTAAACTTGGCCTTGGTGGAGGTATGCGCTCTACTGGGTGCCATTCGAGTCAACTTGTTGTTTTTACCTTCAGAGAAACCAGGAGTGAAACAGTCTCCACAGAGTAGTAGCCTCTGTCAACATAGTCTCCCATGAAAAGGTAGTTGGTGTCTGGAGACTTTCCTCCAATCTTGAACAACTCCATCAGGTCGTGGAACTGGCCGTGGACATCTCCACAGACCGTCACCGGACATCTCACCTCCTGCACGTTGGACTCCTTGGTCAGGATCTCCTTGGCCTTTTGAAAGAGAAGGATGGTGCAGATGAACAGACAACATGGTGCAGTGTGGGAGTGTGCGAGCAATGATCAGTCATCCAGGATGTAATGCAGTTTGCTGTGGTGGTGCCAGTGCGCTCCTGTGGCGAAGAGGCACCAACGGTGGGCGTAGCTAGGGAAAACATTTGCAGTCATGCCCCTCCATCTTCTTGCTCCCTCAGCAATGAACTGCATGCAGCTGCAGCCAAATGGTGCTGCCCGATGCCTGACGTTAGTCCAGGCTGCACTTCCACTGAGATCAACCACAGCTCATGCTAGGCCACAGCTAACAGACAGGTCCTGACCACTTACCTTCTCGCACAGGACTTTGACCTGGTTCTCCGAGAGCTGCTTGCACTCGTTCAGCTGCTCTATCCATCCGTCCAGCTCCTTGGTGAATGACTTGTCGTCCATGCCTGGTTCTGCCGTCAGCGAGCGGGCCGAGCAGCGGTGCGGTACCTCTGGAGAAAAAAACAACAACCCTCTGCTGGTTCTGTCGGTGACGGTGTGTCGGCCCGGCTACAGCTCCCAGATCCAGCACGCGTGTGTGTGCCTGTGTGTGTGTGTGTGTGTGTGTGTGTGTGTGTGTGTGTGTGTTTGCGTGTGCGTGTATGTGCGCACCAGCGAATGCGTCAACAGCCCTGCGTCCCTGCAGCTGTGATGGAGACCGAAGTGTTTAAGTTGCCACGATACAGAAATTATGTTTTTCCTCCTTGTTGTCATAAAGTGTATTAAAGCGCATCAGTACACCAACACGTCGTAGGTACGTCATCACCAAAAGCGCGCACTGCCGGGGCCCTTTAAAACACAGTGTTGTTTACTCCTCGAGGCTTTAAACCCGTTTTTACATGTTAATTAATTACTGATCTGTTTGTATGTCTTATTTTGATAAACGTCCTCTTCAAAGTGAATGAGTTGGTGTAGCTGCCCTCTGTTGGAGGAGCCTGGGAACAGTCACCGTGACGTCACAAAAACAACGTCATAGGTTAGCTAAGCTAGTAGATGAGTATACATTTCACAATTAATGCTCTGATAATTATCAACATAAATATCCTCTAAGTTTTCTGCCTACTTAAGGATTAACATATTTTTGACAACCTGCACAAGTAATATTAATATAGTTGTGTATTATCAATGCACAAGTGACCTGCATTTATATGTTTAATGTTTCCCCCTGCATTTTCTTATTTAAAACGTTTTTTCCTTAATTTAAGTTATATGTATATGATTGGGTTTTCTACTTGTTTTTATTTACAATAAAGTATATCAATGTAAAATAAATATTTTCTTTTATGGACATCTTTAATTAATCACAAGCTGCACAAACCAAGCAAGAGCAGCAGAGGAACCGAACAGCCAGCAGGGGGCAGCCTCAGGACATCACATGGAAACAAGCATCAGCAGACTGCTTGGCAATAAAGTAGCAAAGATCCAGGGATTTGTTGTTGTTGTAGATTCGTGCAGTAGTGAGGCCTCACCTGGTCTGTGCATGAAGTGGAAGTCAACCTGAGAAGCTAAACTTGAACAGGGCATCCAGAGGGGGACAGTACGGAAGCACATTGCATTCCCAGGAAATGTTTTTATCAGAAAAAGGATTTGAATTTGAATTATAAGAATTTGAATCCAACATATTTTTTAATCATTCACATTTGTCATTTCATGTTGTTGCCAGATGTTTTTCAGTTCAGCCACCTTGTTTACATTTTCATTTTGTTGAAAATGTAAATGAAATGTTTGATGAACTTTATATAAGATGCTGTAAGTCATGCTTAGCATTTCATCAAGTTATATAGTTATAGTTTTTATAGTATTGCGACACTTGACAGTGTGTCCAGTGATATATTTATATCATTTAAGACTTTTTATATTCCAAAACTGTATATACATTGCACTTTTTAAATTCAAAGTTTACAAGAAAAAGTTCATGTGACAAGGAGGCCAGATAACCATGTTGAATTAATTAAATTAATAAATATAGATCTGTGTCAACGGGAAAACCTGAACATATAAAAGCAGTAATATCCCAATAAGAATAAATGAACAGGTAAAAGGAAAAATAAAAAGATCACTTGAAAGCAAGTCTATAAAAATGGATTTTCAGAAGTGATTTAAAAGAGGTTTTTAGACGGTGCTGTTCCGGAGGAACTACATTACCCACAGCTACACGGCTTCCTGTCAAACGCGCATGCGCAGTGGTTCGTTCTGCGCTAGACAGCTGTAGGAGAAAATGGCAGCACTCATGCTAGGACAGCAGGTAAGACATTCAATGATTTTGGTGTTTTTTTATTATTCGTCAGTACTTCTTTTTGATTTGCTATAGTTGAAAAACACGTGTTTAGTTTTACATTCACTCTGACGACCGACAGTTTACTCCAAGTGTACAAGAAACCCATACTAGTCATTGCACTTGAATGACTGCTAACATGTTAGCCTACCAGCTAGCTTGCCTCAATGAAGACGGTACAGCGCGTGCCGAGAGTCGATCTGTTCCAGTTTATTTTTCTCTGTATGATAACGTGTGTCTTTTCATGTGCAGGCCCGTCACTTCAGCTCGTCTGTGATCAGACCTGCATCAAAGCTGATCAGGGTAAATGGCGTCACACAGCACGGAGCACAACTACAGACGGAGTTAGTCAGTGGTGACAGTTCAGCTCATCTCTGTGTTTGATTCCCTTCCAGCCTCCGATCCAGGTGTACGGAGTGGAGGGCCGCTATGCCACTGCTCTGTTCTCAGCCGCCAGCAAGCAGAAGAACCTGGAGCAAGTGGAGAAGGAGCTGATCACAGTGTCTGTAAGTCAAACATAGGACCCTGAAGGGCACACGAGTGAATGAGGAAAGTAGGGTCTTCTGCAGCCAGGGCTGGGTGATATGAGCCCAAATTATAACATTGATCAGACTTTTTCTATCAGTTATTGCCAACAGTCCCTTTAAAAAAAATAAAACAAGCCTTAGAGGTAAGGCCAAATTTTGATTTCTCAGCAACACACCGATGGTGGTTGCAGGTTTTTACAACAGGTCCCTGTGCATACAGGGACTGTAAAGAAATCATCACCCCAAGGAAATTGCATTTAAATATTCAAGAACCAGATTTGAGTCTGATCATCGATGACAACCTCTTTAATTTTTTTTATTCAAATTACACATAATTTTCAGAAATCCACAACAATGTTTAGAAGTGCCCTATCTATCAATTTCTACATTCACTCTCAATTTTCAATAAATCGGAAAAAACTTATCTGGAATTGCCCCCTGATCTTGATGTGCAGCCACATTTAATAAGTTCTTCACTGATCCATACCACATCCGTCAAAATCCCTTTGTAATCTGTCTAGTAGTTTTTGCGTAATCCTGCTAACTGTGAATCAAGTCCTCCTTAGCAGAGGTAATTTGAATGTTAACATCACCTGACATAATCATTTTAATGTCAAATTATTATTTCCTCTTAACTTTAAAGATGGATTTTTGTTCATGAGGAAAGGTTGTGGTTTTATAATCCTTTTATGGAAAGATAAATATAAACACTTTTTACAACTCTGAGATTCATCAATAATGTGTTTATAATCATCTCACTGTGCAAAATGCATATAAATTATATAGATGTGTATGTGTGTTGTTGTAATGTATTGCCATTGATGAAATGACACTGATATTTTTTGTGTTCCCACCACGATCTCCAACCCTTAATTTCAACATGATGTGGATACTTTTATTTGTAATGTAATTGAAGTTTGATATGATATGCACTGTACTTTCTTTGGATAATGGTCTGACCTACTTCACAATTTGTAAGTAAAAGTAGGTTCATACCAAAGCTGCCTTTCTCTGCTACACAAACTAATGTCACTTTTTGCTGTGTCAATTTATTTTACAGGCCATGATCAAGGACCCCAAACTTTCCGGTATTGTAATGAATCCTCATGTCAAGCGCAGCATCAAGCAGAAGACCTTCACTGACCTTCTGTCAAAGGCTAACATTTCCCCCATCACCATCAACTTCATCAGTGAGTGGTCACTCAACAGGACATTATGGCCCCATCGTTGGGATGCCTTGACGTCTGTCTTCACGTAGCATTATATTAATCATAACCACAATAACAAAACACAATTTTAGGTTTTATTTGAGTGTAGTGTTCATATCAAACATTTAAATATTTAATTTAGGTCAGTGTTTAGAATACAGGAGCTTGAATTGTTTTCGAGCATTTCTCGCTTACATTTATAAACATGAGTTATAAAAACATCTTATCCAACAAGCTACATGATGCAGCATATTTACATCAGCATATAATACACTTTAACATGTAATTTTATATTAATGTATAAAGTTTGTTTCTCTCACCTCATATTTTTCTTTTATAATAAAAACATGACAGTGATAAATCTCTCATACGTATCCTGCTTTTTGTTGTGCAGATGTTTTAGCTGACAATGGTCGTCTTCCTCGAACCGGTGATGTCATCGTTGCGTTTGGCAAAATGATGAGTGCTCATCGTGGAGAGGTCCTCTGCTCAGTCACCACTGCTCAGGTAGGAAATGGGTGGACATGCAGGATACCTTTTCACACTAATCTAGAAAGCCCCTAACATTATCTGCATTGTTGTCAACTGTTGATATTTGGTTTGGTAATGCAATACATATCTATCCATTCAGCCTCTGGATGAAGCTAGTCTTGCTGATCTGAAAGCATCTCTCAAGGGATTTCTCAAGAAGGGTGAAACCATCGAGCTGGAAACAAAGGTACTGTATCAGGAACCTACACATTACCCTGTTTACAGTTGGTCTTACTTCATCCTGATATAAGAAAAGGTTCAACCAATTAGTCTGAATCAAATTAAGTGATTAAACATCAATGTCATTTTAACAACTCTGCAATTTCACCTGTTGTCACCTCTTCACAGATGGATCCTACAATCCTGGGTGGCATGATCGTCAGTATCGGGGACCGGTACGTGGACATGTCCACCAAGACGAAGATTCAGAAGCTGACCAAGCTCATCAGGGAAACCTAAGTCCAGTGGACTTAAGTTTTGCAGAAGATCAGAGACGACCAACGGAGGAAACGCTTCTAAATGTATATTGCTACCTGTTCTAGCACTACTGTTTCTCCATAAATCCAGTGTGTGTGCTTAGGTTCATGTGGATGTTAATAAAAAATAAAAATTGAAATGAATTGTAGTCTTTTGTTTTCATTGGTTGTTGCTTTTTTGACACTACCTCATATTCCCGACAGTGAGAAATGATGTGGATAAATTATTAGTTGGAGTAAGTGTAGCAGTTGTGTGTCTGCAGCAGAACCTTCACCTCATACACTTAGTAACTGCAGAGCCACATTTTTACCATCTAGCCTTTGTTTAAATCGGCCTTAATTCGGCACAGTCACATTGGGTGCCTGATCCGCTCGTTTCCTGGAATCCTCACTGCGCATGCGTGGTCAGCGCATCCTGTTTTATTAATTTTTTTTTCCCAGACGAAAATGGCTGCCTCTCTCATCTAAACCTCTGCTCAAAGGATTAAAGGAGCGCAAAATAGGCAGCGACACCGGCGCTCCCGACCCGACACGATGCTGCTGGACACCGGGCTGTAGTCTGTGCTGCGGCCTCACGAACATGTTGTGGTTGTCAGAGACGGAAAATGTATACGAGTCGAAATTAACCCTTTGCTGCCCAAGATCCACCAACAAATGAGGTACGAACAATTCATTGAATGTCCTGAGAGCAGTTACGCATTTCCGAGGGGACGTATTTCTCTTTAATCACGTCATGTGTTTTTTTTGCGAACTGTAATTGTGAGTTAACCTCGCTTTGTTTTGAGGTTTCTCATGTTTTGTGTTGCATTGATAAAAGGCCTGTTTTGTTTCATCAAAAGTAAGATATTAAAATCGTTCCTTTGTGTTTGTAAACGTGCACATTAAACCTTCCTTTCTGATGTTTATGTCTCTGCCCTCCAACAGAAAATGATGCATCAAGTGACCAGCAGCAACAGTGACTATTGCATGAGTGGCCTGGCAGAGGACTGTCACCCAGCCAGCCACTTTGACTTATGTAGCACGCAGTCCAACAAATTCTACCCCTCTCCCACAAACCCAAGCCTGCAGCTGTCCCTCGCCGGCCTCGCCCCCTTGCCACAGGGCATGCACAAAGCCATGGCGTGCCAAATGCAAGACGCCCAGAACGACTTCCAGGCTCAGGCGGCGAGAATCCGTGGCAGTGAGGCTGCAGGGCCCGATGGCTCCAAAAAGAAGAAAGGCATAGTGAAGTCAGGACGGAGAGGGAGACCATCGGGCACCACAAAGTCTGCCGGTTACCGTACGAGCACTGGACGGCCGCTCGGAACAACTAGGGCAGCTGGGTTCAAAACCAGCCCGGGGAGGCCCCTCGGTACCACCAAAGCAGCCGGATACAAGGTCAGCCCCGGCAGGCCCCCCGGCAGCATCAAGAGTCTCGCCCGGCTCAAGAAGCTGGAGTTCGGTTGCGACAGCGGCAAGAAACTTGACTTTAGCAACTGCAGTGTTCCCAAGAAACTGGACTTCACTGGCTGTGAAGTCCCTACTTTTCCATACGCCATGATGGAGAAAAGAGACCTCTGTGAGCCCAGTAGCAAAGTGGACGAGTCCAGAGAATAGTTCTTTGGGTGCATCCGGCCCAAGGACGCTGAGGAAACGTTTTATCTCAAATGTTCTAGGAAGTAACTTTGTCGTTAAGAAATGGCTCTGACTGAGTTTTCATTGTACAGTGTTTGGCATTGTATTCATCTTCTCATATTAAAGGACTGAAACCGAAGTATGCTGTTGCAATTGGGCAGAGATGCATGCATCACACCAATAAGTATAGTCAAAAATCGTATTTATCAGTTTGTGGTTCAAACCTCACTGTAGAGTGGATCTTTTATTTCACCCTCTAGCATTTTGTTCCTCTGAATAGTGACATGTTCTTATTCTGCTTTGACATTTCTATGGCCGAGTTCTTGTGGAATTTTATACATTTATAAAAATGAAATTGCAATATTGTTGAAACAGCCGATGAAATCTTTTCCTGAGCATTAACATGTGGATGTGTAATTGTCGTCTCTGTGTCGTCGAATATGGATTTTTATTTTATGATATTATCCTCTATCATACCTTAAAATGGGAACATTTTTTTTAAATGAACTCGAACTGCAAAAACTCGATGCATTATGTCACTTCGAACGCAGTATTTGTTATTTCTGCACTTTGTGAATATAGTTTTTATCATGTATTATATTGCTTGTGTTCATCCTCAAACTCACTCGATAAGCACTTCCAGATTTACATGTATGTTGTTTATGCTTGTTCATTAGGGGGAGGAAAATGACTTTGTGTAAAAGAAAAAAAAATGCTTTGTGGATCATGTAATAAATGATAGTGAGCTGTGTGTGCAACCAAAATAAAAAAAAATTGTCTTTTCCACATTACTCTTCTGTCACAGCGTGCAGTTCTCCCTGTGGTCACAAGAGGGCCAGTGTCCCAAGAAAAAAAACAGTCACCTTGTACTAATACCTTTATTTACCGTGTTTACACCTTATTGCGGTGTATTCAAAGTCACACTTCACTTTAAATGCGCGTGTTCAAACGGTGTGGTAGCAGAACTGGTTAAAACCAAACCGCAGGGTGTTTTTGTTCCATTAAACGCTGGCTCATCCACAGGGGGGGGTGAATAGGTTCCATCTACTCGGATCTGCCTTGTGTTTTCTGCTCTACAATACGCTGTGGTGATGAAATACGAAACTATCTGAGCTCCTGACAGCCGAGTGTGGCCAGAGGGAAGCCCCTGTCCCGTCAGGTCGGTGTGGAAGCGGCCCGTCTTTGTCTGATGAGCAGGGACCGGCCCGCAGCGGCACCATTGTGCACGCGCCCTGCGTTTGCGCGATTTATGGATATGTACCAAATTCGATTGCGCCCCAGATTGTAACAATAAAATGGTGTGTGTGTGTGTGTGTGTGACAACCACTGGTGTTTTAAACCGGAGCAAACCGCGCTCGCTTCCAGCCACACTCAGTCCTCCTCTCTGCTCTGTGCCCGGGCGCCTGGCGGCCTGTTTCCTCGTGTCACGGAGCCAACATGGCGCACGGAGCCTGGTTTGACCGGAGAGGCCGTGTGGCAGCAGCGCGCCTGCTTTGCGCGTTGCCGTCATTGTGTTTCCTCGGATGTGTCGCTGCCCAGAAACAATCGGGCCTTCACATGTCAGTCGAGTGAAACCGAGGAGGGAAATGAAAGCGAACCCGACGCGCACACACACTGCGGGGGAGTGGTTAATCAAAATAAGGTCATTCACCTATTAGGGATCATCACCCGAAATATTATTATTACACCGAGAAGACTGTTTGAAACTTCACCTGGATGAGCGTGCCCGCGCGTGTTTGTGAGTGTCTCAGTGTGTGTGTGTGTGTGTGTGTGCGCGTGCGCGTGCTCGCAGGGTGAGTGTCACGGCCCTCTGCAGACTGGGGGGTTGGGAGCAGAGCCGATTGGTTGAGCCGCACAACACAGTCAGTCTGGGCTTGTTTTAACATTAACCGGGGGCACCTCGACAGCGGGCTTTAACAAACCAAAACAGAGGAAAAAGATGTAGTAAATAAGCCGATGTGTCTGCTGAGGGGACCGGGCCGTGGCACCGCCGTGTTAGTGTGGCACTGACTGGGGATCTGCGTGTTGCTTGGTGTTTGCAGTGACAGGGTTTGCTGAGGGCCGCCGCCGCCGCTGATGAGGCGATGAGGTGCAGAGAATGAGAGCCCTGCCTCGGCCTGCTAGTGCCGCCGCCACCGCAGCAGCGATCGTGCAGATCCGCTCTCACACGCCGGGAAAAGCCCCTCGCCCTCCTCGGTGCCACACCACCAAACAGCCATTGTTGGGTTCCCGGGGACCGACCTCCAAATGGTGAGTGTTTTCTACCCTTCTCCTCCACGTGTTGTGAACTTAGTAGCGATCGGCTCCTTCTTTTTGTGCGGTTGTAGCTTGTGTGTGTGTCTCGGTGGCGGCTGAGTGTGTGTCAGCAGCCAGCGCTCCTCCATTCACCGGAGCAGGCAGCGATCGCCATGACCTACAGGCAGCAGACAAAGCGGCTTGTATTTTCTGAGAGTTGGTGAATGAGACGTGAGGAGGGAGCCGGGCCGGCGGTTCTCTGGTTTTTCTTTACCCATCCGACCGGCCTCAAGTATGGAGGCCAAGCAATGTCTGCCTATCTGTGTGTGTTTGTGTGTACTCGCTGCCCCCGTGCTGATATGACCCTTCTGTCTTACTACGATTGCCACATATCCTACGATATGTTCATGTGATTGTCAACATGCTTTGTTATACTGTACAGTACACAAACCTCAATATCCCACTTAGGTGTTAGTTATTGAGGAACCTAACCTTGTATAACCTGCCTCTTTTTTTTGTTTGACAGGATATAACCATGACAACATGAATCAGTCATACAGACAGGCTGTTAGGGGCTCAGTGTTTGGTTCAGGCCAGCCAGAGCCGAGGACCCGCAATGGCCTGGGGAACACTTCCTATGGAAACCAATGTGGCACAGTGAAGCGTGTGTCAGACCAACCTTCAGCTGTGCAGCTGCCATCCTCCAGTCGGAAGCAGGGCTACAACCAGCCGGACCGGACTCACTGCTCACTGAGGAGGCTGCAGGACCATGGTGCTGTGGTCAATGGGCCGGACCTCCAGAGTGACCTGCATCCAAGGAACCACTTGCACTGTGCAAGCCCAATCAGTGATGATGATGAAGAAGATGATGATGATGAGGAGGAGTTTGATGCCCAGTCAGTCCAGCTGTCTCCTTCTCCAAGCAATGATGATGCTATGGATGCTTTTGACACACTGCAGGACGTGAACAGAAACGGCTTCTCGCCGCAAAGTCCTGACAGCCTGGAGCGCTGCTCTCCCATCCCCAATGGCTACCTGCACTTTGAGTCCACGCTCTTTGACAGCAGTGACGTTAAGGTGGAGGACGAGGAGGGGGAGCTCAGCAGCAGTGAGGACCTGGTGCCTCTTCACCACTCCCGAAAGAGGAGTCAGGACAGATCTGCTGCTGACAGTAAGACCCCATGTGGTGCAGGGGTGGACAGACGAGCGTACAAACCTACTGTTTTTAATCTCATGTCCAAAACTATATCTGAACTCAACCCTACACTAAGCCCCAGTGCACTGCCAGAAATCACTATGAGAGATGGGTGGAGTTTGGATGAGGAATCAGACAGTGAACTTGCCTCCCCTGTTGACCCGGGACTTATTTCACCAGCCGGGACCAACTCTAACGTGAGTCTAAAACATGTGACGTACATACCTAATACAGTTTATTTATTTTACGTATTGGAGAAAGTGCCTGTGTGTCAGACTTTATTCTGCCTGCTGGGCCTGTAGCAGCGCCAATCAGATTCTATTTTTGTTGGTGTTTTTAAAAGATATACAGATCTAAATCAGAAATAGTAAAGTGTTGTTATTGTCCTTGTTAGTCCAACAGCCCAAAGAAGAAGCTTCTTCCTACAGTGAAGTACTTGGAAGGAGACTTGGTGTGGGCCAAGTTCAACAGACGGCCCTGGTGGCCATGCCAAGTCACCCCTGATCCAGACCAGGGGAACCACACTAAGATGAAAGGTGAGGTTTGATTTACATGTGGATTTTGTGATTGAATGTTTCCCACAACTTGACCGTTACCTGACAGGTTAGAAAAGATCAAAGGAATTATATAATTAATTTACTTTAGTTCCAGTTCCCAATCCCCGTCCTTGTCGGATGTACTTCGTGGAGACACTTGGAGAGATTGTGGAACGTGCCTGGGTCCCGACCAACGCCATCGCAGCTTTTGGAGGAGGCCATGAGTTTGGAGATTTGCCTGTGCTTCGACGGAGAGGGAAGCAGAAGGAAAAAGACTACAAGTACACGGTAAATACAATAAATAATTATAAATCTCATCTAAACCTGCTGTGAACATGTATTGTATAATTTGTATAATATTTTGAATTATACTTCTGTTCTTGACAGATACCCAGAAGTTTACTGACCGCGTGGAAAGTCAGTGTGGCAGAAGCTGAGTATCTGCTCCCGGCTCGACAAAGGAATACTGAAAGTGTGCTCTCAGTGTCCTTGAACGGAGAGGAGCGTGTACCCAGCCCGCAACCTGCTGAAGAGCAGCCTGAGGCCCCCTCTCCCTCTGTGGACCCCGGCCTAATTACACCAGCAAATATCCCCCCCAGTGAAAATGAGCCCCATCTCATAAAAAACTCAAGCCTCCAGTCAAACAAGAGCAAAGTTTGCAAGAAGAAAAAGAAATGTCTGTCGGACATATTTGGGCATATAGTTGGTGGGTCAACGGAATCATCTGCTGTCACAAACATGCTGGACCAGTTTCATACGACAACTCATGCACTGAAAGAAGAGCCAAAGGACTCCCCGTATGCTGACCTGGATTCAGTTCCAATGCTGCATCGTCCTAGACGCACAGCAGTGTCTCCAGTACAGGACAGAAAAAAAGAGGGTTCAACAAAAGGTAAAACAAAGTTAGCTGCAAAATCCAACCAATGTACAGATTCCCTTGATAGCATTTTATCTCAGAAACTGACGCCTAAAGATACAAACTCGGAGCAGAGTTTGTACTGTTCAGCTGAAGAGCACTCTACAAATCTTCCTGCCAGCAGTCGTCTGATGACGAGGGCTCTGAAAGCAGAGGAAGAGACGGATCTGAAAGATGCACTGGCTACAAGCCAAATCTCAACTGATGCCCATAATGACAATTTTCCTAATAATAATGCAGCCATCACAACTGAAACCTCTCCTACCAGGAAATACCCCAACAACGCATCGTCCTCTACTAATCACAGCTCTCCAAAAAGACGTGCAAGGAAGCCTGATAAGAGACTTATTCGTAATGGATCATTGATGAAGTCCAAGTGTGAAGACTCGGGTGTATCCACCATGCATCCTGTTGAAGTCAAGAAAGAAAACGTCGTCCTGGATTTATCTTCTTCTTCTTCTTCCCCGCCCTTGACTCTGTCTCCAATGGATGCCTTTCAGGACGTCAAGGAACTAATGTTCAAATCTCTCGAGAAGAAGAACAGCAGCGACTCTGAGCTCGCTGCGTTTCGGCCTGATTCCAATTATCAATTCAGTACCTTCCTGATGCTGCTGAAAGACATGCACGACACAAGACAAAAAGATGGTAAACCCCTGACTGTCCCGCCATCAGCGGTCCTGATCAAGGAGGAGCCCTTGGTCATCCCTGCTGCCTCCGGAGGTGACGGTTTCACTCAGAGGATCAAAACAGAGAATGGCCTATTAGGCAAAAACAAAATGTCTCGCAACGCAGCGACGAAACCCAAGAACAGGACTAAAGCTATCATGATGGCTGACACCTACCACTGTGAAGACTTTTCTTTTCCCTCTCAGATCGGCAGCTTAGACAAGAAGCGTAGAAAACAAAGAGT
This sequence comes from Pseudopleuronectes americanus, assembly GCA_038501795.1. Lineage (NCBI taxonomy): Eukaryota > Metazoa > Chordata > Actinopteri > Pleuronectiformes > Pleuronectidae > Pseudopleuronectes > Pseudopleuronectes americanus. Next base: position 11,707,801 of record CM076723.1, read on the forward strand.
ACCTGCCAAATTGAAAACCAGCGTAGCGGGCCTTTCTTCGGACCTGGCTGACTTGGCTTATGGCAGGGAGTTTGTCAGCGGCCACGCCGACTTAGCCGATCCCGGATCTCGTCCCCCTGCCGCTGCTGATCCGTCGGCCAGCTACCTCTTCAAGATGTCAGAATCCGCCATGGCTCCAAAGAAGCGCTGGCAGGTGCTTGAGGGGGCTGCTGAGAGTAAGGGAGAGGTGATGAGCGACGCGTCTGCTGAGATGAACAGGTCCTACGGCACGAGGGCATCACCAGATCTTGATCTTGAAGACGAGAGGCTGGAGGACGACTCGCTCTTCCTGGACATGAGCGGCGGTAAGACACAAACTGACGCCGTTTAGATTGTCGTGCTGAGAGATAGTGCAGCAGAGTGACATGTGTTTCATGTGTGTTTGCGCAGGGAGTTCAGAGAACAAACGTCTCCGGAAACCAACTAAAAGGTTCCTGGAGTCGACTGAGGGGTACGAACAAATATTTGCTCCAAAAAAGAAATCAAAGAAACACACCTCAGAATCTTCCAAAATGGTAAGTTCATGCTTGTATTAGTTTTACTTTTAACAACTAATGGAAGCACTACTGTTCAACACCTTTTTATTGTGTTTATTTTGCCCCCCACTGTTATCTGTGCAGAGTGTAATGTGTTCCCAGGAAGGCTTTGAAAGTATTTTCTATTGTGCACATGCTGTGTGTAGAAGGTGTGCCTTTTTAAATCACACTCCGTTTTGCAACCTGGCTCCTAAAGACACACATGTCGTATTTAAGCCTTTGCACCTCCATTGGCCTTCTACGTGAATATAACTTATCACCTCCTTCTTTCCCCATACAAATCACTCCATTTGCATATAATTAGAAAGTACATATTTGATGAACAGTCTTGTTTTGATGTTTACATCGCAGGCATCGGGGATGATGGATCTCCTCGATGGCAGTCCCCCACAAGGAAGTGTTACCTCAGCCTTGTCTCCTGTAGGGCTCACCGAGGCTCCTTCCGAGCCCGAGCCAAGTCCGTCTCGGGACGAGCTTTCTCCTCTACCATCCTCATCGTCTCCAGCCACGACACCACCCGCCCTCATCCCAGAGACGCCAGAAGAAACAGATCTACCTCCTGATTCTGGTAAATACTGCTGCTTTCAGACATGCATTGACCTCAGGACATTTTCCTGAAATTATTTCCGGAGGGATTGTTTGTGAGAACGCAGATCTCCGGACAATTTCAGGAACTTTTCTTCCAGCCCTGTGGTCAAATATTATTAAAATATCAGAGTGTCATAAAATTCCTACCAAGTGAGTGGGTGTGTAGAGAAAGAATACAAAAAACTCAGGACCTGTAGGAGACGAAACGTTTACAATGACAATTTGGAAAGACCAACTGACACTGGTTCAGATTTAAACCTAAATATGTGATTTCTCTGGCGGAATTTATAAATGATATCCTGCTTCTGGCACGTTCTACCACGACGCCACCCCTCATCTGAATGTTCTGAATATCCTGTTGTCGAGAACACGTCTGACCCAGACAATGTCCTGCTGCATTCTTCATATGTGAAAGGCAAAGACCCAATGTTCTGGACATTTACCGGAGTTCATGTCTTTAGTCAACGTGTGTGTTTATTATATTATATAAAAATTGTTGTTGTATGATAATATAATGCATTATTTCCTTCTGTTATCGTTGTAGACACAGGGTTAGCAATTCAAGAAAGAAAGAGGCCAAGGAAGCTCTCGCACAAGGTTCTTGAATGTACCATTGAAGAAGTGTCTGTTGATCCTACGAAAAAGAAGGTATGTCAGGACTGAGATTGCAACGGTTAAGTGTTAAAGAATGTGTGTGTATATTCTGGTTAATATTTTTGCTAGCACGGAAAATCTCTTTTTTTTAATAATCTGTTGTCTTTTTTTTTCCAGGAGCAGAAGCGACATGTTGGAGCTACAGAGCTGAAGGTGTCAGTCCGGAAAACTCAGGTTCTTAAAAAAAGCTAATTCTACCAGCATCCCGCCCAACATTAAGATGTTTGAGTCATTACACTGTATTTACTCATCAACAATCTCCCATCTGTATTAGGTTGAATCTTTGAAGATGGAGAAGCCTGAACCCAGCACATCCTCTGCCCCAGCTGCTGACCCCCAGCAGCCAGAGAGCTCAGACATCCTCAGTCCAAACAGACCTCCCAGCCCCCGAGGAGCTCAGACCCCCGAGCAGGAGACCGACATGGAGGCCTGCAGCACTGACGAGAAACAAAACGTACACACTGGAACACTAACTCCCAAACCCGAGGTGTGCATGTTGCTCATCAATGAGAGGAAACAATCTGTACGCGACAACAACGTGGTTAACAACTGCTCTGTCTTCGTCTCTGTAGGTTCAGTCTGTGGCTTTGAATGACAGCCTCCCTTCCCACGTGGACGTTAAAGGGAAAATTGGAGCGACGTCATTAAAGGAAAATGTTTGTCAGGTGAGATAAGCTGTCGTAATTTGTGTTTTTTTGTGTGTGTTTTGTGTCTTAAGTTTCTAACACATCCTTTGTGTGTTTTTGTGTGTGTTTGGGCAGGTATGTGAGAGGACAGGAGACCTGCTGGTGTGTGAGGGACACTGTTACGGAGCCTTTCACCTGCAATGTATTGGTCTGTCCGTTGCGCCCAGGGGGAAATTCCTTTGTCATGAATGCAAAGCAGGTGAGTACACACGGTGTCAGGCATGAGTGGAAAGCACTGATCCGTGCCGGCTCATAAAATGTGTGTGCTTCCGCACTGGCGTTTAGAAACTCAGATTTGTTTGTGTTCCCTCCAGGTGTCCACACATGTTTTGTGTGTAAGAAGCCTGGGGAGGTGAAGCGCTGCATCATACCACTATGTGGGAAGTTCTACCATACCGACTGCATCCTGGCCTACTCGGCAACGCAGACGCACAACAAAGGCTGCCGCTGCCCTCTGCATGTTTGTCTGTCCTGCCACATCACCAACCCCCTCAATGTCTGCAGCTCCAAGGGTAAGTTCCACATCACCACTGTTACATTTTGAAATGATCGATGCAGATTAGAGCCAGGGAGACCTCATGGTTCACACATCTCCTGATTTATTGCAAGCTCAGTTCTGTGGACTGTGCATCCCATCAGAGTGAAGTGATGCTTTTTGGATTGGAGTCTGCTCGATAAAGATTCTACAGGGGCGGCGTGGCCTAGGGGGTAGAGTGGGCGTTCTCCTACATGAAGGTTGCCGTTTCAAACCCCACTCTTCCCCATCTGCATGCCGAAGTGTCCTTGGCAAGATACTGAACCCCTAAATGGCCCCTCATAAATGTTGAGTGTACTAAAAAAAATGTAAGTCGCTTTGGACAAAAGCGTCAGCTCACTTGTTCTTTGAAACTTGAAACAGCTCCTGGTTCTGGCAATCCAGTTTGTGTAACCTCCTATTGTGACAGTTTGAACTCTCAAACTGTTGCTGCACAAAACAAGCTGTTAAACTCTGCACATTTAGATTTTAATAAATTTGATACAAACAAGGTGAAATGTGCACACATCATTTTAGGAGTGAAAATGAATTTGAAGCACAGTATAAAACATTTAAGTGACTGATAACACTGTGTATTGTCACACACTCCAGGTAAATGTCCAGTTGTTTGTGGATTAAGCCGTTTTTGCTTCTCTGTGGTTTCAGGTCGACTGGCCCGATGTGTGCGCTGCCCTGTGGCTTATCACGCCAACGACAACTGCATGGCCGCCGGCAGCCTGGTGCTGGCGAACAACAGTTTCCTCTGTCCGAACCACTTCACTGCCCGCAAAGGCTGCAAGAACCACGAACACATCAACGTGAGCTGGTGCTTCGTCTGCTCAGAAGGCAAGTGGGGTTCTGTTTGTTGACCTATGCATCCTGATCGTGGTGGCAGCTGATCGTGGACTATAATTACAGACATACAATACCCCTGTTTTCCCCCTGCTAATGTAAATAGTTTTGCCTTGCTTCTGTTGAGGGTTAAGGACAGATGACCTTGCACCTTGTTAAGCTCTATGAGACAAATTTGTGAATAGGGGCTATAACAATAAAATTTGATAGATTGACTAAACCATTCAAACGTTCTGCTGGTGTGAACACATGTAAGATCATATAGAGATGAATCAGTAATCATCTCATGGAGTCACAGGCACAATCCGTTTTTTACCACTATAACAAGGATTTATACACCTCTAGATTAATCACAACTGTGATTCTCTCTACTGAGAACATTTGTTGGGATATTGATCCAGTAGCTTTTTCTTTGAGGTTCAATCTGAAAGCTTCTCTGTCTGGCTACTAACAGATGAAACAAGCTGCTGTGTTATCCAAATAGATTGTATAGAAAGAGCCGGTAATTCTTCATTAAAAATATGAGGCATTGCTTGTGTTACCATCTGTCCGGTTTGACTGAAGAAGTGGACGGCTCCAAAATGTATGGAATGATCAGCTAGCTGTTCTCCACATTTTCTCCTACATAGACTTTCCTCAGCGAACTGGGCTTCATTTAAAAATCTCCAAAGTAGACTGTATTCAACAAGGACAGCACTCAGCAGAGCGCATACATCTATCAAAGCTGGTAGAGATAACCAGTCTCTTGGGGATGACATCTTATTTTTTTTTCAAGTTACTCATTGTGTTGAATACTTGAGTATAACCTTTAAACAAGTTCCCTGTTGTTCTTATTTCTGTACATGTCAGTTATTGTTGTCAAATTTCTCTGTAGGTTTTATCGCATATTTACAATGATTTGATCATGGTTTGTAAATAAAAAAAATTCTAAACCTGAAAACAATCCAAACCTCTATCTGATGAAGTCAAACATTAATAAGTGATTCCCATTCTATGCCAATATTCAAACCTCCTTTCCTTTGCTTTACAGTCTGGTTACAACAACGTGTCTGTCATCTGAGATGTGCTGCTTTATGGTCGTATTGTGTTAAGCTCCGTAATCATCTACCCACATGCTCTGTAGACAGATGCTGTGTCTCAAATTACAATATTGGCCGCCTGCCTCCATGTCAAATCCACTTTCATTACATAAGACACTATAACTAATAACTTGGTTAACTCTCTCAGGACGGATGTTAATACCAGGTCTGAACAGCACAAGATCCGATTTTAAAAAGATCAGTTAACTAAATCAGATGTATGTGTGTTGTGTGGTTGCTGTGATTTCGTAGGGGGCAGTCTGCTGTGCTGTGAATCATGTCCTGCTGCTTTCCATAAGGAGTGTCTGAATATGGAAATGCCCCAGGGCAGCTGGTTCTGCAATGACTGCAAATCTGGAAAGAGGCCTCGTATTAAAGACATACTGTGGGTCAAATGGGGACGTTACAGGTAAGGGTACAGAAGTTGCCCTCCCGTACACACGGTGCCTATGAGCAAGCTGCTGATTTACCCCATATTTGTACTCATGTACCTGACCTTCCTCTTTTAGGTGGTGGCCTGCTGAAGTCTGTATGGCAAAAGATGTTCCAAATAACATCTTGAGGATGAAACACGAGGTGGGAGAGTTCCCGGTGCAATTCTTTGGCTCCAAAGATTTTGTGTGGACGTACCAGGCCAGAGTCTTCCCTTACATGGATGGTGACACTCACAATATTGAGAAAATGGGAAAGGGAGCAGATGCAGTCTACAAAAATGGTAAGTTCATATGAAAATACTGTTATACATATTTATTCGAGTCCCTTTCTGAGTTTAACGTGTCTTTGTTTCTAGCCCTGACCAATGCAGCAGAGCGGTTCAAAGCGCTCCAGGCTGAAAAGGAAATGCGGCAGCTCCAGGAGGACAGAAAGAATGACAAGAAACCTCCTCCATACAAACACATTAGGGTATTGTGCATTACCAAATATACATCTGTGCTTATCTAGACTGACCTGACACAAGTTCAGAGAGTTCTGTAAAAAACCATGCTCTTGTCTCCATAGGTAAACCGGCCAATCGGGAAGGTTCAGATCATCACGGCTGACCTATCAGAGATCCCACGTTGCAACTGCAAGGCCTCCGACGAAAACCCCTGTGGCATCGACTCGGAGTGCATCAACCGCATGCTGATGTACGAGTGCCACCCTCAGGTGTGTGCGGCAGGGGGAGCAGTGTCAGAACCAGACCTTCACAAAGCGCCAGTACACAACCGTGGAGATTTTCAGGACTCTGTCCCGTGGCTGGGGTTTACGCGGTGAGGCAGACATCAAGAAGGTACGTTGGAAAATTATTGGATGCAAAATTTCAAGCACAAGCCAAATTCTAATAAGTCACCTGTGTCATCATCTCAGTCTTATTTATTTATTTATTTGTTTTATCTCTGGTGTTTCTCAGGGAGCTTTTGTGAGTGAATATGTGGGAGAGGTGATAGATGAAGAAGAATGTCGAGCCAGGATCAGACACGCTCAGGAGAATGACATCTGTAACTTCTACATGCTTACACTGGACAAGGTGCTGATACATTGTTTTTGAATCTATTTCTACAATATATGTAATTTCACTCACTTGCCTGCAATCTCCTATGGTCTGTTTGTAGCATATTTATCAATTTATTCAACATGTGCATTTCTATGTATAATTTCACTATGTATATAACTATTTACTTACAATAATCTGTAACAAGTTAATTATAAGTTACTTTTGTGAGCTGGATGCACTACCCTGAAGTAAATCTAGAATGTGAATAATTCCTACAAACATTTCCAAGCATATGTGGTTCAGCTTAGCAGCCAACTTCATAATGTAGATCAGCAGGTTGATGAAAACTTGCTCATATACATTTACCTTTTTAATTTCAGGACCGGATCATTGATGCCGGGCCCAAAGGGAACCAGGCTCGCTTCATGAACCACTGTTGCCAACCAAACTGTGAGACCCAAAAGTGGACTGTGAACGGGGACACCAGGGTGGGGCTGTTTACCCTACAGGACATCCCACAAGGTTTGAGTTTGTGTAGGATCGATAATGCATGTTACGGCATTGATGGATCGGTCTGAGAGCAGCACAGAACTAAAGCGGCGTGTATTTCAGGTGTGGAGCTGACGTTCAACTACAACCTGGAGTGTCTCGGCAATGGGAAAACTGCCTGTAAATGTGGAGCACCTAACTGCAGCGGTTTCCTTGGTGTCAGGCCAAAGGTAAAAGAGCATATTTGAACAGATTTAGTGCTGCATGATCGCGCTTACACCCGCCACACGATCCAGACGATTGTAAAACTTGTAAAACCTCCTGTTCCTTGCTTTTGTTCAGAACCAGCCTCCAGCAGATAAAGTGAAGGAAGGACGAAGAAGGAAAAGGAAGACCAAGCAGGTAGTGACCAAGGAAAGAGAAGACGAGTGCTTCAGCTGTGGCGACGGGGGACAGATAGTGTCCTGTAAGAAGCCAGGCTGCCCGAAGGTCTATCACGCCGACTGTCTCAACTTGGCCAAGAGGCCTGCAGGCAAGTGGACATGGAGGGATTTTACTGTCAAACCGTATGATACTGCTGATACTGCACTATTAAGTCCAAATTGGTTTGTAGCCTGACTCAACTTTTAAATATCCTCAGGCATTGTGTGGTTTTTAGGAAAGATCACTAGGCAGTGGTTAATATCAAATAATTAAAATTGTAATATGAACACATTTGGATGAAATTAGAAGTAATTTGGATAAAAGTGAAGTAAAAAATCGAAATATCTAGCATCTTGTATTTGGGATAAAAGATTATGGAACAACCAGATTTATCTTTTTTTTTACAAGTATGAACAATTGCTGCCAGGATCTATTTCTGGAGACGAGTGTTTTCAAAATCGCAACCAGTTGAATTGCTGCTGTTTTGGAATTTTTCAGTCATATCTTCAGATTTTGATCAAACCTCTTTGATCTTTTTCAAATTGGAGCCGTTGTTGTCCAGGAAGAGGTTTAAAGTATTTTTCTCTTTGACCTGTTTAATGACACTGGTCTCGTCTCCAGGGCGGTGGGAGTGTCCATGGCATCAGTGTGACATCTGTGGGAAAGAGGCAGCTTCGTTCTGTGAGATGTGTCCCAGCTCTTACTGTAAGGAGCACCGTGAAGGCATGCTCTTCATTTCCAAGCTGGACGGCAAGTTGTCCTGCAGCGAGCATGACCCCTGTGGACCCGACCCACTGGAGCCGGGGGAGATTCGTGAATACGTGCCCAACTCGACCTCTGTGAGGCCCGGGTCAATGGCTGTGCCCGTCACTCCCTCTCTGGCCCCAGACTCCAGGAGAGCCAGTTCTTCTTCTTCTTCTGCTGCTGCCACTCCCGTCTCTTCCCCTACAGGCCAGGCTGCACTGGACAAGCAGGAGCCTCCTCCTCGTCTCTACATCAACACGAAGACTGCTACCTCCAGCTTCATCCCCTCCAACAGGGTGTACCTGACAGACAGGACTGAAGGGTTCTCCACACCCACCTCCTCCAAGGGGGAGAGAGAGGACGGGGAGGTGGAGGACGGGGAGGTGTGTGGGTTAGAGGTGGAAGATGCAGATGCGGATGATGATGTTGATGATGATGATGATGATGAGGAGGAGGAGGAGGAGGCAGATGAGGATGATGAGGAGGAGGCAGAAAAGGAGGAGGAGGCAGGAGAGGAGGAGGAGGCAGAAGAGGAGGAGGACGAAATGGAAGAGATGGAGATAGTGGAAGATGAGGAGGAGGACCAACCACTGTATGGAAATGACCTGCTTGAAGAAGGCGACAAGGAGGACCAGGAGGAGGACGAGGATGAGGAGGACGAGGATGAGGATGATGATAATGATGACGACGAAGGAGGGGACGTGTATGACACTTGGGGGGGGTTATGCGGATGAAGATGGAGAGGTGGAGGGGGAGGACTTCGAGGAGTGGGGGGAGAGTGGAGGACGATGATAAATGACACTGTCCATCCATTCCTTTTTAACCTTCTCCTTAAAAACTCTCAGTAGACATTTACAGGACAAAAAGAGTTTGATATTTTGGTACCTACTTGAACGCAGCACTGCCTTCACTCTGGTACAACGTTGCCTTCTCATCCACCGCTGGACTCACGTGTGGATGCGTACTGGTGCTGAGGCTCGAGGACTGATCCTGGTCTCTTTATACTTCTGTTGATATGTTTATTTGTGTCTGGTGCTGTTATGATCTTTTCTTCTTTCTCTCAATATTTGTTTACATTTTTTTGGCCTTTTTTAAAAAAAATGTTTAAAATGTAAGAAAAAAGGTGCAAAGTTTTCACCTGACCAAACTGTCACTGTAAGGGCATCTTATGTTGTTGTTACCATCTTAACCTTGTCTCTCTCATTACAAGTGGTAAAAGAAATGGAGTTCTCACTGGTTCATGTTACGGTTAGACACGACGATAGCTGATTGCTGTGTCTGAGGCATACAAAAATAAACCCACTGGAGTCATGGCGACTGAAATGATTAATGTCAAGGGGATAATCTTTTCTTCTGTTTTCTTTGAATTGATTTCCAGAATCTATGAGTTCATCCTTGATTCTCTCCACAAAGGCAGCTCAGGATCGCAGAGAAATGAAACGATGCCACAACATGGCAAAACCCGAAATATGCATCACTAACGTTGGTTTCACACCCGTCACTGCTGTTCCATTATCATAATTAGAATAAAATCAAAGTACTTATTGACTCTGTATCCAGTATTTTCTTCTCTTTTACAGTCACACATGGCAGAAAAAAACATATCATAACCTATTTATTGTCATATTTTTTGTGTTTGTACTGTATTTGATAGGTAAACATGCTGTATCAGCACTAAGGATGTAGTGAGTACAAAATGGTTATTTGGTTAAATTTCTTGATTATTGATTTTCTTCCCGTTCTTTCCCTGTCCACTATCATAAGGGTTGAGTTTTTTATACTATATAGACTTGATGGTTTTACACTTCTTTCACACTGTTAAACAAGACAATTACCAGGTGTGGATGAAGGAAATAGACATGAACCAACATGCACACATTAGTGTAATTATCTTAATTGTACAAATTGTTTTCTTTAACCTCGAATGGGCCCCTGATATTGAAATACTTTAGAGTTACGTCAGAAGCGGGTCCTCTCTACAGATGCTGAGATGTTTTTCATTGTAGTCCAAACTGGACTGTTTTCTGACAACTGAAGGCTTCCACAGGTTCTCTTTCAGCTTTGGACGGGAAGGCGGAGGTGAGGGATATTCAGCTGCCACGTGCAACTTCAATATCCCTAAATTCTACACACTGAACCTTTAATACCTGGTCTTAGTACTAACCAGAAAACTAAGGCCAAAATATCATCACACAATAAAGTCTATGGTCCACACAAAAATGCCCCTCATAGAATGACAAAGTGCGGCTATTAGATGCACTGTATGAATGTGTGTGTGAATGGGCGAATGTAAAACTGTACTGTAAAGAGCTTTGAGTGGTCATCAAGACGAGAAAAACGCTATATAATTACAAAACCATTTACAATAAGCCTGGAGCTTCTGTGGACCGGGAGTTTGCGTCCTCTTTAAATTAACGAGTTCAAAATTCAGTTTATTCAGATATAAATGAACTAGTTCACGTTAATCTGTTCCGTTATTTATTGGGAGGATTTAGAAGACAAACTTACGATCATGAATTTAGTTATTAATCAATGGTTTCGGGTCATGGTCGCTCCTCTCACCTTAACACCGAGTCCTGACTGTGAGCGTCACATCTCGTGTTGTACTGTGCACAACATGTTGACGAGTCATTTTTCATGATGTTTAAATGTAGCCTCAAACTCTGGAGCGAATCAAACCAACACAAAGTTACTTCATGTGCTGATTAGGTCCTGATAATATGTGATAAGTATTTATTTGTTCAAGTGAGAGCAGAGTGGAGGAAGACACAGAAACTCCAGGTCGGTACAACCCAACTGCAGCTTCTGCTCTGATCACTGACCAGAGAGAAACTCTGTGTTTCACTGTTTGTTTCCAATGTTCTTCAACAAAGTCACTGACAGGCTGCTTCATGTGAACGAGCTGTGATCTCACCACGTGTAGCTGTGAGCAGGTGAGTGGGGGGGTGGGGCCCTGGGGCCTTCAGACTCCCAAAATTACCACAAAATAAATAATATAATAATATTTGTTTCAAAGCCAAATAAATCAAGTCTCCAAGAAAAAAGACATTGACTAGTCAGCACATAATGTTGATGAGCGCCTGGGCTTGGGTTTCCCTAAAGATCAGGAGAACAAGGTAAAGATTTACTTTTTTTCTCTTAAGTATTGTTTCCTGATTTTGCATGGTAACACATCAAAGCATAGCATGAGAGATGGATGGAGTTGATGTGCTAATAGTCCAATAAAACCAAGTATATTTCCTGTCAGCTTCCCTCTTTAGCAATGTGCAATATTGAATTAGCTTTGACCCCTAAAGAATGTTTGTATTAAACTATGAAATGGTCTCAATCTCCTTATTCGCCTTCACTCAATGTTTCTCCTCCCTCTCCCTCTCTCCCTCTCCCTCTCTCAGCAGCAAAATGACAGGCTGGAGGTGGGATCACATCAGATACCATGCAGCAAATCCAGCCACAGCAGCCATCCAAGTCGCAAACAGAACGAGTTGACTGGTATATGCTGTTCCACTCGACGCCGCTGGATGCACAAAAAGAGAAAAACAAACCTTAACAACAACAACCTCACAACAGTTCCTCATAGCAGCATGATGCATACAAAGAGATGTATAAAAACCTACTCATTTCTGCATCATAGTAGAGACATTTGCTGATGTAACCACCCGTGGCTCTGTGGACAGGCAAGCCAGCATCTAAAACATCCTCCTGGATGGCTCCCTGTGTGAACAGTCAGGTGGCGGCTCGCACAGAATTTGTGCTTCCGTCTCAGGTGTGTCCCTGAGGTACACGCTGTGGTGATAGACTGCGGTTAGAGTCAAAGATAAATCAAAAAAAGATTAAATTATCAGGTGCACAATTCAGAAAGCACCGCAAAGTAGAGGAGGAGAAGAAAGAACAATATAGAGGTAAGAATCATCCCTATTGTGGACATCATTAATGTTTATTTTTGACCACATGATATGCTAACAGTACAGCTGATTTCAGACTCTTTTTATATTTTTTATTATATATTCTTAATGTTTTTGATAGCTTACAATTTTGTCTGCCTGTGTGTGCATCTGTATACAGTCCAAAACTTCTTGGGGATGCATGACAGTGTGCGTGTGCATGTTTGGGGGGGGCTCCAATTTGAAATCTCTCCTAGGACGCCAACATTGCCAGGGCCGGTCCTGCAGTGTGGCAACCAAGGCAGCTGTGGCAGGTTCTGTTGACACCGGAGAAGCCTCTACGAGCTGCCGCTGCCACGATCTGAGCCCTTTCTATAAAATCAGGGTTCATGTACCACAGCCAGAAGAAACCGTGGGAGGAGAGACCACACACTCAGTGTTATGCTGCGAGGGGAATGGTGCGAACCACTGCGTCCTCTAGATGTCGCTGTGTCCTACAGTCGTGCCTTCGACACCACAGGGGACGAAAGGAAGTGACGTAGCTGTGGTCTGGTGTAAAATGGCGACGGTGTTGCGAAGATAAGGCTCAAGGGACGAGATTGAAAAGCTACGGGGAAAGCTTTACCTTTACAAGTGGAAATCAACGTTTGATATTTTGTATATCTGTTGTTGATCTTACTAAGGTAAGAAGCTGTTAAATACTGCAATATTTAACAAGTCAACAGCTCGGTTAGCTTAAAGCTAACAGCCAAAGCTTCTGTTTTATCTTCTATGAATGTGAACACAATGCAAGTGATGCTGGGTGAACATGAGTAAGAGGACAGGAGAATGACCATTCCCCGGACAGATGATGTCTCTGACGATCACTTGTGTTACTCTTCTTGGTTGATCATGTGACTATGTTTGTTTTCGTTGCGGCAGGTTCAGTCATGAACGAGCAGCTCGGCACCACCGAGCTGCCCAGCGCCACCTCGGAGGGCATCGTGGGCCTAGATGAGCCCAAGAAGATGACCAGGGAGGACTGGAGGAAGAAGAAGGAGCTGGAGGAGCAGAGGAAGCTGGGAAACGCTCCAGCTGAAGTGGACGAGGAGGGAAAGTAAGTGAGGGTAGAAATGATGAGTTCCTACATGCGTCACATCTGCATTAAAATGTTTCCAAGCACCCTTAAACATCTAATCCTACCCTTACCTTGAGCTTAAAAACATTCTTGTCAGCACCAAGGTTGTACTTGAATATATCTGTGTGAGCACTTATCATTTGCTGAATTCCATAAAACCTAACAAACTCAAAGGTCTCAGAGAAGCCTGAGTTCATTCTCAAGGTAACTTTAATATGCACATATGAGGCATTCCGACACATCTTCCTTTCCCAATATTGATTTTGATTCCTGGTCTTTTGCGTTTTAACCAGTACGAGTATCTATACCTGTGTATTTACAAAAATAGCCTCTTATATAAAGTATTTTAACATCAACATCCTACTAACCCTGAAGAGATCTGATGATTAGTTTCACTGTTCTTTAAGAGAATACAACATAGAAGATCATCAAGTTTGACAGTCATGGCTGTAAATGAACACAAATAAATCTAAGATAAGCAATGCACTATTCTTGCATTCGATACACATTGCTGGTTTACTCGTGGGACCAGAAAATTTGAAATACTGGCAAAAATGCTGAAATTTTATCTAGTTCTAACGTTCCAATACTGGAAATCCAGCGGGGGATCTCCTGCTGTGTTCACATATCGACATCTCCTGGATTTCTACGGACGGATAAAGTCCCTGGAGAAAATGCAGAAGAACATGTCTATATAAAACTCTGTGATGACTTGATGGATTGGATTTGTAATGGTTTTACTCCTGAATTTCATCCAATTGTTACTATGAAGCTACTGTTCAGTAATGTGGACCGCTTGTTCTGCTTCATCTCTCCAGGGACATTAACCCTCACATCCCACAGTACATTTCATCAGTGCCATGGTACATCGACCCGTCTAAAAGGCCCACTTTAAAGCATCAGAGACCACAGGAAGAAGAAGAGGTGCCATACTCAAGCATCGGAGAGTGGTATAAAAGAGGAGTGCAGGAGGTGAGAATGAATCAAGATGATTAGCTTTCATGTGGCTGCATCAATTCAACTGTAAAGTTATAGCTTCCTTGTATGTCTCCACACAGAAGCCTGTGACCACTAAATTTCGTAAAGGAGCTTGTGAAAACTGTGGTGCCGTGACGCATAAAAAGAAAGACTGCTTGGAGGTAAAAGAACAAACACAATTTTCATCTCTTTCTATCTTCCAGCACAGACTCTCACTTTTTATGTAGTACAATTGTACAATGTTATACCTTAATTTGTGTCTCGTCAGCGTCCCAGAAAAGTCGGAGCGAGGTTCACAGGCTCAGGAATAGCTCCAGATGAACACTCTCAGGTCCTGCTTGATTTGGACTACGATGGGAAGAGGGATCGCTGGAATGGTTACGACCCAGAGGACCACCATCGCATTGTGGAAGAGTATGCCAAAGTAGACCTGGTGAGTAGACCAGTTAATTAAATCTGGTTTAACTGGGGAGCGATTGTTTCCTTGATATTTTGAGAACACCGTAAAACTCTGCCAACCTTCAAGCATGCTCTTGTTTTGAAACATTCAAATTAGAGCCGGGATCCAACAAGGTAGATAAAGCCACTGTTAAACTGAACATTTTATTGGTGTATTTGAATCAATAAAATGTATATCTGGCAACCACAAATCCCACATTAACGGTGGGAAAACTTGAGTCAGAATGGTGCTCAGTTACAGGCACTCTGACATAAATCAGGTGTGATGGCACAGTGGGGTTCAAAAAAGGTTATTTTGGTGGTTTTGTTTATTTGTCAACTTCTTCATGAATCTGAGTTTGTCTTTGTCTTTCAGGCCAAAAGGACTCTCAAGGCACAGAAACTTCAGGACGAGTTGGCGTCTGGAAAACTGGACCAAACTGTAAGTTTTGTCCAGATTGTAGTAGGACTGGATTATATTGACAAGAGGTAAATGCAATATCTTGGCTAGAAAACTAACACTACAAATTTTGCATCCCTTTTCTGCAGGAGTGGGAACATGACAGCGAAGATGAGGATGAAGATAAATATGCAGATGACATTGATATGCCTGGTCAGAACTTTGACTCCAAAAGAAGAATTACAGTCAGAAATCTGCGTATCAGAGAAGACACAGCTAAAGTAAGAGTCACACAATTGTTGAACTAGTATTTCACTTTTATACAGGAGACCTTTGGTCGCTTGTAATGTCCACATTTAAAGCTGTACGTTTAAGTGAGTGTCAAGGGAATGTTATTGTTCGTATTCTGAACTTGTGTCTATCTCTCACAGTACCTGAGGAATCTGGATCCAAACTCAGCCTACTATGATCCAAAGACTCGCGCTATGAGAGAGAACCCATACTCCAACACTGGCATGAACCCTGATGAGTAAGTTACTGCCACTATGTTTCCTGATCACTTGCCTCTCATTGGCTCACATTGTTAACATTTCCTGCTGTGTCTATCACAGGGTGGGGTATGCTGGAGACAACTTTGCTCGCTACAGTGGGGCCACAATCACCATGGCTCAAACACAATGTAAGTCACTTAGATACCTAGCAGCCACTTCAACTCCTCTCCCTCTCCACTCTCTTTAACACTGACATAACAAGAAGAATTACAAGTATTTAATTCAAACTCTGACTGATATGGTTTTTGGGGGCCGATACAAATTTAAAAAGTGACTTAAAAATGTCCATATGTTGACTGAAATATATATTTCAGAAATTGGCAATGATTCTTCAAATATTGGTTATCAAACCCTTGTGATAAAGAAATGTAATTGAGTTTCTATATTTTACAGTTTAACCATAAACATGTAGAAGTGCAACATGTACCCCATAGTGATTGTCAATGCCTCATCTTGTGACAGTGTTTGCCTGGGAGGCCTACGAGAGAGGATCGGAGGTTCATCTGCAGGCTGACCCCACCAAGCTGGAGCTTCTCCACCTGTCCTTCAAAGACAAAAAAGAGGACTTTAAGGAGCAACAGCGGGATAGCATCTTGGAGAAGGTGAATACCTGATATCATCTTCTGTTTTAAACCCTCGGGCTGGTAACTAAAGTCCGGTACACACATCAGACATCTCATCAATGTGTTTTTATGTTTTCAAATGCACATATTAAATTTTTTCCCTCTTATTTTCCTAACTATAGAAAAATACACGGTATGTTTGTTATTGAAGGACATATGCTAATATTCGGGATAGCAGCAGAAACATTGAGAGATCATCATCATCACACATTAAACAATATGGGCAGTGTAAACAAGGTCTTAACAGGCTTTGTATCTGACTTACAGGCTCGGGCAGAAGCAAATGTTTATATGCTTGCCACACACAGCACTTGTAGTCCTCAAAAATAGAATAGTAAATAATCTTTAAATATCAAAGAAAATTACGTATTATACTATTTGGTTCGCGATTTCCCCTCAATTGCAGATTTATCAGATTTTTATCCCTTTCTTTGGTCTCTCAAACCATATTTGCTGACAAGCATTTATAAACAAAAAGCCTTTTTACACTCTGAGAGTGACTTTGATTTTGCTCCGAACAACAATTGCATTATTATATGATGTTATACGTCCTTAAATCTCATAGCATTGGAATTTGGAATACATGAATTTGTGTTATCACAGTAGCCAGCCAGCATGTGACAGTTTGGGTCCATTTATCTGACGTGATCTAGTACTACTGTTAAAGATGAAAGATTTCAGTACATTTCTTTAAGCCCCAAATGGTGTATAGAGGCCTATAAGAATTCATACTGGCTGATGACTTAATTATATTTGTGCTTTTGTGTGTGATGATCAGTATGGAGGTCAAGAACACTTGGACGCTCCACCACGGGAGCTGCTGTTGGCCCAGACAGAGGACTACGTGGAGTACTCTCGTCACGGCGCTGTACTGAAAGGACTAGAGAAGGCTGTCGTCCGCTCCAAGTACGAGGAGGACGTGCTAATCAACAACCACATGGTAAGAGCGACAGAATGGACTAAAGCTTTTGCTGATTTTCCACACATCTTATTCAAAGTGTATTCTAAAGAAGATCTTGTGTTTGTTTAGTGTATTTGGGGCTCTTACTGGAAGGACGGCTACTGGGGCTTCAAGTGTTGTCACTCCATGGTCAAACAAAGTTACTGCACAGGAGAGACTGGAATTTCTGTGGTAAGTAATATTTTTTAATGTCTATGTTTCATACCCACTTTATCTGATGTTTTTCTAACTTAAACTGGTTTTATTTAATAAAAAAAAACTACAGAACAACACAGACTGTGTTCCATTTGAAGAGGATCTCACTGAACCACAGGAGGAAGAACAGCCCAAGACTCTGCTGGAGGTAAGTGATGCTGAGATTTCTATTTGCACAAGTCAATGATAGGGTGTAAGACAACACAAAAATCACTGTTCTGTACATACCTCGGTTTTGAGGTCACAGCTCTGTAAGTTTGCGGTACATTAGAAACAAGGAAAAGAAAACATTAAACTAATTTTGTATTTCTTTTTATTCAACCCTGATTAACTATGGCTGTGTCTTTCTTACCTTAGTTCATTTTACAAAAGTAAAATAACAAAATAAACACACTCATCAATATATACAAATGGGGAAAAAAATAATATCCATTAAGGTGCAGCATGTAGAAATTAAATGTTCTTAAACTGCACCGTTATTGTAATGTATAATATAACACTCTCAGGCTAGGGACAGAAGTTTATAAAGGTTTAAAACGAGTCAGCATGTTCCATGTGCTTCCAGCTACATGTCCGATTGCAGTTGCGCAATGTCGGCTTTTATACGATCCACTTGTCTTCGTCCGTCGTCATTATAGTATAGAGTTAACACACAGAATGGACTTAAATGTTAAGGGCTAGGGTTTTCACACTCCTTTTTCTCTGCGGTCGTTATGACCACGAGTCGACAGCACATCCGGTCCTTCGCTAAAGTTGTCGGTTGGAATTTGAGAGCCACACACACACAAGTTCGGCACGTGAACTCGATGCAAATATCTTCCGGAAAGGCCCGTACTGGAAATTCCTTGGTTTGGATAATGTATTGTTACACCTTACTTATGTTATAATGTTATTGTTTTCACTCACCAGATGCATCGTGATAAGTTGATGAAAGAGAAAAAGAAGAAAAAGAAGAGCAAAAAGAACAAGAAGCGCGGCTCTGACAAGAGCGATTCAGACGACGAAGAGAAGAAGAAGGAGAAGTTGAAGAAGGTAAAAATCTGGCTTCATCTTTGTGTATCTCTGGTTTTGGCTCATTTCTGCAACTGACCTCCAACATCTTTCTCTCTGCCAGGCCCTCGAAGCAGAGGACAAACACAGAAAGCACATAGATGCAATAATGCAGATAGATGAGAGGAAGAGGCCGTACTCCAGCCTGCAGGAAGTGAAGGCGCCCACCGAGGAGGAGCTGGAGGCCTTCCGCATGAAGCGCGGCCGAGTGGATGATCCCATGGCATCCTTCCTTGACAAGTAACCACCTCCCCTCCCTGCTGACTCTCCTTGACTCTCCCCTTGGTATTAATGCATTTTTATAAATAAAATATATTTGACTACATTGTGTCATGAAAGAGAGTTATTGTTTTCCAGGGATAATGTACACTTATCAACACCACTGTAAATATGCTCATTTAATATCATTTCCAAGCTTTTGGAGAATTACTGATCTTTAATATTTAAATACTTTTGCTGCTGTCTCTGCTTTAATATATTTCCAAATCTTCCTTTATAATACTAAAGGTAAATATTCTGTATTCTCTTATAACACTACCCCCACTCTGGATGGCAATTATTAAACAATTCTAGTCCAGCAGAGTAACATAGATTAACATGTGTCTTTACATACAGGTATATAATCTTCATTTGCATTCAGCCCATTTGAGAAGATTAAGTATAACCAGCAGATTTCAAGTCCATTGCAAGTGGGGCAATTGCAAAAAGTGTAGCTTCTCAATGCAAATACAATCATGTAAAAATCTACTCTTTCCTATGTGTGCATATTACAGTGGAGCATAACAAACCCTGAGAAGGCATCAATAACACCCATTGTACAGGCTCTGACATACTTTGAGCTCTAAATTGACGATCAGAAGCATTCTAAACTAAACTTCTCTATAATACTGAGAACATTACCTCTAACAGAAAAATATCACAATTACAGCTATTGGTTACAATGCTTGTGATAATTAACCACTACTACTCAGGTCTACATACAAATGAACCATTAGCTCTGAATATGGTCTTTTAAACCCTGGAAACTCTCCATGAACTGCTGAACTCCGCGAGCCACCCACTCACCAAACTTAGCAGGTATTCTTCGCTGGCGGCTTGGCCTTAGGGAATGATTGATCTGATGACGTTGCTCTGCCACACCACTATCCTGAGGGACCCCAAGAGTGGTAGAGTCCAGATGAGGAGAAGTGGAGGAAAGGGATGCAGCAGCTGCAGGGATGTCCACTACTGATGAGGTGCAGCTCGAGGCTTCCTCTGTGTCAGTGTTAGAGAACACATGAGATAGACCCAGGATAGGGTCTGCAGGATCCATGTCCAAGACTGGGGTTGACACCTCCATCAGTGTGTCCAGCTCCGAGCCTGTTCCATGGACTAGGTGTTGTCCAAGAGGATAAGACAGCGATAGGGCTTTAGCTGGTCATGGTGAACACATTTCGCCTTGGTCTTAAGGCCTATATGGATGCAATACACCAGATCACCCAAATGTCCCAGGAGGAAGCATGGTCCTCCATGTGATGGGAGCAATTTTCTGACCTTAGTCTTTACTCTCAGTTTGCCTTTGATTAGGTACCACACAGCATCACCAATTTGGTACTGTGTGCATCACCAGTTCTTGTCATATTGTCTCCTTGCACGTTTCATAGACTCACCAAGAGTGTCTCTGGTGATTTGATGCGCACTCTTGGAGGTATTGGACATACTTGCGGGCTGAGGGGACTGTGTCAGGGTCCAGAGGTAGGCCAGCTACCAGGTCCACTGGCTCACTTGTCTATCTCTGGTTTTGGCCAATTTCTGTGACTTTCTCTCTGCCAGGCCCTCGAAGCAGAGGACAAACACAGAAAGCACATAGATGCAATAATGCAGATAGATGAGAGGAAGAGGCCGTACTCCAGCCTGCAGGAGGTGAAGGCGCCCAAAGAGGAGGAGCTGGAGGTCTTCCGCATGAAGCGCTGCCGGTCAGATGATCCCATGGCATCCTTCCTTGCAAAGTAACCACCTCCCCTCCCTGCTGACTCTCACCATGGGATTAATGCATTTTTATAAATAAAATATATTTGACTGCATTGTGTCATGAAAGAGAGTTATTGTTAGGTGCTTATTTGCCAATATCGTCTCATAGAAACCTGCAACACGAGAAGCGCTGATGTCATTTCTGTTCACACTGTGATCTCAGGGCACTGCCTCACCCAACAGCTGGAACATTGTTATGACTGCACTTGGCTCTGCTTCCCTGAGATAAAAACAAACACATTTCATACACTGCTGCAGACCGCTGTGCTGTGCTGTTAAATGTGCACTTGTAAGATGAACACACCTCTGGTTATATTATTGTTAAAAGTAAAAAGATGAAACTTAACTTTATTACCATATACGAGAAAACCTATAGCTCTATTCTCTTTTTTCATAATATCTGATATGTAACATTTATTTTCCCATAGAGTTTGATGCTTCATCTGTGCAATACAGTCGCACCGACATGAAAACAATGACATCATGGTGAAAAAATGTTCTGGCAGTGTACTTGCTTAAACAGGGCGGATGTTGTGCACTGTGACTTCACATTTGTTTTCAGTTTTCTCTTGGAGACTTATCTCACCCGATACTGGAAAGTCATGTAGAACGCCTGTGTTCTCAAGTGCAGAGAAAGGCTTGGGATTGGGACATCATTTCTAAACTGGTGAGTTGTTTATCTGCGTGTTTTTAAATGTCATGTGCGATCCCTGTTCTATAACATGCTGCATTCTTTTTTGCTTTGTAAGCATGCGGTCGTTGCATGAAAGGACGTTTAAGATAACTGTTACTGTTAGTGCAGTGGATTACAGCAGCGGATTATATGCATGTGGATTGCCATGGTTTTTGTTTCACATTTACCTTATCTGATTGTGACCTGCACACGACACCCAAATCAAATCTCTGCTGATAAACAATGACTTTCCCTGTTCCTGTCGGGACTCCACAGTGTCCAACATGCTCCAGATGTGTGTGTTGCTCTGTTTGCTGTCAGTTGTCATCCCCCAGTCAACAAATTCCTCATCCAAGAAAGGTCGCAACATCACCATCCACTCCTCCCAGCTGGTTTGCAGTCTGCCAGGTCCAGTGGGGCCAGTGGGGAACCCAGGAGCCCATGGATCCCCAGGGGCCATGGGACCCATGGGGCCGCCGGGGAAGGATGGGCCGGATGGGAAGGATGGGGAAAAGGGAGAAAAGGGAGATGGAGGTAGTTATCTGACAAATCTTTTCTATCAATATGTTTGAATCAGTTTTTTCATTCTCTTTAATCTTTAAGAATATCTGTTCTGTATGACATACCCCATCAAAAACCCAATTTCCAACCTCCAGGGCTCAAAAATAGTTTTTGTTTGTTTGCGAACATCAAAAAAAATCATGATTTTACACTGACAATCAGGTCCACTTTAATGATAGGAAGCAACCTGTTCCTGTCATGAAACACAGGTTGACTGATGAGCTCTTCTTTGACTTGTTATATTGATTATTTGTGATCAGTATAACATGTGACTAACATTGACTTGTCATAATTTTGTCATGATTGTCAGGGGATGCAGGAAGGACTGGGAACCCAGGGAAACCTGGTGTAAAAGGCCGTGAAGGTTTTATCGGCAAGGCCGGACCCCGGGGGCGGAAGGGGCTTCGTGGAACGCCAGGGTTGGCTGGAAAGCGGGGACCAAAGGGAGTGCTGGGTGACGTGGGCCAAGAAGGGGCCCCTGGTGGCTGCAACTGTAATAGAGCGGCCCGCTCAGCCTTCTCCGTGGCCATGACAAAGAGCTACCCCAAAGAACGAATGCCCATCCGCTTCAGCCGGATCCTGCTAAATGAAGGAAATCACTACAATGTCAGCAGTGGGAAATTTGTCTGCATTATTCCTGGAGTCTATTATTTCACTTATGATATCACTTTGGCAAATAAACACCTGGCCATCGGGCTGGTGCACAATGGAAAGTACAAGATCAAGACTTTTGATGCAAACACAGGAAACCACGATGTGGCATCTGGCTCTACGGTTCTCCACCTGCAGCAGGGAGACCAGGTGTGGCTGCAGATCTTCTACTCGGAACAGAACGGACTCTTCTTTGACCCTTTCTGGACAGACAGCACCTTCACTGGCTTCCTAATCTACCCGGACCAGGACTTTCTCAATGAAGCTGACAGCAAAGCAAATGCTAAGGATGACAGTTAACTCGGACAAAATTTTGGGATTATTTTGATTTTATAATTTACTCTTTCCATTGACTTTATTTCATTTTTGAATAGATAGGTCCCCTGCTGAAGGCCTCAGTGACGTGTTGAGTTCTGACACTAGGGGGCACCCAAGGAAAGAAGAAACGCAACAACGTTTGGGAAACCACTCAGCAATTATGTATCACTCATGAAATCACAAATCCTGACAAAATCTTTTCCAAAAATTAATTCAAGAATGGACTAAATATTTAAAATAACTTTGTTTCATTAGATTAATACAGTTTACAGGAGCTGTGAGAATGCTGTTAGTTTTCAATAGGGGCAAAGAGCCATAGTCTCTGATGCAGCCACAACAATAAAACTCATATCAGTAAAAATTGTATATCTCAGTCTAGGGGAAACCTGAGCATAACAGAAAGTTGGCTTCTCTTGGTTCTCCACAGTTTTACATTTATTTAATCTTTCAGTCTGTGCATTTTTTTTACCTTCTGTTCTGCATTTTGTTCACCCTTGTTTCATAGCTAGTCTCGTAAAACAATTATGGTTGGGTTGGGGTCCATTTAAATGATGATCCCTAGCATTAATCATTCAGCCAAACGATTGTTTCCCAACAGATGTTTGGTTTTGTATGGTGAAAACTCTTAAAATGTTTAAGTTCCAATTAAGTACAATTCAAAGCTGTTGTTTTAAAGTTAAATGATTTGATCGTCTGAAATGTAAAGTCTGCAATAAGTAAAATATTTGACATTTTAAAAACAATGAAGTATTGAATTTTCTTGCTGAACTAAACTTAATCAAAATTCTTACACATCCAACACATCAAATTTTTACAATGTAAATCAAATACAGCTGGTGCCAACTCTACGATTGTGTTGCACTTGTAGTTTGCTTTGCTCCCACCCTCTGTCCAGTGGAGCCTGATGGGATTTAAATCTGGAGACTCTACTGCTCTTCATCACGTTAAGACTCCTTCATTTGTTTCATTAGGGCCCAAGCACTGACAGTGCGAAGCATTGCTTTTCATTTGATTATTCAGGAAAATATATATACGTTTTTGACAGCTTGAACATACTAAAAAAAAATGACTAAACTTTGTGGGAGAGTCAGGCCTGATGAAAATGTACATATTGTGGAGTAATTCAAAATTCGGTTCACACGTGTACGAAGTCGGCCGTTTTGGATTTTCAGGCAATTTTGGCTGTTTTTAACAAACTCATCCTAGAATTTCATCGGATTAACTTCAAATTTGGTGAGTGGAGATTAAAACTTACTCAAATTGTGAGTTTTGTCACACGGTGTGACCTGGGCGGGGTGTGACAGCCCTAGTTTATATTATTATATTTTGAGTCAATATGTATCTGTGGGATCAACCCCTGTCCAACCAGTCCGTCTTCCATTGTTATCCTTTTGTGATTGCAACATACAGCCCATCTTCTTACAGTATTGTTGTGGTAACGTATCAGATGGTGTGATAACACTATTTGACTACCTTTGCACAGATACAGTGTTTGCAATGAGCACAAATTGTTGCACTTATTGGAGTTGTTTACAGTAACTAATGTCATTCACTTCCATCACTGCTGGAAAGCTGTTTATTAACCAATAACTTATTCTCCAAATAGGCCTATTTTCTACAGAACCTATCTGTAATTCTGGAGAAAGAAAAATGGATCAATATCACATTATAATGTAAAATATATCATGTTTTAATGTGATAACTTGTGGTTTAACAATAAAACTAACAAGAGAGAGTTATCACATTTTCACATGAAATGTTTTATGTTTCAAAATAAGTTGTCACATTTTAACATGAAAAGTTGAATGCATTAACATGACGTCTTTTTATAATAAGTTATCATATTTTAAGGAGATACTGGTCAGTTGTTTTCTTGTTCTAAAGTGGCATTAATATGCTTTTGTAATCTAGGGTCAGGGTTAGTAATGTACAAAATTACAAATGCTGTGACCTAATTTTGTTTTACTTAAACTTTTGCAGTTTCGTATTGTACCATGTAAATTCATTCACTGCTCTTTAACTGTTTAGAAATGTCAACACAAGCCAGCAAAATGAAAAAGGAAGAGATTGGGTGTTTGTAGTTCCGTCGCTGACCTCTAAAGGACTACAACTCCCAGGCTGGAGGAGGGACCTTCACGTCGAGGCGCAGGAGCCTCGTCTCTCCGCAGCAGCAGCAGCAGCTGGTGCAGCCGAGGAGGCGACTGTGTTACCGCGGAGCCACCGGAGAGGAAGCGGCGGAGCGCGAGCTCTCGGGGAAAAAGTGTCAACAGTTTGGGGGAGACGGCTCGGCCCGACGCTCGGCTCCGGGACTCGGTGGTGGCAGCGGCTCGGGGAACTTGTCAGCGGCTTCTAAGTTTGCGTTTAAAACCGGGAGGTTCGTCTCAAAGTTGAGCCGAGGAGGAGTTCTCTCATTCAGGATGTCGGACTGAGACAAAGGGTCTGGGGGGACATTCCCGTCGGAGCGGTGAGCGGCACATGTGTGGACCGCGGCGGTGCAAAGTTGAGCAGGTTCGTGGAGCTGTAGCCGGGATGTGCTGAGTGTTTGTGGGGAGGTTGTGAGGTTTTACGTCGGTGTGTGTTTTTGTTCTGGAGCGAGGCTACTCTGCCTGTGTGTGTGCGTGTGTGAGAGAGGACAGTTAAGTTGTGTAGTCTCACTGTTTGTCTCGTGCTGCAGGCGCCTTCTGAATGATAACCCGTATAAGGTTGTGTTAGGTTTGTTAGTAAATGTGCAAAATCGTGTTAAACTGGCTTCAGACTAAAGCTGCGTTGATTCGTTTGACCAGTAACGTGGTCCAGCGAGCCTTTCAACTGGGCCATTTAAATTCCCGAGCAGAGAAAATGGCCTATGCAGCTAAACAGACCTGTGCGAGATGTTAGCAAACTTTGTAAAACCTCTAGATTTCTTTAAGTTTAGCTTCAAACCACAGCCATGCTCTGACTAACAAAACCACACATAGCTGATGAAATTAAAATTAATACATTTAATCAGCTATTTCATACAAAAACTTAGATTCAGTTTGGTTTTCTCAGTTGAAAACTCTGCATTCTCTAACAATCCTCAAATTTCTCATAAAGTCACTGAGCTGAAGTGTCTGATCTGTGTCTTGTTGTGGACTTGTGTGTCTCCGCAGGTAACAAGTTGACTCTTGAACTCTCCTCTGGATGGGAAAGATGGAGAGGGAGCTGCAATGGTGGAAAGGCCAGCTAGCTGCAGATATCCACCAGTCCCTCCGCATCAAGGTGAGTGTGGCGATACAACAACAGTAATGATCTCAATATCATTTTCAACAAATGCAACACAACAAAAGTTGATTTCTCATGATGAATGCTCAATGAGGAGGTATAGCACATAATTGATCCACCGGTTTTTAAAGTGTTTGACATTCTCTGCCCATAAAGAAGAGTTTAAAAACATTAGGAGGGAAAAAATCAAGCCTTTAAACTTAACAAAAATAAATAATGTGACATTTATCATGATAATTATCCATATCGATTGCTATGAGCATTTTAACTTTATCATGTTTGGCCATCTTGACAGATTTTAGCCAAACTTTTTTTCACTGTGTCTGTGAAACAAAAACTGAGTCCCATGAAATTGATTTAAGGTATGACAAGCTGTACCAAACACCAACCTGACAATCAGTGTTTGTTCTGCTGTGAAGTGTATTATTGTGCACCTAAACTAGACCAAGCTAAATGACGAGTGGATTAATCACTTGATTCCTCCCTGACCCCCACAGCATCCTTCGGCCTAGTTTTCTGGTAATTCATTTTTTTCGTTTTTTGTGTTAAATTTTTTACATTAGACAAACACACGGGGTGAAAACAAAACCTTTGTGGCGCAGGTAATAAAATACATCTAAATCGGATTTGTTGATTTCAAGTCAAAAGGAAAAGGATTTATTACTAATTTAATTCTTTTTATATCAAAAACAAATCAAATTTCTTTGGGCTTTGGACGTTTTATTAAAATTCGTAATGGGCTCTGAGAAGATTGTGATCTTTTTAATTGATTATTCCAGAAAATAATTGGCTAATTATGAAATTAATCGTATCGTCATCCTATTTTCAGATTTACTATTAATCCATTAACGTTTTAATGATTAATCAAGAAAACATTTATAAGGCAGTCAAAACAACTTGGACATTGTGAAGCCAGACATCTTTGTTCCACATATATCCCACGCAGTGTATTCAAAGTTGGGAAGTTAAAATAATTACACGGGCCGGTTGTCTACTTAAACATGGTCTCAATTAGATTACATGGTGGAGTTAAGGCTCATTAATTGAGAATGTCTTAATTAACCTCCAAGCATGATCATATTTCTTCCCATGTGTCCCCTTTTTAATGGAGACATCTGTCACTTGACTGGCATCTTCTAGCTGAGGCTCTGCTGCCAGCTCAGCACATGGGGAGCTGAATACAGATCAGGTTTGAGACGTCGGGCGCCTGAACCTGCGAGAGAGGTTATGTGTATTTATGTGGAGAAAGAGGACTGTAGTGAATCCGATATTTGTGAGCCTCACAATGAATCATTCACTTACACACAGTTTGATTCATTTGTGTTCATGCTGGACAGTGTCTGACTCAGAGCGAGCTGTCAGTTGGAGTGAGGATCTGTACGCAGAGCTGGAAACTAAACAACACACCCACTCTTTTCTCCTATGCTGTAATGAAAGAGGGTGATAGCGTCAGTCTAATGTCAGGTCTGATCTCCTTATAACAGAAGTTTGGTTTAAATCCTGAGCAACAGGCCCGCCGCAGTTAGTGCTGTGTAATGAAAAGTGAGAATTCTGTATAGTTAGAAAAGAGAGCAATACGATTCATGTGGTGAAGTGAGAAATGCCAGAGACTAATTAGAGAGACAGATAAGGTTTGTTGTTTTTATTTAGGAGCTGGTAGAAGACAACACACTGTAAAGTTGTTTCACAACTGATTATAAAATTACACTAAGGAAAGCTAACAGAAGTTATGCACTGTTTCTAAATTGATTTCGTTATACTTCTAGATTTAATACAATATGAGAAGATAATGGGAGCTTTCTGGCATTTTATATATTTTTTTAATCGTACCTCAGATACTTCTGCCACATACTGACTTTTACTTTCTTATTATGCCAACAGAGCATCTTGTTTTTCTTCTTAAGCCTGAAATATTTGGATTTAAGGACTCATAAACTAACACGAACATGGATTTTTATGTGTATGATATGGGTAATTTGTTTGTTGATGCAATGAAGCAGGGCTCATTTATTTAAGGTAATTCAAAATGCTTTACGTGGAGTAGAGAAACATGATGCAGTACAAAAAGCAACAGGATTTAAAAATGAGCAAAATTAAATACGATAAAAAAACAATAAGATTAGAGGGGTCCAGTGCAGTTCGTGATACGAGTTAACATTCCAAAACTAAATTTACTCCACATGAACTTTTCCTTTTTTTCAACTGTGAAAATTTGCCTTTTCTTTGCGTCATGAATTTAAAATGGCTTTGGGTTTTGGTCACCTCGGCTTCTGTCGAGTTAAGAGGAGGTGAAATGGGTGTCTGTGTTAACATTTCCTGCTTGGCTCCTGCTCCCCCACTGTCTCCTCCAGCCTTAATGACGCTTGCTGCAGTGATAATGCCCTGATGTGGGAGATAGCGGTGGTGTGTAGCATGTGGCAAATTATCAGACATGCAAATCAGGCGGAGGCAGCTGTGGAATCCTTAATTATGGTGCGGGTCCCCCACAAAGGCACCTCTCCACCCACCCACCCCCTGGAGCCCCTCCAGACTTCGGCAGCAGCCCCCTCCTCCCACTGCCCTTGTACCCCGAGACAGACAGATGGACCAGAGGCAGAATCTGAAGCAGTGGGAGGAGAGGAGAGTTTGGGGAGGACTGGGTGGTGTGGTCGGTTGTGGCACCGGGGGTGGAGCTGCTATATGTGGATTTGGGAGTGGGGGTACTGTTTATTTTTGGATTCAATTGAAGTGTCATTCTGAGCATCCTTGTTGTCTAAGTTGTGTTCAAAATAAATAGTGTTACCCTCACAGTGAATTTTATGTTACACAGAGTAGTAACTGTAGCATTGAGATGTTCAGAGCCTAAAGGCAGGGATGTTCCTCAACAACTGTCCTTACGCGATGTGTGTGTATCTGTTTAACTCCTCTGATATAAGGACCCCTCCCTGTTTGATCTAAAGGAGATTAACCAGGAAATCCCCAATCTCATATTAAATCCAGATCAAAAGCCCTTGTTTTTACTGGGATTCAAAAAAAAACATGATTTAAAAAAAAACATTTTTTGAAAATGTTTTTTTGGGGGATTTAGTGGCTTAAGAACTAAGGAAAGTAAGTTTGTGTGTGCATTGTTTCACGGTCTGAGGCCGATTCCGAAACCGGAGCCATGAGCTCTCCTGTTCTCTGCAGCTGATTGGGGAAGAGGCCGATTCAATGCTAATGCCCCGGAGTATCTTCCTTCCACTTTGAAACACATGCAGCTAATTGAACATGAATAGGAGATGTGCTAGGGGTGAAACCTAATCCTATCTACTACTCAACCTCCACACCCCCCTCATCCTCCCCCCGCCTAAAAAACAGACACACACAAACCACTGCCCTCAGCCCACCGAGACCCCTGCAATGACCCAGATTAGCTCCAGTTCTATGCAGCGATGGTGAATACAATTTGTATTTTTTGGTGTTAAATTTAGTTTTATTCCTCACATGAGTATTTCAGACTGTCAGCAGCTCTCCTGAAAGCAGTTTAACACAATCAGCAGGAGAGATGCATTGCTTACTATTATTATGCATATTTTTTTTTACAGCCCCTGTGTTTCTTAACCGCTGCTTCCTGCCCACCCCCCAACTGCCGTCATTTACATCCCTTCTCATTCCTCTTCTCTTCTCTCTGTCCAGGAGCTGAAGTTACCGGTGTACCGGGCTCACTCGCCGCAGATTGGCATGCGACGGTACTTCGCGGACTTGCTGGCCATCCTCAGTAATCGGTATCAGCTATGTCCTACAGCACGCCACCTGGCCGTCTACCTGCTGGACTTGTTCATGGACCACTATGATGTGGCCGTCAAGCAGCTCTATGTGATCGCCCTCTCCTGTCTGCTCCTAGCCAGTAAGTCCCTAGACAGCCTTCCAGCTTCTTCATTGACTCATTCTACATGTCTGTTTTACACTTCAGGTGGTTTTTGAGTGACTAACTCTTCATCTTCCTTATTATTCCGAGACGTGTGTTGAAATTGTTGCTTTGGAAACTACAGTTCTCAAATCCAAATATTGAAACAGTTCAGAGGTAGCTTAACTAAGATTAGATTTGAGGTTGTCATCATAACTTGTAAAATCACAAGAGCTGCAATGTAAATACTCAGAGCTAAAAAAGGAGCCGTGCCTTCGGTTCATACCCAGACGGC
This sequence comes from Pseudopleuronectes americanus, assembly GCA_038501795.1. Lineage (NCBI taxonomy): Eukaryota > Metazoa > Chordata > Actinopteri > Pleuronectiformes > Pleuronectidae > Pseudopleuronectes > Pseudopleuronectes americanus. The sequence goes on from CM076723.1 coordinate 11,737,689, forward strand.
ACAAGGCCCCTAACAAGGCTAATTTGAGTTAGAGACCATGATGGTTTTATTTTTCCGGCTACACTGTTAAAGCTGCAACGTTAGTTTTACGAAAGACCCCTTGTTAGCATTGTGGTGGGATGACTATACCATTGTTTTAGTGGAAACTACAGAGCGTTATCTGTGTAGTTGATTCTAGCTGTGAAAACAAGTCTGGGGCTCTGCTATTATTCTAATCCTATAGTGAATTTCAGATGAACCAGTTTCATGTGGTTAATATATCCTCTTATTAAAACATTTCTAATTTCCCCCCCTTTTCATTTTTATTTTTGAAAACATAGTTGGATGCATTTCATCCAACCCCCACACTAATCCTCTGGTTAATTATTTATTAACACTTTTCTTTGCGATCAATATGTTTTCATACCTAAAAGATTGATTCATACCTACACTTCTGTGGAGTCTGGTATAGTGTATTCCTCTGTGTCACAGACCTCTACTGCATCAGCGTGCCACACCATTGTCCTTAATGATGTGCATTGTTTGTATTTGAATTTGTACAAACATTATACAATGAGCCTTCCCACATGTGTGACCACCATCGGGAGAATTATTATCAGTTTAATAACTGCCCCTGCAAAAAGCGTTTAACAGATATGAATCAGTCTAGTTGAAACTTTGTATTTAACTACGTTTCCTTGTTTTTAAGCCAGTTTCGATTGGTTGTTGTTATTCTGTACTTGTAGCTGCTTTTCTCAAGCTGTCAATGTTTCTGTATGAATTTCGGTTTCACCGCTTTGGTGCTTAGACCAGTAACCATAATTCTCTGCTGTGAAACAGAAAAAAGCTTTATTGCAAAAGCAGGTGTGTTAATCTTTGTCTGGCTGACGCATGGTGCGGCTTGCGTGTTACTTATTAGTGTCTCTGTGTCAGCCTCGTGATTCACCGACAGAGGTTTTCTGTGCATTGATGCAGCCCTCGGCATCATGGGTAATTAGACTAATGATAACGTCAAAGAGGGAGTCTGGAAAAGGGTCCGCTCACTTGGGAGGGCTCAGCATGTGTGCCTGTGTATGTGTAGAGGCACAGAGGCCATCTCTGCTATCAGAGTAGTCTCTGTGGTGCAATATATTTGAATATGACACTTGAAAGAGGTTTTATTTAAAAGCAATCTCACGAGGATCCAAGAATAGCTTTGAGAGTTGGCTCATGAAGTGGTATAAAAATGTAACCTAACCTGGACAGAGGTTCTTCTTTAACTCTCCTTTATCGTTTTTTTTGTAGAATCTTTTGATTGTGGCGTTCAGTTAGTTTGCCTCACTCCTCTTTGCTCTCCTGCCTCTGACTCCTCCAGGGCTCTAGGGAGTCTCTGCCATGATGGATGAAGGCTTGAAAGGGTGTTTGATTCAAAGTTGTCTTGGGTTTTTATCTGTCCTGAGGTGCTTTGGAATCTGGCCTAGTTATTGAACGGCCTCCCCAGATCCCTCTGCCTTCCTTTGACAGGCACATACATTGTCTTTCTTCAAATATTTCTGGCTTCTGCACTCGGTTAATTAATTGCTACCTCTATTGTGCCTCTCAGCAGTCACTGCTTAATCCTGTTACTCCATTGTGGCTGTGTGTTTTTGTGGATGCTTGTGTGTGCATGTGTTTGTTCATGGATGAGCTCCTTTTCATTTGCAAGAGGAAGATTTTTGTCAGGTTTTCGAACCCACAGGGACCGAGTGTTATTGACTGTTGGGTACTTATTAAGAGACCTCACATTATTCCAGAGAACACAATTTTTCAAGAAAAGCTAAATCCTGGAAAATGAAATGTAAGCTTCAGTCAAGGCTGTTTATGTATACACTGCATATTTCCATTTGAAATCACTCAACAAACTTAAATTTCTATTGTGTTAAATTCCATGAAGTCCTGCAGTGATCACATCAGTCTTCCTGACAGATCTTGCTCCCTGGAGTCAGACCTCTGCATATTGCAGCTGTTTGTTATGGTAAATGAGATTGTCGATGTGTCTCTGCTGCCTGCCAGCATAAGACTGCTATGGATTTTTTTTGTTGCTGCAACACTTCCTAATGTATTTATGTATTTAGTGAAGTTGGTCTGTGGATTCCAATAATGAACGGTAGATGCTCGAGCGATCTAATTTGTCATGTCTCCACTGTGACTTATTATTCAAGCTGGATGTCTTCTGTTTTGTTCAGTGAACCTGATCCAATGAAGGTTCTCTAAATCAAAAAAAGAGCATCCTGTGAAACGCACAAGAAGCTCAGTCACTAAACAGTACACTTACATAGGCCTCAGAGCCTGGGGGTAGGGGGGCGGGGGGAACTGTGTGCTGAGGGGCACCTGCCATATGCTCTCCGAGTCAGGCCTCAAACAAAAGCCTGTCAATGCAAGCAGGACAGCCAGCCAGACGCTTCCCAGAGAGGGGGAGGGGAGCAGCAACTGAGGGCTGGAGGTTGAGTGTGCAGGCGTGTGTTTGTGTGTTCGTGGTAGAGACTTGCTGTAAGCTAACCTTGCTAAATAAGGAGATGGTTGCCATGGCAACCTTGCGATAAACCTATGGATTTTTCCCCATCCTCATCACCCTAATTAACATACACATTCAAGTCTAAATTTATTTCCCATTTGAATGGACATTGTTTAACCACTGCACAGCAATTGAACTGGCTGGGTTCTGGTCTTTCTGCGTTTAGCTGCTAGCTGTGTTTCCTCTTCGTACTCTCACCTTGTCAGGGACAGGCGGAAAGAGCCGGTCCTGGGACAGGGCGGCCAGTAAAAGCAGCCCCACATCCCTGGGGGGTTGGGAAATGAGTGGAGCAGTACTTCAAAGCCAGGTCGGCTGCTGATGTTAAACGGGGTAGAAAGGGAGGGAGAAGAGGTGGCCTGCAAAATGGGACATATTAGAAGTGAACCACTCTGCAGGGTGCCCTGAAATGTAGATGAATAGGGAACCCACTCCCACTTTTATGCCCCTCTGAGGTTTGACAGTAATTCTGATGGAACTGTTGTCATGTGTAGCCCTCGACATTAATGAAATTATTTAGAGATGTAGAGATGGGTGTGGACATGTGGGTATCATAAATTATTATCAGATGCTACTAAAACACCAGTTTCATCTTTTATGTTGGGGATGTGTTGTGTAGATTAGATACATTTTGAGATGTAATATTATATCTAAAAATTTAATAATATTTAGTGTTTTGTTGTGTAATGCATGAGGCTCTGTTTGCTCACATTCTCCCTGTGTCGGCCATCATCACCTATATGGCAAGAGCCCCCCCCCCAACACACGCACACAGGCATAGGGCCAGTTTTCTAGGATTCTCTCTGGTCACCCAGGCATTAGCATCAAGGGTCAAGGGTCAGCCTGGGCCTACAATGCGTGAGCTGCAAGGGCCAGGGGTGGCAACACAGAGATTCTGTGAGGGAGCTGTGAGCGATTTCACACTCTCAATGAAAGATGAACCATTAGATAAAGGGAGTTTAACAAGCAAAGGAAATTCCTCTATTGGCTGTCAAGTGAAAGAAGAGGAAAGTAAAGATTAACTTGAGTTATTCCTTATAAATGAATATTTTACTTCATTTGGGACAATCAAAACTGAACTAGAAATTCTGAGTCGATAAAATGGGGATCAACAGAAACAATGTTCTTTGTCTCTGTATGAGAAGGCACCTCTCGGGTTTCCTAACGGCCCCTATCACTCTTAACCACTCCGCACCCTCACCTCCTTCCCCAAGCAGCACACCTGGAGGAGGCGCTGCAACCCAGCCTTACCTCTCCCTAACCCCTGACCTGTAACCCCTCCTGTGTGAGTGGGCCTCCTGTAGTGTCAGTACATGGAAAGGATAGCTGGTGTAGATACAAAATAAAAAGCGAGGCTGTTTTTGTCAGTCATCACTGTGTCTCTTCCCTGTTCGCTGACTTCAGATAGGATCATCAAGTCGCCTGCATTCCAGGTAGTCTGAACTCCCAGGAGAGGAATTCAGTGTTCACATTCAGAAGGACAGCAGAGGTGTTTGCATGTTGCTACAGGGTATCAGTGAGAGGAGGGAAACATTTGAGGAAGTCCAGATTAATGACACTGAAGGAGGCTTCATATTCTTTTGAAATGGGATTATACAAATTGTGAGACAAAGGGTCAAATATCACAATTCTAAAATGAATTGAGATTTCAATGCAAAGTTTGTCCTTTTTTTTTAGTTCTAGAGATGAAACAATTATTAGCTTATGAAAAGAACACCAACAGTATCTCTGGTAATAAATACCCAAAAAAATGTTTCAATTGAGATACTGGATGATGTTGATTGTGCTTCAGAAAAATTTAGAAAAGTCGAAGCAGGAATATTTTGTATTATTGGCCCGGAGTTTTTTTATTTGTTAAATTGCTGGATCGCTCTGTGGCTGCTCTCTGGCTTTGGCATCTCATTGAAATGAATAAGAGCACTGTTTTGTCACACAGGCTGTGATGTGCACCAGAGTAAATTCTTTTTACAGGGAGTTTAAACCGCTTTGTGGCTCAGACTCCTACTGTAGTTCTGTTGGTTGTTTTTTTATTTTTCCCAGCTGTTGGGGCATCCCATGTTTCTCATGCGCCCAGGCACCCACAGTAGTAAACAAAAGGAGTAATCAGAGAGCACAATTAGGAGATTGACTTCCACTGTCTCTCTTAAGATCAAAAAAGGCTGGGGTTGTGTGGAGATTGGGGGTATTGATGGCTTTTTATGGCAGCGTCTGTGTGGACACAGCAGTCTGGGAGCAGACAGAGGCCTGATCCAGAGGATATGAGGGTGAGAGAAAGGGGTAAGTGTGGACTGGGCCGTGCAACTAGCCCTTAACAGCCTTGTTTCACTGTGCTTCCTGTTCTGCCGTGGAGACGCCATTACTGCCTCTCTGCTAATTACCCCTCTAGCCTGTTGGGCTGCAGATCTCCCCACTCCCCTCCCCTCATGCTCTCTCAGCCATTCCCCCTCTCCTGCTTTGTTTAATGGCAGGTCGCAACATCTGTGGTAAAACTCACACATGGTAGGAAGATGAGTCCCCTTACTGAGACGTAGGCATAAAGAGGTATGAGAGGTCCATCAAAGACAACCACTGTAGCTGAGGCATGTCAGACAGTCTTCTTTTGAAGGATTCACTAAAGTTAATACAGGTCCTATTTATAACGTTCAGTTGCCATGGTTTTAGGTAAGAGGCCAAGAATTTCCTCAACAGCAGGCTTGTTGTTTTTCCCAGCTGGATTTATATTTTGAAACATAACATTTCAATCCTCGTCTGAAGATATAATCTCAAGTAATTCGACAACAACCCCCGAGCACTGTGTATGATGAGCTTATTTGTATATTCATGTTTTGGTTTGTTCATATTGGGTGTATTTTCCCTGTCATTTAATTTGCTCCAGCCTTTAGTATCTTTGAAAGGATACAGACCATACTTTTTTTTTATTAGACTTTAACCCTTTTTTTGATCTATCATGCCGAACACAACAAGTCCCCTCATTTAGTGTTTATACACCAGCCTCCATATGGGGGTGTCCACAGGCAGAGTAATGGGTATAAATATATTAATAAGCACTTATGACTACATTAGTGGTGGAATACATTTTTATTTAATATGTATATACTGCTGGTCGAGGATATATTGGGGCACATAAGTTAATCAAATCATCAAGACTACTTATTCGGTATATTATAAAAAATGTCTATGCATCAATATTGTATACTCATGTATTAATGTTACTCTGAAAAGTTCAGTAACTGTGGAGCTAGAGTTCTTGGACAGAATCAGTTCAATTGTAAGTCAACACCGTTCCCCCACTTCTTCCTGCTTGAAGCTGTGAGCAGTTAGGCACATGCTTCAGAGCAAAGCCTGTATCAGTGTAACCTGACACCCAGCTCCTCGCCCTCATTCTTAAAGTTTGAGCAGAGGCCTGTTGGACCTGTGGATTAAAACCAGAGTCACCCCTCTTCATTGGCCACATGGACCCCAGAGGCCTCAGGGCTGTTGCTATGGAAAGTATGTCTTGGGATGCCGATTGGGGAGGGGGCTCACCTTAACGGTACTGCTGTAAAGTCTGGATGTGGGGAGAGAGGGACAGAAATCTCAGGGATCGAGATTATTCGCTTTTTCATAGAAAATAGTCAGGCTTGTGTAATCCTAAGTAAGTGCCGCATTTTCTGTAAACCTATAGAGATGCTTCCCAATGCTTGTTAGTGTAATGGCTTAGCTTTATGGCCAGATGTTCAGTAATAGTCAACTTAATTGCTAATGCTTAGCAGGAACTTGTTAGTTTCTGTGGAAGCAGACTCTTTAGAACTGACCATAAACCGCCTACATGTGGCTGCAGATATTAGTTATTTTACAAAAGAAATAAAGTAATTTAGAATGAAATATTATTTTAATATTCATCATATAAAAAAACTGGGTTTAAGAATATCCGCAGATCTGTCTATATAATTATGACTTTTTTAAGCTAGGATTTTAATTAATATGTTTTATATTATCAGCTTTCAGGCTCATGAAACTCTTAACGTAACTATCTTTTTCACATCAAACTATGATTCCAAAATTTCCTCTTAACAACAAATATTGGCTGCAATTAATGATTATTTAACTGTCAATTGAAATAACAATTGTCAGTCTGTTTTATTTGTAATGATTGTGCAGTCTTTCAACTTTTTTAATATAGTGAAAAATCTCACCATTTCCTATACAATGAATTAATTATTGAAAGTGTTTCATGTTTTGTTGAATCAATTGTTTATCAAATAAAATAATATTAATTCAAAACATTGATTCAAAAGAGCGCAGTAAATCACTCAAGGTTTAAACTGATAATACAGACGCATCAATGACCTCCCAGTCTGCTGCTGTTACACCATTTCTTTTTTGCAAACCAAGTACATTACATGATCTAAATGTTAACTGTCTATGTTGCAAAAAAACATTAACTGTATATTTCATCTCAAAATCAAACAAATAAATAAATGGCCCTGCTGAATAATTTGTGATTTGCAGTAAACTCTAATATAGTTTTTTTTTGTTTCCAGGTAAATTTGAGGAGAAAGAGGACCGGGTTCCCAAACTGGAGCAGCTGAACTCTCTGGGCTTCATGTGCAGCCTGAACCTGGTTCTTAACAAGAAGGATCTGATCAAGATGGAGCTCCTGCTGCTGGAGACCTTTGGCTGGAATCTGTGCATGCCCACACCCGCCCACTTTATTGACTACTACCTCCATGCCTCTGTGCAGGAGGGCGACCTGTACAACGGCTGGCCCCTATCCTCCCTCTCCAAGACCAAGGCTTTCATGGACAAATACACTCATTACTTTCTGGAAGTCTCACTGCAAGGTGGGTCTAGATGTGGAGGGTGACATTGCTTTGATTGTTCATTAATATATTTAGCGTGTGATGTAAGTTTGAGGGAAGGATTCATAAAACTTTTGTGTCTGGATTCTTCTAGATCACGCCTTCTTGAGTTTCCGACCATCTCAGGTCGCTTCTGCGTGTGTGGCAGCCTCTCGCATTTGTCTGCAGATTTCCCCAAGCTGGACGACAGCTCTGCATCTGCTAACAGGCTACACCTGGGAGCACCTCACCCAGTGCATTGAACTTATGCTGCTGTAAGACATACAAAAGACACACACACACGTACATATAGATAAAGGAAATCGAAGCAGACGAGCTTCTGACTTGAAGGGCACTCTCTCACTCCGTATTTTTGTTGCCATGGTTTTTTGGATTATAAGACACAGAGGCTTATAATGCTGTGTGCAATAATGTGGTGTGTAATTTAACAACTGTAATTAAGTTGGAAATGTTTTGGGCAGCGGGAGGCAGTGTGTGTTTGTTTGTCTGCTCCCCTATAAGTACAATTGTTTGGACATGTTCAGACTAATTGTGTGGGAGTAAAAAGGGTTGTTTCACACTGATCCCTGCTCCTGTTAATGGATTCCTCTGAGCACTGACATTTTTTGCAGGATATGTCCCTGATGTGTTCACACGTTCTGTTTTCTCCCTACAATACAATAATGGGATTAGGTATTATTCATTACTTAATATAAAGTATTAATTTTTCATCTACATGATGATGATGGAAATATTTGTCCCTCTCCCCTTCACAGTGCTCATGACAACGACGTGAAGGAGGCCAACAAAACCAAATCCACTCCTCCACACCGTCCCTCCTCACTGCAGTCTCAGCCCCAGATCTCTCACCTCTCTCCAGTGTCAGCCATCCAGAGACCGACCTCCTCCTCGTCCTCCACCTCTTCCACACCACAGCTGCTCTTTCAACCTGATGGCTTCCCACACCTCTCCCAGCATTCCCCGTCCCTATCCCATCTGCAAGCGCTCGCTGACTCCCAGGCTCTGGGGCCCATGGGGAACATGTCTCAGGATTTCCTTCAGACCCACAGGATGGGTTTGTTAACTGGGGTTCCCTCCCTGACTCCTGGGAGTGGGTTCGCCTCTTACCCAAGCCTAACCGCAGGTCTTCAGCCCGTAACACGTGCGCTGCCGCTCCAGGGCCCACTTTCTGTACAGATGGCTCTCGCAGGTGAGCCACGGCACTGTCTGAGTATGGCCTACAGCGGGGGCTACCTGGGGGCTCATCACACCTTTGCAGCCGGCTGCTTTGACAGGTGACGCCAGGAGACGGAGAGAGATCGCAAACCACCGCGGGAGTGCACTTCTGTGCTTTCATCCCGCCTTCCGACCCTGAAATATCCACTCACGAACCTCCTCTCTCTCTCCGTCGGCACGGCAACACCTTCAGCACGTCCAGCCCCCCCGCCCATCTCACAGACACGCCTCAAACGCAAGCAAAGGTCCAAAGGCAAGATGGACCCGATGGAAGTTATCACACTGTCGTGACAAACGCTCCACTGGCTCATGAAATACTGAGGCATTGCAAAAATGTTATTGCCATACTCTGAACTGGTTTTTCTAGATCTGTGTTATTGTTGACTGTCATCACTGTGAATGAGATGAAAGCAGCAGTGTGATCGAGCACCCACCTCATTCAGTGCCTGAGCTCAGTTGTGTGATAGCTGAGCCAATTTTAGAAGTGCACAGAGCAGCAGTATCTGAGATAAGGATATCTTGCTGCTTGACATGTTTTCTTTTCTTCATTTTCTAATCCCAAATTTTTTACAAATGCAGAGAGACAAATTGGCTGGAATTGTATCTTGAGCCATCATTTAGAGGCGAGGGAAGAAGAAACAGAGGCTCGTTGCTGATTTGGCAAGAAATTAGTCTATGCACGTTACTGACATGTTTAGGTTGCGTGTCCTTAATGTCAGCAAACGTTGATCTAATGTAAGCCCTGTTAGAGCTGAAGGGCCCCTCTGGGAATTCCTCACCACATAAGACCTCAGAGGGGACGAAGAATTCATTGTTTTGTTCACAGCAGGTGACGTCCGCTGCTCCCACGTGCCTGCGGTGGGACTTTTTTTTCTTTCTCTCTCGTTCCTCTCCTCACTGTCATTGTCATCTCTTCTCTCCCACCTCCAAAGTCGAGCCTTGTGGCAGAGCCATCACACACATGTGTGATAATGTGGCTGGCTCGAAGCTGCAGGGTTTGTCACACTAAAGTTTGAATTTCTCCAACATCCGCCGCTCAAAGACTTTTACACAAGCCAATGTGACTGGACCAGCGCGGTGAAGGAGACGTGGACTTTGTGTATTGTACATATGAATTGCTGCTGCCTTCTTATGACCTGTTGGTTCTGTGTCTGTGTTAATGACTCAAATGTTTACATGAACCACTAAGTATCAGGGACTTTAACAAGATTACTTGAATATGATGCCATTGAAACATGCCATAGCTTTTATTTATAACGACTCGTTGTTTTTTCTTGATTTATTTTTTATTTGTATTCATTTTGTTTGATGTAGTGTAGCTTTTTTTTATACCAACATAGAAAAAAAACAGTTGTTAATAATATTTTTTGTACCTGTTCATAGTAATTGTATTTTCAGGCTCAGGTTTATGGCTGAATTCGCAGCCCACTCATTACTCTGTACTCTTATGCTTTAAAGCAGATGCTCCTGAAGCATCTGTGGGGTCTGAAATGTCCCCCATCTTCATCACTGGACCATACACTGCTGAAATATAAGTAAATGAACGCACAAAATGGTGCGCTTTGCATGTCTGGGGAACAACTTCGTGGTCACTGCGTTCACACAAAAACGTCTGTAGCCGGTGTAATTGCTTCCAAGATTTCTAAAGCTGCAATCCCCACTCTTCCACTTCCTGTTAGAGTTTAAACGCATCCAGACTCCCGGTGCCAGTAGCTCACTAGTTACCATGGCAATACTTTGAATGACTATCCCAAGTTCTGGGATGTCGTTAACTGAATTGGTCTGCTAACTAAACCTTGTTCTATCCGTGGTTCTTATCTTGATTTAATGGTCTAAGTCTCAAACATATTAATCGATTAACCATTTCAGCTGAAACCAGCACCTGCTCAGTGTTGTTTGCTTGTTCTGGGAGAAATCATTCCACAAAACATTTTGTATATTTGTTGCAATTCCTCAAAGAATTAGATTTTCACACATTATGATCTTAAGTTGACGCTTACATTTCAAACTGTTTATTTTGTAGACTCGAGACATCTTACTGTGTCACAGCTGCCATTCACAGTCGGACCTGTGCATCTCTTAGATAGCACTACATGAAGCCCACTGAACACTACAACACTCTGAGTAATATTATCATTAATCGCCAGATGTGTTTTCCCACCACTGAAAAGCACGAGCTAATCGGCTTTTCCAGTGATTGGAACTGAGATACTATGCCTTTGTTTTGCTAACTTTTCTGTACAGTTTTGTTGTATATTTTTATAACATTCCCTTTGTTTTACTTCTACTTTAGTTAAAGCTTTTTTGCGATTCTCTTGACAAATGATTTTTTTTTAATCTTCTTCAGAGTTCAACTTGCTCTTTTCCTCATCATCCATGAGCAACTTCTCACTGAGGTGTCAAAGGTGCAATAAGTTGTTTTTGTTTTCCTGTTTAAACTGACCACAGCCATCACTGTCTCGTGTGCACCACTGGTTCATCTTTTTCTAAGTTATTTTTGATAATTGTGTGATTTGACTTGCTGTAGCTTGGATTCCTCGACAGGGCAGAGGGCTCTGAACACAATGAATATGTTGCATATTGCAGCAACTTCCTTTGAGTGATAGTTATTACTGAATGCTTTTGTCTTTTAGCTAGAGATTTACTGGGCATTTTTCCTTCCCCGAAAGGTGCCAATGTCACCCACACCAAAAAAAAACACTTGTCTATTGTGATAGTAATGAAATGACACCACAAACTCTCAATTAATATTTTTGTATGATATTACTTTTTTTTGCCAATCTGTAGTTTGGCTTATGTGACACTGAATGATGGAAGGAATTCCTTTATCATAATGTGCCATGGAAAAATAAACCACGCCAGTGAACCGAGTTTCTGAGGGGTGTAGTTTCTTGTGACGTGCCTGCAGCTTTCAGGAAAACGACGGCCACAGTTGGCGCCACAGATGAACCCCAGCAGACTTTTACAAACAAACCTCCAGCTGTGACCACATGCTATGGAAACTACTATTTCATCTTTGTTTGCCACTCGTTGAATATTATACCCAGAGGGGACATCTCTCAGCCTGAAGACAAAGTTAGTATTCAGTGTTTGAGAAACAAGTTCAAGTCTCTCTTCTTCTTCAAAACTCCGCCTGCACAGCTCAGTCAGGGCTTTCTATGTCTTCTGGCATTTTGATATATAGAAATCTATTCCGTGACGATGAGGCTTTCGCTCACACACAGTGCATTAAAATTCTTGCTAACAGACCACCCTCCTTGTGTCAGACACAGAACAGTGGACTCTTAGAAATGTCTAAGCTGAGCCCTCCTCCCATGCAGCAGAATATTTGTTCTGTTATGAATTGTGTTTGAAATCTTTAGTATAATCACATGCAACTGCCCAGCTCACAGATCTTTAATCATCAGCCTTAAAGTCGCCTTGTATTCAATCAAGCTGCACCAAATTACACACACTTATAGATATCGGCCCCTAAACAAGTCAGATTTGTTTCCATTAAGATCTATGAAGTATTCTCTAGGAAATCATTGAAATTATCAGAAAATCCTTACAATGTTAAAGAAAGAAAAAAAATCCTTGATCTGGTCCCCCCCTAAATGTAATGGCTTATTTCCTGACATACACCACAACCTTCCACCAAGCTTCATGGAAATGGATTCAGTAGTTTTTTTGTAATTGTTTGACAAACAAACAGATGTAAACACTAGAATGTCACCGAGTAGAGCACATTCCTCTGCCAAGGCCAAACTGTCGCCGCATGAAACTACCTTTAAATTCACTCCATCCAGATTTCTATTTGGATCTGCACTAAATTTAACACACTCATGAATATCATACCCCTAAGCTTGTTTTTCTAGATCAAGGTCCATGAGTTATTCTCTGAAAAAAATCTACAAAAATGTGGAAATATGTCATGAGTGAGAAAGATGAAGAAGGTCCTGGATCTGCCCCCTGATCCAAATCTGCACCAAAATTGAATGGGTTCTTCTCTGACCCATACCACATCCTTCTATGAAGTCCCATGGAAAAGAAAGTCCAGTTTTCTAATCCTGTTTACTAACGAACTCATAAATATATTAAAACACAAATTTCCTCCAAATGGGCCAGTTCCAGATTTGATTAACTTGGCGTAATGCTACAGAGGGAATTTATAGTGGTTTCAGATGCACAGTATTTACATGGTTTCTACGACATTTGGTTAAGAGACTTATTATTATTGAGATTAAAGGGGGTTGATGAAGCTCTCCAGTGTTCAGTGGCCCATCTGTAAAGCGAGGTGGAGGGGGGCTGCAGTGCTCAGGGCCGTCACTTTTATAATGGATCATTCTAACACTCCTCCTGTAAGCTTTTGTATGTGGAGCGGAAGTCGCAGGCTGTTGGCTTCCTTCAAATGTGTCCTCGGGGAAGAATTTAGAATAGTGTTGAGTGGGGGGTGCAGGGTGGGCCGCTCAATTTGTGTTTGTGGTCGGGGGTCTCGCTGCATGGGCCTCAACCGCCAACATTATCTTTGGGATCGGGGTTGCTGGGTGTAAATTAAAATATAAAACTTAAGACTTGAGCTCTCATTTACACTCAGTAATAATTTAATCACATGGCTGTATCAATGGTTGTCCTCTTTTAGACTTAATGTAGCTGCTGCTTTATTTTCTTATTTCCCACCTCTCAGGATTTCATTATATCAGTTTGTGCTTATGTGGCACATCCTCCTAAATGAATTAGTTTAGTAAAGGGACCACAAACCAGCACACAGTTAGAGGAGTCGGGGGTTAAAAGAAACCGGGCAGTTTATTTTGCCTCAGGCCCTATAACAGGTTTTTTCAACCCTTTCATCATTTGCATCCACTTGTTACATGCATAAAGTATTTCTGTTTCAAAGATCAAAGTTCCGCTTAATTGAAAGTTTTTCATCTAATTGACATTAGAATGTAAAGCATATGGTATCTAAGGTTACAAACTGTATTGGTGGAGGCTTATATTTAAAAAGGCCTTTATCAAATAATTTGAGTAATAATTTCAGATCATTTGATGAATCCGTTCTTCACTTCCTCTTGCATCATCCAACAGAAGCTTAGGTCACACAGAAAAGTGGATTTAGACTTTTAACTAGAACATTAACAACTTTAAACTGCAGAGTCTAGTAATATAGACTTGATCCACAGTAACAGATCAACACTGGATGTGAAGAGGAGGTGTTTTACAAAGGAGTGATGACGCCTCCCAGTGGTGACAGTGGAGAAGTGCCGCTCTTCTCCAGAAGCAGGGGTCACAGAGGAGGACGTGAGACATTAGTGAATTTAACTGATGTTACACGGGATCAGTTGTAGAAGTTATCAAATTCAAATATGAAGATTAAAGGAATGAATTCTTACTAAAATAGACTTAAAACAAATAAACTGTCTTGTCTCAAACTTACCAACATGATTCATTTCACTTCATGATTTTCTACATACCATGTGCTTCTTCATGTTATTTTTATACTTATTGAAGAAAATGTAGGATATTATACAGTCATTATTGACAGTGGCAGTTTTTCTCCTATGCCTGTGGGACTGTTATAGTTTACACAGGTGTTCATGCTATTACCTTCACGACATCATAAAAACCTCCCGAGGCAGATTTCACGTTTTATCAAATATCTATTGAAATATATTCTGCCATCCGGGCCGAGCTGGGGCACGGCCCTGTTCGTCTCCTGCGCCCTGTGGCCTTTAATGTCTATGTTTATAGGGCTGAGAAACATCCAATATCACTGACAAATATTAGCTAATTTACATTTTAAAGAACAAGCCGCTTGAAGAAGAGGTGTGCTATGTTTGTCTGGTATTATGTCACTGCTTCTTTGGACCTAATGCATTAATTCTGGTAGATCTTTTAAATCTTTATTTATAGAAAAGTTCACATTTATCAGACAAGGCAGTAACACAATATTTCTCACAAAATAGATATGTCCTTATAAGTATGCACACAGTCGTTTAACCAGATAACATGTCCAGGTATGACTCCTTAGTTTCAGATAGATTTTGAATATCACTCTCATCCACATCTTCTGGTTAACTAAGAACTTTGACATACTTGAACATAGTGGAGACACACAGAGGTGGATTATATCAGTTTATTTCTCAATGTCATTGTGTACACTGTAATACATGACTCCCTGCAATCAATAGGGAAACCAATAGTCGTTGTAGATTAGCGGCACGGTGGCACAGTGGCTAGCAAGGTCACCTCACAGCGAGTAGGTTCTTGGTTTGTATTCCAGCTTGGTCAGGGTGTAGAGTTTGGGTGTTCCGTCTGTGTCTGTCTAGAAATACTCCAGCTTCCTCCCACAGGTGATCGAGTTTAGGGTAAATTAAACTGTCCATAGATTTGAAGGTTCATTTGTGTCGGCCCTGCAGGTTGTTCCCCGCCAGTCTCTTGAGGAACAGGCTGGTGCTTCATAATAATCTACACATAAATGCATATGGATGCATTCTGCTACTAAGCTGCACAACAGGTTAAATACTGACTGCAGGCCAGCAGACATTTCAATTAATTTGATTGAAGAGGGAAAACATGGAAATGGCCCAGCCCAACAATTAGCATGAAGGGAACAGATCACAGACAGCATATAAAGAGGTGCAGGTCTGTTTCTTAGTTTGAGTGTCAGCAGTCAACCTCTGTTATGGCTTTTACAGGGAAATATGTGGTGGAGAGCTAAGAGAACTATGAGGAGTTCTTGGAAGCTCTTGGGTGAGAAACCTGTATTTAGATAAATTAGCAAATTGTATTCGATAAAATGTGATAACGATGTTGTATTTTCTCTTTAGGAATTACTATGCCCAAAGACCACGGCACTAGGGAAGTCATAACAGAGATCCATCAGAATGACGAGTTCAGGGTGACCAAACACATGAAGGATAAAACCTCAAATTCCACATTGGGAAGGAGGCAAAGCTGGAAACCGCAGGGGGCTTGAAATTCAAGGTCAGTTCATTGTCATTTTACGCAGTTATATCTTAAATATCTCAACACTGGCTGTTTTCCTACTGCAGTTTGATCAATTGTGGATTTTAAATTTTCAGACCACTGTCACCCTGAAGGGAGGTCAATTGAAGATTCAGTTTCCCAATTACCTTTACACTGCTGAGGTGGTCGCTGACAAGCTCGTCGAGGTGAGCACATATGACTTTACGCTGGT
Organism: Pseudopleuronectes americanus; assembly: GCA_038501795.1. Lineage (NCBI taxonomy): Eukaryota > Metazoa > Chordata > Actinopteri > Pleuronectiformes > Pleuronectidae > Pseudopleuronectes > Pseudopleuronectes americanus. The sequence goes on from CM076723.1 coordinate 11,753,431, forward strand.
GTCGCGATGAATGTGTGTGGTGAGTGATTGTGTGTGTATGTGTGTGTAAACATCTTAGCTTGTTCTCTCATTTAAGGTCCAAACTGTGCGTGGAGTATCCGCCACGATGATTAGCAAGAAAACAAAATGAGCAACATGAAGATGTCAACACTCAAATGGTCTTTTGTGTGATTGTGTTCGGTTTTTCATTCAACAGCACAATTTCAGAGATGTGTAAAGTTGGCCTCTCAGCCTTTTAGTCCAGCATTGACAAGTTTCTGTATATTCACAGTAACTGGTCGAATTCATCCAAATGGACTGTAGATTTTTTTTAAATCTGTTAGTGGGAATCCGCAACCCTGCTTCATCCAGTCAGCCCAAAATAGTTTGAACTAGAATTACACTCAGTAGAGAGCATTACCCTGACCAAGGCCTAACTGTTCCCTTGAGTTCAAACAAACTGCACCACATTTCACAAACTCATAGATATCACTTCCCTAAATATGCCTGATTCTTTTATCAAGGTCAAAGAATGATTCCGTGGGAAAACAGTAAAAATCTTAAATTCCAAAAAGGTTTGCCTGACGAAGGTCTAGTACCGAAACGTTGCAGCATAATGAATCACAGGTTGCAAGTTGGACAGTGTGTGGGAGCAGTTTTTGATCCAATCGTGCCCCTACAACACACCTTTACCGTCAGATGGAGCTTCCAAGCATTCTTTAGTTAAACTAGAAAGGGATACAAAATCTGATCTTGATCTTCCCGGACTCCATATCCTTCTACCAAGTTGGAATTTCGTCCAGTTGTTTTTGCATAATCTCACTTACCAGCAAACAAATAGAGAGATTAAATAATAACCATACCAATAATGATAAATTATCTCTGCTCTGAAACCAATTTTAAGAAAATGTCATTACTGCTCTTTTATAAATGTTTCTTCTTTATTGAATCAAAGAGGTGGACGGTTTGTAGAAATAAAGCAGATAACACAGCCTAGTCGGTTTGTTTTTTACATTTCTTCAGTATGCACCAGGAAATCCCACTGGCTGCCCCTTGATACAAATGGTGAATACATTTTTAAACTGGTGGAGACATTTTCATAATGGGTTCCTCTCTGCCTCCCACAGCCTCTCTTCCACTGCTGCATGTTGAGTCTCGCACCGTTAGATCCGTTTGCTGACTCTTTTGAAAGTCACACCCTTCTCTCCTGGAGTTATGCAGATCTGCAGAGCGTAGAGTGGGAAAGATAAAGTGAATACAAAACAAACTGCAGCTTATATTTCTGTCACATTAAGGTTACATTGAGTCAGTATCGTGGCGGTCACAGTTTGAGCGAGTGCTTCTCTTACCATCACTAGTTTATCTTCAACCATCTCTGCTGTGAAGTTGTACTGAGGAAACTCTATTGAAATCTTGCTGTCGGCCATCGTGACCGTGGCCTAAAGGTCACAAGATGAAAGGTCACAGAGGGAAACATGTGGTGCAGGTCGGGTAGATGAAAACTCATCTGTTGTGAGCTTACCTTGAATTTGGGGCCCTTCATCGTCAACAGCTCACACTCCTGGCCAATGGTGAAGCTATTGGACCAGGTCCAGTTGGGGATGGATTGCGTCCAGGTGAAGTTGTTCCCGTCCTGAACCACGTCCGTCACCACTTTGTGGTCGGTCTTAGCGTTGAGAAGCCCTGTCACAGAGTGGTCGAAATCCAAAATGAAGACAGTCACACAAACAAACTTTAAATGAATGACAGCTTGTGTTTATCCATAAAGACACTAATATACCCAAAACTTCCAGAAACTCCTCGTAGTTCTCCTGACTCTCCAGCTCATATTTCCCGGTGAAAGCCATGATGGTGAAAGAGAGGAGCTACAGAGTGAATGAGTTCAATAAGAAGAGAGGAGTGGCCTTCAGCTCTGACTCACTGCCAAACCCTCTCTCCTCTTCTCGTCGCACATGTTCTCTCCCTCACCCCTCATGTGTGAGACATGCCAGCAATGTTTTTCCAACACAGTTTGTCACCTTGTTTTAAAGACAGTGATCTAATCGGACAAAGATCCCAGTTATTCCCTTGCCCCTGTCACTTTCAGGTTCTTCCAGCACTTCTGTCGGGTGATAAGATTTCCTCTGCATGTTTGGACTTGTATTGTGTAGTACTATGCTCAGTACACAATGCTGATGTATATGTTCAGCTTTAGTTAACTCTTCTTTCTACCTGTGAGGTTCAGGGATGAAAATCCATGTGGTGCAGTGAGCAGCTGAAGTTGAGGCTTTGAAAGTTTCTTCTCGAGAACGGTTTGTACTAAAAGACAAAATCAACAATTGAACCACAACCAGTACAGCACAACCACAAAGAGGTGAATCACAGAATGTTCTCGAGCAATATGTGGGTGAACTATGTGCCAGAGTGGTTCTGTCTGTCAGTGTCAGGGTTAATGGCAACAGAAACACAGGCTGTCGCTGCTGGAATGTTATTTTAATAAATGAATGAAAAGCGGTTAGGCCCGCCTTTCTCATTAGCATAAGGAGAGTGAAAATGAAAAGGAAATGAAGCAGGGAAAAAATAAATGTGATAATATATTTAAGACATTTATTTAGACATTTCTGTTGATATTAACGTATTTATTTATTTCTGTATAATTAATTTATTTCCTTTTTTATTTATTTATACATTTATTTATTTATTCATTTATTTATACATTTATTTATTTATAGTTAAGTCATGTATGGCAGTGGTCCCCAACCCCCGGGCCGTGGCCTGGTACCGGGCCGTGGGTCATTTGGTACCGGGCCGCACAGAAAGAATAAACATTTTACATTTTTTCTGTTTTATCTATTATCCGGTCATTTTTCAAAATAAAATAGTGTTTTATTTTGAAAATTACCGGATCCTCTCCTTTATGACTCATGCTTTACGCATTTTAAAACGCTTGTCTCGGTCAGGTCACTTTTTCGCTGAACACAAACCAACACGGTATTTTTCGGACCCATTTGTCAACAAACCAGGTGAATCCAGCATGTCTGTTTAAGAAGAAGATCAGCTGCTGGAGATCGCAAATGACGGCGGCCTTATAAGTATGTTTAAGAAAACTCTGCCGGTGTCCTGGATTAAAGTAACGGCAGAATACCCTGAGATCGCCACAAGAGATCATTTGACCCTGACGTGATTTGAACACGCAACCTTCTGATCTGGAGTCAGACGCGCTACCGTTGCGCCACAGAGTCTGGTGACCTCAAAACACTCCCATGATCCATTGAGCTCTTCTCTTTCTATCTCTCTCTTCTCTTTATTTAACGACGTGTCACTGACTTTGTGTTTTTTAGTTCTCTATCTCTCTCTTGCTCTCTCTCTCTCTCTCAACTGTTCCTGGTATCTCTCTCTCTCTCTCTCTCTCTCTCTCTCTCTCTCTCTCATTGATCTTGGTGATGCTACAGGGGTTTCTTCCAGTTGGTTGCTATACAAATAAAAATGCAATGAATCACCTACGGGAATAAATTATGCTTTGCGATACAGTTATATTAAGTTTATTTACGTATCAATCACATTCCCAATATTGATAATCAGAACTTTTTGTAAATCAAATATACAAATACGATGACGTCTGATGATTGTGCGCACAACAGATAAACCAGGTAATACTTTTATTTCCACAACATACCACAAAGATATCAAGTTACTAGACGGCAAAGGTCGTCATTGGTCTCATCACGTCAGTTTCTCTTTTTGTCATGTCCATTCTTTTACAGGGCTGACAACGTTGTGCTACCGTTCTTTTCTGGAATTATCTCCTTTTTCTTTTGGATGACGTTGTTGTTAAATCAAACTGCATGCACCGCCGTCTCCAGTCCCAACAGTGGTTTTGATGATCTGTCTTTAATTTCTTACTGTCCATTGAAAGAAACCCATATGTCAACCGCAGATACAATAAAATAGACGACAAATATCTGTGACACAGCAGCATAGTCAATACTAAGTTATCTTCACCTTACATTGACCACTAATGATAAAGAAAACCCTCTGACGGATGAACCATATACAGTGACTGCAGCAAACCTGTGTGAAATTCTACATCCACACAGTGTAGGAGACTTTAATCCCAACAAAGACTGAAAGAGTCACAGCTCAGTGAGGCCCAACAGTCACACCTTGTCCTCCGGCACGAAGCTGCCCTGGTTCAGCCCCCTCTTGTCTCGGTTCTTCAAAAAGGAGAAAGATAAAAAACCACCGGTGGTCTCCTCGTCTCGTTTTCCTCCTCTGACCTCCCCACTCAGTTTTTTGACCTCCCCCCTCAGTGCTCTCTGCTGGTGGTCTGTGGCGCTGCCGGGCAGCAGATTAGGCGTGGAGGGAGTTGGGGTGGTCTCCCCCCAGATGAACAGTGTCTCCCCCTCTGGGCATGGCGGCAGCCCCTTGCTCAGGTGGCTGGGGCTCGGACTGGCAGAGGATGGCAGAGTACGCTGGCTGCCGTTCAAGCAGCTGGAATTGTGGTCAGCTGAGCCTTTGCGCGAGTTTCCAGAGGAGCTGATGTTGGAGGAGCGGTAGTTGTAGGCTCTCCAGCCGGGATGTTTGCGCTGATGAAACTGGCACCTCAGGATGCGAATGAAAGCCAGCTTGAACTCACGACTGTAGTAGGGGTAGATGATGGGGTTCAGGCAGCTGTTGAAGTAGCCCAACCAGAAGATGACTTTGAAGAGGACCTCAGGTGGGCGCAGGTTCACATTAAAAGACCCTGGAGAGAGGACAGTGGGGAGAGGGGAAACAATGATTCAAAGGTTAATGTCCAGCTTTGTGACAACTCAAATGAACTCCGTAAATGTTCAGCGGGTAGAATTTAGTGACATCTAGTGGTGAAGGTGCATGCTGCAGCTGAATATCCCTCACCCTCCCCTTCCGAACATTCAAGAGAACCTGTGGAAACCTTTAGTTGTCATAAAAATCCAAAGGTGTTTAGTTGGTCGGGTCTGGGCTACTGTAAAAAACATGATGGCCTCTGAAGAGAGGACCAGCTCAAGATGTAAATATAAAGTATTTAAAAAAAGGGCCCATTCAAGGGTTGAGAAAACAACAATTTGTGCGATTTAGAATGAAAACATCACTAGTGTTATTTTAAAGTGAATTTCTGCCAATTGATAATTTTCACCTAAATCTCCAAATACCCTGAGAAATATGCTTTTTCTGCTCTGATGCCATGGGTTTGATGAGAAAATCAATGCCACTTGCAAGACGCTGAAAATGCTTATATAGTGTTAGAAATACTTAGAACGTTAAAATGACATAGATGAATAATCTGTATTCAACGTGCTTTATCAGGGTCGTGTTGTTTGAGTGCAGCCCATTGATCCTTTCTGTGATTGATTATATCCAGTAGGTGGCAGCATTTATCAAGAGTAACAGAGTAGCACAGTGATATGAAGTAGCAGAAGAAATGGCCAGGGGGACTGTGGGCTCCACACATCGTTTATCATTACAGCAAAGACCTTGTGAGCATCTTCATTAGCAGATAAAGTGCCTTCTTGTCAAAAAGCATGTGTAGCTGCCCTCTCACGGTTCATTTGAATGAGATGGATGGATGTTGGTGCAAAAACAAGTATACTGCTACACACCTGAAGTTGTGTGTGAATAAGGATTCAGATAAGGAGTTAGAGACAAGAAATAACAACACTGCAAAGTATCTAAAAACAGGTTAGTCACTTATGCTAGAGAGGGAGCTTAGCCTGCACTCGCTAAATTGCATGAATCCGCCCGTGTGGAGCTTTTTTCTGTGGCCGAGCTGAAATAGAGGAAGAATATCTAACAGGCTAATGAGGTAAGAGGGGGAGGCCTGAGGATCAAGGGGATTAATAACCAAGTTTGACATTATTGTGGAAGAATGAAAGAATCAAAGAAAGGAGGACTGTGTGTTTGTGTGCGTGGGCAGATTTAAGTAGAAATTTGTTTCTTGACACCAACCCACATTCTTAAATTAATATCAGGTTCCTGAAGAGACTGAGGATGCTCGGTAATCTCAGGATTTCAAGTGTGAAATTACCTCTTGTATGATATTATGGGTTCACAGACGCCGCCGCTCTTCATGAAAATCAGATCACAAGCTTTAACAATTATCTTAAGTGGGCCAAGGTGCATCGTTACGTTCATAGCCTTGGGGGGAAATGTTGCAGACAGGAACGGGGATTACTTCCACATTATTAGTTAGTAAAACAAAGCTTGTCTGTATACCGACAACTTATGAGTTTTTTCCCCATCTGTGTGTAAGAGTAATGTCTTTCAGTTTGAGAGTAGGACTTAAGGATTTTAGGTTAAGATTTTTTGAGATTTTTAGTCACAACCCTGTGCTTGCACTCAAACCCCTGTTTGTGCTTAGATTTGCTCTGCTTGTGCTTAAACATCAGGTGTCAACAGGTGTCTTACTGGTTTGGACAAGAGTAGAAGAAAAAAAATCAGAGAGCAGAGAAAAAAATCTGCAGGAAATCTGTCCGAGCAACAAAACATCTAAGTGCAAGCATACAGTTCGAGAACAAGTGGAGCAGTTCTATGCACATGCAGCGGCTATCTGAGTGCAAGCGAAGGGTTCTTAGTGAAAACATCACAAAATCCGTCTGTCTGTCTGTCTGTCTGTCTGTCTGTCTGTCTGTCTGTCTGTCTGTCTGTCTGTCTGTCTATCTATAACTTGGCATTCAGCATTTGCCACAACAAACACAGCAGTGTAGCTCCCCAGGAAAGGTCCCTGAACAGCTTGAGAACCCTACACTGAACAAAAGGTGCCAGTTTTCTACACCAACACCAGATGAAAGAGCAGGAAATCGGATTGACAACATCTCCCTGTCGACAGATATGGCACATGTTTGTATGTTTTGGTCCTGTGTGAATGCGATCCATTTTTGTCGCATGAAGAGTGTTTATGTTGAAAGGCCATAGTATAAACAGCCGAGGATGCAAGGGTCTCGGCTGAAAGACAAAGGTGTGGAGATAGTGGTGGGAAAATTATTATTGGTGGTCTCACCACTTCTTCTAATAGAAATGTTTGTACCTCCTTCCTGAGGACGCACACACACACACACACACACACACACACACACACACACACACACACACACACACACACGTACACACCGCACACACGCACATCTCACAGAAGAACGCAGGAACATCTTAACTAAGCAAGGCATCCTGTTATTGTCGCTGTTGGAAGAAGCAATACCTATTTTGTGCCATGGACCGAGCACACACACACACACACACACAGACACAAACACACACACACCTACACACACACACACACACACACACACACACACACACACACACACAGAGACACACACATGCACGCACACACACACACACATCACACACACACAAAACAACACACACACACACGTTGGTTTCTTAATGAGGACATTAAATTGACATACTTTGATATACTGGACACTTAACTATAGTAACTACTTACCCTTTCTCTAACCATTACCTTAGCCTTAGCCTTAACTTAAACCTAAACCTAAACCTAAACCTAAACCTAAACCTAAACCTAATCTTAGGAAATATCATCTTAGCATTTAATTATATATGTTATATAGTCTTGCTTTTGGTCCCCACGATGAAGACAAGTCTCCATAATGTGTTTATAATGTGTATAAACAGAGTGATGTCCCCACAACACTGAGTAAAACCTGTACCACACACACACACACACACAACCTGTTTCATAACAAAGCCATAAATATGATTAATATGTCTTGATCTAAAAGGACAGAAGTGTTATTACCCTTGCAGATTGCTTTCAATGAAACCATCGCATGAAGCTATTTTTAGGGAAATTGGGTTGACGTTGCAGGGTCCCTGGCGCTCACCCTGCTGCCCTGTGGCCCCTCGAGCTCAGCTCTGCCACTTACTCTGTCTTCCATCGCTTTGACACTTAGCACTCTCATTATTTTCCCCCTTCAAAAACTATTTCAATTGCCCCCGGAGCACCAGGGCCGACCAACTCGTGGCAACCACAAAATAAAAGTGCACCATACACACACAGCAAGCACACATTCACACAGTCGCAGCATCTCTTCCAGAAAACACGTACATGGAAACAATTGGTTAACACCTCCGAGTGTTGGTTTCTCTCACATTCGAGCTCACTGCCTGCACCAGTTGCTAAATGTGAGCCCTTCACAGGACATTAGTGTCTGTGCTGGGTGTTAAAGAGCTGCGGGAAAATGTGTGCAATGAAATAACATGCTGCATCCCCCTGAGCACTAATGATTTCCCTTTGGTTGAGTAAGGAGATGAGAACGAAGGAAAAGACAAGAAATTAAAGGTTGACTATGTTTCAATGACAAACACAGACTGGTTATTAAAGATGAATATTTGCTTAAGCAATCAGCAGTCTAACAGTATATTCGAAAATAAGTTATGTTAAGTAAAGGTTTGTTGTGGACCCCCTTTAATTCAGATTATTCTGATCAATTGCCTGTTCCAGTCCTTTTAGATCAAGAGCTCTGATATCATCCTGAGCAGTTGTATGTGAAGACATTGATCCTGACGTATTGCAGAACTTTTTTCTCCTTTTAGAATGTCCGGAAAATGTCCAATTGAGCCCATGTGAGAATACAGTAGGAAAATGTCCCAAAATATTCAAGTCGAGGGAGTAGGACTGGTGAAGATGCTTCTAACACGTGATTGGAGCAAAACTGAACAAAACAGTTTTACTAAAAGACTATAAATATCTCAGGGTGATAAATAGACACCAAACACGAAGATGCTCACGCTGACGTCAACTTGGAGAGACAATAAGATTCGAGAGCTATTGATGATATGGGTCTGCGCCGGTGTTGATGTGCTTTAAGAAAACACGTGATATCCACAGTGGAATTTATATGACATGTTCGTCCTCCTGCATGCTCGACCCAGACGCCAGCCCTTCCCTGAACGTTCCGGACATTTTCCTGTTCCTGTGAATGCGTCTGACCCAGACAATCTGCTGCTGCGTTCCTCACATGTCAAATAAAAATTCCAGAAAATATCTAGGCCCAGTTCTCAGAGCTCAAGTTGGAAAACAGCTTAAGTTACTAATTTGACTGCACTAAAGACCGAATACAAACATTTCACATTGTCAATATCAGGTTACCACACAAACACTAAATGCATTAGTTCGGTCATCTTATAGTCTTGGCAAGAATTTTAAATAAACCTCTGTGTTCTTTAACTATCTTTAGCTGCTCTGTGAGAACACAATCTACTATTATGATATTTACAGGGACATCTACACAGCATTTTGACATTAACAGTGTTTTGGTATATTTTATATTTACCAGATTACTGCTAAAAGCACTAAGAGAAACTAATAGAGATCTGCTTGATGCAGTCTGAAAGCTTGTTAAAAGTGTTTGGTTGCTTTAATGACCTGGAAAGTATCAGCTTCTTAAAAAGCCTGTTTTATCCACTCTCTGCTCTCGTCTGTAATTACTATTGTAATCCGGTGATAATGGTGCCACTTTTCATAATGTGAATGTTTTATAAATTAACTCATGGTTTAGTTGTATCGCCTGCATTACAAAAGAAGTAAAGTGGAACAGCGCTGTCTGTGTGTGTGTGTGTGTTGTGTCGGCTTGTTGTCCAAAGTACCGACACCAACATAAAATCATTGATGTAGTGTTTACAGTCATGGAGTCTGAATATCTTTCTTTGCTCCAAATTAAAGGCGTAAAAATAATCACTCATACTGTGTGGCCACATGCCTGCCATTTATACAAATAGATGTTTATACAAAAAGCAAGGTATTCATAGAATTAAAATCTGTTTTATGTGAAGGTGAGAGTTTAGATATTTATTTAAGCTGCATGTGAGTAGCTCTTGGGGGCAGCATCACTTTCACCTTCAATCTTTTTTAAATCAGCGGCGAGAGAGAAGCAGCTGCTGCCTCACTGACACAATCGCTGAAAACATACATGGCCGTACGTGCATATAGGCACATGAACACACATTAATACTTCATCACCCCTCCACACACACAACACATCAACCGCCACCAGCACACGCACAGAAACTCCCTCATACATTACATATTAGTGACAGTATGGAGAGGAAGTAGCAGAGTAATAACAAGTGTGAGGCAGGAAATCCCAATCTGTGGGCGGAGGCCAATGGATGCTGCGGGAGCAACATGAGGAGAGTGTTGCTGCCCTCTCAGGCTGCTCAGCTTGGACGTGAGTCACAGCAGTGAGCAGGGGCACAAACTTCAACTAAGAAACAACAGTTGAGAGGAGGCTTCAGTGTGAGAGCAGTGTCAGTGGCTGCATTGTCCCCAGATCCCTGTTGAACTTGTTTGCATGCTATTCCTTAATACATCTCTGATTCCAAGTTACAACAAAAAAAAATGCAATAATGTTTATGGTGCATCAGTATGCTACAGCAGAGGTTGTATAGAGAAACGTAACCTTGGGAGCTTTCATGGCACTTTGTTGATTAATCTTATGTAAACAGGTCCCTCCCTCCTGAACCCCTGCTCTCTTGAGACCTCCGCAAATCACAAAACGGAAAATTGCAAATGTTGGGTGCTCATGGTATGTTACTGAGAAAGTTAATCTTTCTATGTGACACTGCATAGTGATCCTGCCCCAGGGACTTCTGTGTTTGTGTGAGTCCATGTGAGGACGTGATGAGCTGCAGCTCAAAGCCAGAGGCATCAACACATTCATGTGTCCATGATAAATGCAAACAAACAGTCACAACCCCCAGTGCCACAAGGGATTGTGGCAATCAGGCAAAACCATGACTTGAAATACAGCCATGCATGTAGTTGACGAATCCCTTTGGTCCAACCTTCGTCAACAAAGACTTAATGTTTTCTAAACTTCCTCCCCCTAATAGAGCAAGGCACAACCATTTTGATTAAAATGTCAGTGGCGGGTTGAATACTTACCAGGCTCCCTGAAGCCACTGCTCCTGACTTCAGGGAGCCTGGACCAGGAGCAGGGCTGTTTCTTGCTTATCGCAGACTAACCATGTGCATATGGCCCTGTGATGGCCGAGGGGCCCCGATGTGCCCGGCCCATGTTCTTTTCTCCCGGGGCTGTATATTATAAAAGTTATAAACTAAAAACAAGTATACTTTGGTACAGACATTATCTGACCAATATCTTACGGCACAGGCTATCCACCATGATGCTGGCTAGTTTCACTTGAGTGAAAAAAATTTATGAATTAATCCTTATATCTATTATATCTAATCCTTATATTTATCACACGGATTGAATTGCATGTTTAAAATAAGGAGCCCATACCGTATGTTTATTTTAATTATATATTGTATATTGTACATGTATTGTATTTCTTATAGATTACCCCAGCGGGGGCAGTTCCATTTTATTATTGCTAATAGACATGACACTGTCCCTGTGTTTTCTTTCTTCACCAACACAGATGAAAATGAGAGGACAAGATGAAGGGATAGATAAATGAAGGAGAGGGGAAGAGCAGGTGCTGCCCACTGTGGCCAGTGGAGGATTAGCATGATGTCCCTGTGCTTCACAAAAAAAGGGCTAATTACAACAGACACATGTAATATAATATAATATAATATTCCTAATGCTATCATTAGGGCATTTTTTTCTTAAAATGTATATACACTATATAGTTGTGGTAAATAGATTTGGATCATATTCCTCTGAATGTCCCACAACATTTTTTATCATCTGCTTTCTCCAAGGTCAAATATGAAGTCACCTCAACTGACATGCTCCCCCCACCTGCGCTTCCTTTTGGCTAACAGCTCAGAATGTGGCTAACATTTAGTATTGTCCGTATCTTCCCATTTCCTACATAACAATATTGACATATTGCATTGTTAGTTTTTCAAATTCGAATTTGGGTGAATGGAGAATAATGTCTTAAGTTTGTTAGCATTTGTGACAATAGCTGATTATGCCAGTGTAACTGATTTAAAATAATTTATCATAACACCACTCGTAGATAGATGTGTAATCTTGGGTATGATATGTTATTTAAGGTCTAATTTACATGTAAATTTAATATGATGCAGATTTGGCGTGTATTAATGACAAAGAAATAATGTGGCCACCCCTAAAATAGATTTTGCATAGGGCCCATAAAAATCTAAAAGCGGCCCTGTCTGCAGGCCTCTTGATAAATTGAGCAGGGAGGGGAGGGAGGGACCTAGTCCTCACTTGGCACACAAGAAGTGTGTTTGTTGCATCGGGAGAGATTAACTGTGACTCAGTGACTAATGCAACAATAACACAAATAATGTTTGGATAAGCTTGAGAAAAATTCCTCCTCAGACTCTTAAAAACATGTTTTATCCCTTATTACAAGACCTGACTTCAGAGACTACACAGTCAGCAGTGTTTTGGATTTACTGAGTTAATGGTGCAGAACTGCAGAATCTCACAGTGTATCCAAAGTTAAAGTCTGCGTAATAAACTATGATGCAAACTAACTTAATTACATTAACAGACACTGGGAAGTTGGGGAAATACTGAAGCATATTGAATGCTGCACTTATATATAGCTGATGCAATTTTTTTTATTTGTGCAGTATAAAACGACCACTCCAGTATATCAAAGCCCACACAGAGGATTGGTGGCAATTCAGAGAAGTAAATGTTGCCCAGGAGACTTTCCCAGTGACAGCTACAGATATGATTTACAAGGCCTGCAGCAGACTTTCACTGCCTCAGATTAACTTCTATACAGACATCCAGACTGTCGTAGATTTTCTGCAAGATGCCTTTTAACTAAATGAATACTATGACGTTTTGTTTAATGGAGTGGTCTGTGAGGAAAGAGGTTTTTGTAAATGGCCAAACATGAGTTTCATTATTGATAGAATAACAGAATCAGAGAGGATCCACGGAACCTACCTATGGGTAAGGCGAGAAAGAAGGGCAGCCAGCAGAGAGTAAACATGCCGACCACAACTCCCAAAGTTTTTGCTGCTTTCTTCTCCCGGGAGAATTTCAGAAGTTTCACCGTCAGGGAACTCCTCGCTTGTTGCGCTCGGCCCTTGCCGGGGCCAGAAGAGGCTCCGGGGTCCTGCTCCTGCACCTGGGACCCCTTGTGGATCCTGAGGGTCAGCTCACTGGAGTTCATCCTCTCACGCATCACACCTGCCTCCAGGTTCTTAGTGGTTCGTTTGGCGACTATGTACACGCGACAGTACATCACCAGTATGACGACGAGCGGGATGTAAAAGGAGCCGAGCGAGGAGAAGAGCGCGTAAAACGGCTCCTCGGTGATGGGGCACACTGTGTCGTCCGGCGACGGCGGCTGCTTCCAGCCGAACAGAGGCCCGATGGAGATGACCACCGACAGCACCCACACGCCGAGCATGGCCAGCAGAGCCCGCTTCTCCGTCACGATGCCCGGGTACTGCAGCGGGTGGCTCACCCCGATGTACCGGTCGATGGATATTACGCACAGGCTCATGATGGACGCGGTGCAGCACAGCACGTCCACCGCCGCCCAGATGTCACAGAAGATCCTGCCGAACACCCAGTAGTCTAGGATCTCCAGGGTGGCGGACACCGGCAGCACCGTGGTGCCCAGCAGCAGGTCCGCGATGGCCAGGTTGATGATGAAGTAGTTCGTCGGGGTGCGCAGGTGCCTGTTGCACACAACCGCGAGGATGACGAGGATGTTGCCCGCGATGGCGAACACGATGAAAGCCCCCAGCACCAGAGCGAGCGGGATGGCCCGGCTGAGGTGCACCTCGCTGGGCTCCGTGTGGTTTCCCCCAGAGCCGTTGGTGGAGTTGACCTGGGAGAACAAGCCCGGAGTCCCGTCGAGCTCCGACGAGGAACTATTTTTCCAAAATGCTGTGACATTGTCAGTGCTCAGACTCATTTTGACTCAAGAGGTCCTCCATAGCAGGCTTCAGATGACTTGGAACCGCAACTCGCACGAAGAGCTTCACCAAACATAAATAAACTTGGTCTATAAGACGCAGCTCTGCATGGTTTAACCTCGCGTTTCCAAATTAGTGGTTTGAAATGGTGAACTCCGCACACTGCTTTAGGAGGAATGCCCATGCGGTCCCTCTCCCTCCACTCTCCTGTGGGCTCAGAGGAGATGTGAGGGGGGCAGCAGCAGTCGTCCCCTGCCTCCTCGCCTGTCCACCTCTTACAGCTCTGCCATACACTCACTGGACATACTTCATTACGAGTCTATGAAGCGCAGATGACGCGTCATTACACGAACAGTGACTCCACAGTCACATTTTACGCGCAACTTTGTGAGATGGAGAAGGTTTTAGGGGAAGCGCCTCCCTGGTCTTTTGTATTTATTTTTCCCTCTCTGTTGGAGGGTAATAACTGGACAACGTGAATTCAATTACTTCTCTGCCAGAAACATTAACTGTATTTTTGTTTAGCTTGAGGTCCCTTAAAATAGGCTTTACTGGCAGGAGAATAAACAGGTTAATAGAAAAACTTAACTGAAGGTATGCCTAGCCATATACAGTATGTCCCAGTGTAAATAAACACTGAAATAAGATCTACTCAGGTTACTTCTGTGCGGTTCTTGAAATACTTAACAATGTAAATAATGTGTCCAGACAGGCAACCTGACGGTTTAAGCCAAAAAGGTATAAGTAGATAAGAAAATCACATCAAATGGCCCCTCCTAAACCAGGTATTTCTCCTGAAGTACATTCCTATTATGGTAAAGCACAGGAGCTCCTCAAAGTAATCTCATTTTGGACTTGCGCTCATTTAGTAAGGAGTGACTGATTTAATGGGCTGAGTTCAGACACATGCACATTCCTCCTAAAGCTGTGGTTCCTTCTGTTTAAGAGCATTTTAACCTTCTTATGATGTAACAGTGGTCGACGAAAGCGTGGAAAAAAACGAATCCTCCCAAAACCTGCAGAGAAGTGAAACTTTTATGATTCAAAGCAATAAAACAGAAGACATTCAGTTTCATTGGGAATCTTTCAAACCCTTTGAGTGTGATTTTATTTACCCACTGCACTGCACATTTGAGATTTACAACATTTTGTTGGAAACATAGTCTGCATTGACTCTTTCTCCTCAGGTCTGTTTATGACCACAGGTTTTCTTTTCAACCATGAAGGTCTGGGATGTTGAATAAGAACGAGTGTATTAAACATAAGTGTGTTAAATGTAGACTGTTTGCTCTGAATATTAATCCTTTATTCACAAGTATTAAACATCTCTTCTCTTTTTCATGCATTATATTTTTTTCAGACCAAAACTGCAAAGTCTTACTTTGTATTTTTTTATATCTCATCCTTGACTTTTTTTTAATCCAAAAGTAAATGTTCTGTTCTTTGTGTTTGTCGTTGATCACTTATAATGTACCTGTGTGATAAAAGCAAGGCTATTATAAATTTTACAGCATCTTCACAGCTCAGAAGTGGAATTTAACAGCCTCCACTCTGGCATATTCAAATGTCCTAACAAGCATTCATTTCCATAAAAACTCAAAGAAGAACCCAGATGCAAAACAGAGAAGAGAGGGCATATGTTGGTTTTGGATATGGCAACTTGAATGGTCTGTAAGAAAAGCCCCAGTCTCAATTATATAGCTTGTCAGCATGCAAAGAAGTAAAATAAACAGAAGCAAAACTAGACCTGCACTCCGCAGAGCACATACCTCCTCTGAGGTCCAACAATCCTATAGAATTATCAGCTCTTAAAATTGACATTTAAAAGGAGAAAGGACGTGGTCAGATGAAAACCGAGAGGATTTATTAGTCATTAAACATAGTTATAAAGAAACAGAACAAATTCTGCCCCTTAATCCGCATCTGCCCCCAAATGTAAAAGGTTCCTCTCAGATCCAGGCCCCATCCTTCCACCAAGTGTGACGGGAAGTGGTTCAGTATTTTTTGTCGGAACCTGCTCTGAAATAAACCAACAAAAACACACAGGTGAAAACACAACCTCCATGGCTGAGATAGGAAGAGTCACCAGTTGTGTTGCTTTCCAAAGTTATATTGTGAGAAAAATCTCATTACGAAGATCTGTGTTCACACAGATTTGTGAATCAGTTGTATTTGAACAGTGCTGGTGACATTATTTGGTCTCATCTCATCAACTCATTTGAAAATAACCAAGTTTATTAAACTGGACTTAAAAATCAACTCAGGACGACCAACTTATCTGTGTTCAGCAGGTGTTCCATCTTCTTGATGTTGTTTGTTCACACCAGGAGCACTGATGAAAACGACACAAAAAAAGTACTTTCATCAAACTGTTATATGGAACAATATGCAAAAAGAAATACATATATGATTTCAAATAAGATTATTGTCTAAAATGTATGTTATTAAGGTGGACCCCAGGAACCTTTGCTGCACTTTAACTATTTCTTAATAAGCAAATCATAATTTCAGTGACATGAAAAGGGCTTTGGAGATCAACTTAAAACAGCTGAGTGAAATAAATAACTCAACGGACCAAACTTAGTTTTCATACAGACATCATTAGAATCTCCAGAGCTCAGTGAGACACGCAGCTGTAAATCAAGACATCCCTGAAATGCGACAGTGTGGGGCAGCATTCCTTCACTGCGTCTCAATCCTTACATGTACACACTCAAGTATTATGTTCATCTCCTGGTAGTATCTCAGTTCAGATCTTTGTCTGGACGTTAGTTCCGCGATGAACTGCCTCTCATTGCCCATTTGATTTGATTGAATAGACTGAGCTTTCTAATATCATAAAAGCTTCTGCTTCTCAGCGCGCTGCCAAGTGCCCTGAACAGTCTCATATCGCTCGCTGGAAACTCAACCTGAGCGGGAGCGTCCACCGTCTGTCGGTTCGCTTCAGTGGTGGGGATTTGCCTTAAATTCAAGAGGATCAACTTTTCTCCTTGGCAGGGAAAGCAAAAATAAATCTTAAATTACATAAGACGCGGAGCAATTTCTTTTAGAAGACATGGCTCCACGTTTTGAGCCGTGATTTGTCATTATCTTTATCCGTTTTAACATTAATCTGGGATTTAGAAAGAAGATGTTTTTCTCCTAAACGATAGAAAAAGACATATCCAAATTTAGAGTACTTTGTTTTAGTAATGCCAGAGATTAATTTATTCTTTGTATGATCTCATTTCAGAAAAACAACTGTTCATTTCATTTCAAATGGCCTGATCTTTATTCATTAAACAGTTTGAGTTCAGTCATCTGGGTAAAATAGTTTTACTCCTGCAAAGAGTTGAGGGTTGAGAGGTGAGAGGTCTGAGTCACACTTTGACCTTATGCTCCTGTCCAAGGCCTGGGCGCCAACTGGCCCGGTCACGGTTCTACTCTGCTCATTGACTCCACATGTTCACCATGATTCAGTTCACCAAGGGAGACAAATGCATTTATTACCACACTGAACAAACAGAACAGATTTAGGAGCAGCTTGATCTGTGGCAAAATGAATAAATGATTTGACTGAGGTTTAGACAGGGTTGACTGCTCATCGGCTCTGAAGCACATGATGATCAACCGGTGTTGTTTTCAGATCCTTAGCTGAAGGTAATTTCAAATTCATTTCAATATTATTTGTATAACCAACAACATACATTACCTCTAGGCACTTTATAGTTAGGTCTCTATAGATAAACCACAATGAAAAACGTTGGTGAAAAAAACATTCCCTTTTAACGAGGAGAAACTTCTAGTAATAATAATAATAATAGCTTCATTTGTATAGCACTTATCTAAACAAGGTTACAAAGTGCTTCACATATAATCTATGGCAAAAAGAGGAATGAATTATAATAAAAGGTATTAAGAGAGAGACCAGGAACATCTCATTTGAACTCTGTAAGACTGGTTGTTGTAATGAAAATAATAATAATAGTATATTCATACAACTACTACTGATGATAATAATAATAATAATAATTTTACATGTTAAAGTAAAACTCCTGTTATGGTTTTGTTCCATCAATAGGCAGAGAAGCACTTGTGAAGCCCACTCAAACCCAGTCTATGGCGGCTCACCTGGACGAGCAGGCTCCCGCTGCCTTGTGTAGCTTCTCCCACACCATACATGGATGTTGTGTAATATGCCACAACCCAGAGAATACTGGCATATCTACTGGGTTCAGTAATACAATTTTGTCCGAGCCATAAATAGACTCAAGGAGCCGAGATACAAAGATAGAGAACACAATTAGCTCTTCCAGGTTTCTTTCTCTAAATACGTTCGGGCACTTATAATACCAGGATACGTTGCATCACGGCCTGCACGTCTTCTATCCATCACCAGGAGGAATTTTCATTTAAGCAAGTTTAGAGTCTGTAAAAGTAGCCTCTATTAGCTGCAGTTACATAAGAGAACACATCTCTCATTGGTAAGAGTTACATTCCTCAAAACACTCGTTGGCAAGAACATTGTGTAGTGAAGCACATGGGTTGTTGGTTAGCTTCATCTCTATCACTGAGCTCTGGATTCTCAACCTCAGGGTTGGTGTGTTAAATATATAATATTTAACAATTCCTCATTCAAATGTCTTAAAACAATTAGACTTATGTTGCATATTTTGTTGACTTATTTACCTACATTATCCAAAATGTTTCCAACAATGTTCAAACCCAGAGAAATCCATGTTTTTGCTCAAGGTAACGCGACTTACCAGTATAAAAGCACTGCCCACTGACCAATCAATTATTTTGAAATGTGACCTTGCCATTCTGGGAATAAACCTCTGTTCACGTTAATCTTTTTAAACGTACATTATGTATCTTTGGCCACCAGGGGGCTGTAAATTAAACCAACAGCATGTTGGATCATGGGAGTTGGGTCACTGGTAAGGCAGATATGACGCAATTAAAAGGCGACACAAGCTAAACGTCCTTTTAGATTGGATAAAATTGTGGGATTCCCTGTGCTTGAACATGGTTGGAAACAAGTCAACAAAATCTACAACATAGGTCTACATGTTTTTAGACCACCCTAACCCTAACCCTAACCCTAACCCGAACCCTAACCCTAACTCTAACCCTAACCCATCAAGAATTGTTACTCACTATATCTTTGACTTTATAATGAGATAACAACTCGTTGGACACAATTAACCGTTATAAATAATTACCTTATAACAACTCTAGCCCTAACCTTAACCCTAATCCCTTGTATTTTTACAATCTGATGAATATCATCTAAGAATTGTTTTATTCATATCAGGTTACTAGTGATTTATAAATCTTTCCATAAGTGTTATACTTTGACTATGTTCCCTTCAGTCTTCAAATTCCTGCCTCTCCTTTGTAAAAACAAGGGAGATCCCATCTGGTTTCCTCTGAACCAGCTCAAGATTCACACCTCAGCTCATGGATGTGACAGGCTTCGCCACCTGCTTGCACATTTCCCCAAAACCACAACACAGACACCAGACGGAGGCCGACAGAAGCCGAGCTAATATTTTTGTTTCCCAGACTCTTGCTTAACGGTTCGTATTTGGGATATCATGACATATCTTGGAAAGGAAAGCCACATAGCCGTCCAAGTCTCCAATGATTGTCACTGAATAGCCGAAGGGAAGTTAAACTTTCCTCTGGGACTCTGCTGGGATTTGCTGGGCATCATCTCTGCATCCAGAGCGACTGACCAGTTACCAACTCTGCTTTGTTTGTTTCTTTTACTTTAAACAAAACTTCAATAAACTTGTATGTTAGAATCTTTCTTTCCCATGGACGTAGTTGTCTTCGTCTGGCAGCTGTGATAGATTCCACAGCACTGGGCTGATTATTGCGATGGTAAATTGCTGTGGAAGAATCCCAGAGCTTTTCAGCTGAAATGTAGATGAGGTGAAAAGAAACTATTCCTCTCATTTCACCACAAGTCAGACTGCTGATTTTAGCATTTTGCTAATATTTAATGTAGCTGCTTCTACTCCAATGCAAATGCGCACTGCTGCAAATGGGTATACGTTTCGGTGGATATCATGTACACAGCTCTCATTTATTATTATTAGGGCTGTGAAATGATTCAAATTTTTTATCAAATTAATTACAGGTTTCAATGGATTAATCATGATTAATCACATTACTGATTTTCTCTGTATATTTTTGTGGAAAAACATTTATGACAAAAGACAGATATATACATTTAACATGTTTTCTTTTTTTATTCTTAAATAAACAAAACAATGGTGCTGCAACTCAGCAGTTCTTTAGCAGCTTTCTTTGCTATTCCATATGGAACATTAATATAATCTTCATCCTAAACAGAATTCGGGCTTCTTAGCCATTGTATGGTTGAAAAAATATTTTTTATTTTCTTTTTAAATCAAACAGAAATTATTTGGGCTTCTTAGCCATTGTTTTTATATTATGGTTGAAAATGTTTCAATTTTTTGTCAAACAACCATTCACCACACCATGGCACAATCTAATGCCTCTAATGTCCCTCTTAGCTAGTCTTCCTTTAGCCAGTTGGTGAGGCAAACTAACTTGTTCACATTCTCTGACAGTAAAGCTGACCGCTTCTTTTGCACTATGTGTCCTGCGTGTGAGTCTGGTTTGGCGGATTCCACTTGAACGCCCCTCGCCGACCAACTCATGCTCCGTGTTGAGGTGGAACTTTAAGCGGCTTTGCTACGGTGAAACATTAACGTCTTCGCGCAGAGTGTGCATATCACCTTGGTTTTATTGAATATTCCATCTTAGTTTTTTTGGAGCACTGATCTTCCCATCCAGAAGGTGATGTTTGTTGGTTTGAATAGCAGCGGCCGTCTGACTGCATTAGAGCGGTGACTAGTGCAGATTGGGCGGAAATGGGTGTATATTGGAAGGTCCTTCTGCGCATGCGTTAAATGCGTTAAAATAAATTAACAAATTAATCCTGTAATTTAATCATATGCGTTATTTTTCACAGCTCTAATTATATTATATATCTTTAGTAAGTGAACTACCTTCTCAACTCCTTTATCCCTTAAGTTCTTATGAATTTGCATTTGAACAGCAATCACACAATTTTCTTACATTTCTCACTCCCTGTCCTCCCTGTGAACGAGTGCAGTGATAAAGAGGATATCTGATTTTAAATGTCAGAGAGAGATGAATTATTTTAGCAGGAGCAGTTTTGAAAATGTTTTAATAATCAACTGAATAGAGTCATTATGCTTTTGGTAATCTTGTGGATAATTAGACAAAAGCTGTTTTTCATATTACCTGGTTTGAACCACGGTGGGGGGAGAGTCATAGGTTTCTTACTTTCTAAATGATTTCATGGATAAGTAGCAATTTTAAATTAAAATATCAAAAATAGATCTATGTTATTTATGTGGTCCACACTACCGACTTTATCCAGTATGTTTACAACAATCTTCAAACCAAGAGAAATCCACAATCTCATTCACAATGTCACCTAACTATGTCTTTTGTTATCGTTTTGATTAAGAGGCCCCCCACATAAGCCAACGTTATATTGTACATTTAATAATGATGCATTGCATTGTATGTCTGTTCCTGCAGTTTGTTCTGTGATTGCTCTCAGCTGTAGGTTGTTGTGTTATGTGTTGATTACACTGTAGTATGACCTCCCTCTGGAAATGCTGGGCAACACATTCAAACTTTGAAATTTGCAGCAACAGTCTTGTTGACACAGTGACTACATCTGTCTGATCGGATAATGTAATGCGATTTGGTAAATTTCGAATCTTCGGAGTTTGAAAAATTAGAAAATGACTCTTGTTCTTGTGGATCTTGGACCAGAGTGCTACAATTATTTAAGGAGAACTCGATCCTGGCGATTACATGACAGCTTGGGGGAGGCTCAGCAGCACACATCACTCAGTAAAGACTAATGAAAGGAGAAGAAATGGATTTCATCAATGCTGCTCAGCTGCCAGTGTGCTAGAGGAGACCAAACTGTTTTGGCTGCACAAAAGAGCAGATGAATAGTTTTTCTCTTGCCTGTTACATGCCTGGGGCATGATCGAGATTATCTGGTAGGATATAGCTCGAAAACACTATCTTTTAACTCAGCCTCTGTGTGGGTTTCAGTCAGTCTGCTTCGACTTCTTCTGCTTACCATCTCCTCACATCACTGCCCCTCCAGGATAAGTTATCATATCTGCCCACACCGTCACGATGGGTGCCTGTACTGTTATATACACCATGCAATGGGGCATTTACTGCCACACATTGATGGGGTACCTGCCTTGCTGGAATGAACAGCTGGCAAGGGGGTGATTTCCTCCAATAGTGGGGGAACTGCAAGTCCAGCATTTTCCTGCAGCCACTATTTAAAATTGACAACAAAGAGTCGGAAGCAGCGAGCGTACTACCACTTAAATTTGATAAAGCTCTCGTATGGTTCCTGGCTGACCCCATCAGAAATGCTCATGGCTGCGGAACCAGTCTGTAAGCACAGGTTGTTGGACATAGACAAAAAGAAGGTGTGTGTGTGTGTGTGTGTGAGAGTGTGTGTGTGTGTGTGTGTACGTGTGTGTGTGTGTGTCTGTGTGTGTGTCTGTGTGTGCAGTTGGGGTTGTAGGACGGTGTGCTCATCAGAGGGGATTCTTGGCTGCTGATGATGCTTGAGGCTGCAAATGGCCTGGCACCGGCCCAGGCTATACATCCGCAACGAGCTGCTGACTTGACACTTCAGCAGTGTGGTGAGCCCCAACCATTACATGATTGCCTCAGAGGTTTTTTGAGGAAAGTGAAACTTGTTATGTCTTCAGCACTTTGCCCGGCAGGATTGTGGCAATAAGGTGTTCGATTGGACACAAAATACCTCGTAAAACTGTCCTCTGCAGGTTTCTGTGAGTGACTCAGCGGATGATTGTCAGGTTTATGCATGGAAATGAAACTGCAGGGGCTAAAGACCTGCCGCCTCCAGTGACAGGTTGTTAGCTCTGCTGAGCTGCCCATAACGCTACATTTCAATACCAACAATGTTTCTGAACGCCACCTTATTCCATCTGGAAGTAGCTAGCAGTTGGTGACATTTTGTGGCTATATTCAAAAGAATATGTGTATGTGTGTGTTTGAGCCGCTTTCTGTCTTCAGAACTGAAGATTGATTGTCACTTTTGGCACAGGTTGTGATAAAAGAGTGTGTAGTACGTAGATGTACGCCACGGAGTGTGTGTGTGAGAGTGTGTACTCCGCGGAACAAACAGAGCTGACAAACTAAAACACTCCACTACTGACATGAGAATAAGAAGAGATCAGATTAATTATAGCGTTTCAACTTTCTTTGTTCATCTTTCTTTGAAAACAAACCTTAAGCTGATTTGATTGAAGTTTCAACAATCATGGACTAAGTTTTTTTATGGACTAACACAGTTTCATTAAATGCCACTGCTTATATCTGGTTCCGGCCTGTTTCTTAGCCCATCAAGAAAATTAAAATAGAAAAATGGAGAATGCAGACGCTTGTGAGTCAATTGTTGAACGACAAGCACATCTCTGTATGCTAATCAATGCTGTGCAACAAAATAAATGGAATATTGGCGCAGTGCCGGCAGAGTTAAATGAATTAGTGAAAGCCACTCGTTCAAATTATGCACTCACAATATATCAAGGAAATGTTTTCCTGATTGTCTTGTTTAGACAAAATAGAATGAATAAACTTGAGGCTGATGGAGGAAGAGAAAGACAGAGAGAAAGTACATCAACACATTATTGCTGAGTTACACACAAACTGCATCCGACACATTATCGATCACTGAGACAACTCAGACTGAAATATCTCAACAACAACTGGATGATATACAGATAAGGTTTCGTAACATCATTCACAGTCCCCATATGATTAATCCTAATGACATAGATACTAATAATACTACTACTTCTGCTACTACTACTACTAAGACTACTACTACGACTAATAATAATAATAATAATAATAGCAACCATAATACATTCATAACAGATCACATTCTCAGCATCTCAGTTGTACCATGTTAAACTACGAACTGATCATTAGCTGTACATCAGAGCTGCTAGTGTGACTCTGGACAATTTATGAAGTTTCAGCTCAACTGAACAAACACTTTATTTCCCAATTGGCTTTAATAGTGACATTTATGTATTTGTGGATTTTGTTTCTGGGTTTCATCTAATGTTCTGTGTTGGTCGTCTGCTCGAGGATATTTGTTGTGGTTACACTGAGAAAGCCAAATTTGTCAGTTGTCTGTCCTCTCTGTCATGAGTATCTTGATCAAATTTGGCTGTTGATATTTTTGGATTTGGTGAAACTCATGGTTGTTCATGGGTAACTTCACATACTTAATTAGTTATTTTATCTTGAACAATGATTAAAACAAGACGCTACAAGAAATAACCACATAAGTTATATATAAATCCTTCCAGATAAAGTGTTAAAATTAAATCTTAATTGTACACATAGGCAGCCTGTGGACAGTTGCTGTGATGCATTGCTTGCTTCTCTGGCAAAATAAAGGGAGCAGACCCATTTTTGTTCATTGATCCAAAAGAACAGTGCCAAGACTGGTCACGTGACCTCAACATTGAAGTGTTGATGAAAACCTATTGAGTTAGGGTTGAGGAGAGGTTGAGGAGAGGTTGAGGAGAGGGTGAGGAGAGGGTGAGTCAGCCTGTGCCAATGTTTCTGCGTTTCTCAGAATATCCTGTGAAGGCTGGAAAATGTGTCCCTGAGACTGAGGTACTAAACGTGGCCAAACAAATATCCCAAACAAACTTAACAATGGCTCCTCAAGAGAAGGAGAGAAAGGTCGAGACATACGAGCAATGACCTGCTGGAGCTGTCTATTCACAACAATTTTTTTAACTGAAAATGTCATGATGTCCTTCAGATACAGGTGCACTGTGCTCATTGCTCATCCCACTCTCACTTTTCTTTTCTCATATGAATCGGTTCAAAGGAACGTTTACCAGCAGAAACCCATCGCAGCCTGACAGGTCTGTGGAGAACAGTGTGTATATAGAGAAGAAATTAACACAATGTTGTTTAAAGTGAAAAAGCAGATGCCTTGTAATCCACCAAAGAAATGTGCTTATAGATAAATGTGTTTGGAAGAAACAGCACGTGAGTCACATCATTTTCGTTCTCATCAAACCATCGAGGGACCCCTTGTGTCAAATGGATGAGTTCATTGTAATCACTGGAAGAGACCACTCACATCAGGATGTGTCATCATCAAATTAAGAACAAACATTCTATTGATTTACACTTCCCTCTAAAAGGACAAGTGAAAACGATAGCAGCAGAGTGACCCCCACAGCACAACAGAGCCTGCGAGCATTCAGGCCTGTGTTGTTGCACCATTGGTTGTTGCACCACTGAACCCTCAAATGAGCATTGATCTCTGTGTTCTCTCTTCTCTGGGTTGTTTATAAACTAAACTCCTAATGTAATATTCCTCCCTGTGTGATTGTGGAGAGAAGTAACAAATACTTTGTTACAGTAGTTAAGTTGATTTTTCAGCTATCTTTCCATTTACTCCCAAGTTTTGACATGACTAATTATATTTTCTACAAGATGGCTGCATATCATAGTGACTGAAGCTGTTTGAGCCGGAGTATACGAACAAAGAGCTCCCACAAATTGAAGAAAAATGAGGAGAGAGAGGCAACAAGCGAAGGAGGGACAACTAGCTGCTGCATGCCTGCATGTGAGACTTCTCTTCAAGAGAGACATTGTAATGTAGCCAGACCCAGAATAACAAGTTGACAATAAGTGCCATTCATTTACTCATCCACATTTGTTAACATATGGCTCAGGTAGAGCAATAGTTGGTTGATTGTGATGCTTTGGAATCTACTGAAAGGTTTTCCTCTAGGGAAAAC
Organism: Pseudopleuronectes americanus; assembly: GCA_038501795.1. Taxonomy (NCBI): domain Eukaryota; kingdom Metazoa; phylum Chordata; class Actinopteri; order Pleuronectiformes; family Pleuronectidae; genus Pseudopleuronectes; species Pseudopleuronectes americanus. The sequence continues at coordinate 11,779,150 of CM076723.1, forward strand.
ATGTTTATAGAAAATAATGGGATATTTTCTATGGGAATAGACACAGATCTTTCCCATAGTCTGTTTGGTTAGCCTTTGTTTGGTCATCTGACATTAGAAAAGGTCTTTGAAGGGATCGAGAGGTTCATGATGCAGGGACCCCGGCTCAGACTCACTGGGGTCACACCAGGCCCCCTGTAGAGAAAGAAAAGCTGTCAGTACATAAAACTGGGTTTTCTTCATCAAAACATGATTCTCTTCTCAACCCCTGCTGCCTTAACTGTATTCAAAGAAAATATCTACAGCACAGCTGTGGTTCAGCTGGTATGTGCTTAAGTTGAAGGTCATTGCCCTTTCTGTGGTTTTCCATCACATCCTCAAGTAGCCTGAACATACTTCATGAGTTCAATCTTAAATTAGTAACTGTTGAGAATAAAATCATGCATCCTGTGAAGGACAAGTTTGGTCACTTTTCATACCGGGTCTTATTCCCTGATTGTGTTTGTTCTTTTGATCCATTTCGGACACCGATGTCTCTTTACCTCTCAAAGTATAATTATGTTAAAGGCATAAATCTATGTTAAACTATTGTAGATGAACAGGAAGACTACTACTTTGCTTTGTTTTCATGAGATTTATGTAATATTCTATGATTGTTTTCAATAAAATTGTAATCTATAAAAATACATTTTTTTTAGGTCACTCAAAGGAAACAAGCTGTAAACACTACAGTCACTTTTTAAGTTGATGGGCCAAAGTTATTTTCAGCTGCTTAAACTGAACAAGAAGAATGACGACATGACTGCTCCTCAAAAGTGAAGCCAAAGCATGTTTTTTTCTATAATTATTCTCACGCTGATGAATGTTCAAGTGTTTATTTTTATTGTAAGTTTGCTATTAATTGTTTTTTTAATTGTAAAAAAAGACGTGTGTTCCGTTTCTTATTCACGATCAACACCTCGAAGACAAAGAGCAACAAACGCATTTTTATGGAGTTACTTTGTTTTATTCAACACCATGAGTCTGAGAGAAATAATCTGCAGCTGCTAAATGCCCCACTATGTTCTCCAGCTCAGTCAGGAACTGTCTGTTTGCTGCAGAGTAGGTGGTGTGCAGCCGCCTTGTGTTGGTAAAGCCCATTAATATTTATATTCATCAATATAATCATCAATAATTCATAAACATTCTGTAAATTGTTTGTTTTTATATAGCGCTTTAGTCTAGATGACCACTCAAAGCCCTCTACAGTAACGTTTTTTGTCATGAATAAACTTGAGGCTGAGAGAGGACGACAAAGACAGAGGGAAAGTACAGCAACACATTCTTGTTGAGTTGACACAAACTGCATGAGACACAAAGTAGATCACTGGTTTCAGCAAAGATAAGGTTATTGAGTTATTGAGAAATATCTTAATAACAACTGTATGATATACGATTCTGACAATATTCATAGTCCCTATATGATAAACCCCAATGACACTACTGATAATATTAATAATAATAATAACAACAATTTTATTAGTAATAATAACCCTTAACTGCACATCAGAGCTGCTAGTGTGACTCTGGACACTTTCTCAAGTTTCGGCTCAACTGAATACACTTTTTTTCATGATTGGCTTTAATAGTGGCATTTATGTACTTGTGGATTTCATTTGTTGATTTCTGATGTTCTGTGTTGGTTGCCTGTTTGAGGATATTTGTTGTGGTTACACTGAGAGAGACAAACTTGTCAGTTGTCTGTCCTCTCTGTCATGTGCCATGTATCTTGATCAAATTTGGCTGTTGACATTATCGGATTTGGTGAAACAGTCGTCTGCCATGTTAAAAATGAAGTGATCTGTTGAAATGATATACTGATGAATCATTCACACACACTTTCTTACAATCCACGTATGGGTCGCACCTCTATTTTCATTGAGCGTCAATTTGAGGCTGAGTATCTTCCCCAAGGACACTTAAGCACGCAGATAGGAGGACTGGGATTGCACCGCTGGCCTCTGGTTAGAGGACGACCACTCTACCCCCCAGCCAAAGCTGCCCAAGCTCCTCAGAGCGGATTGAATCTACAAGGTCGGTTAATAATTTGATACAAAGAGCAACCTTTTTTTCCACATCACGTATTCCTTCATTGCTAATATTGACATACAATCCCTCTTGCCCCAAAATATTCTTATTATAATAAAAACACCAGTTTCCCCTTGATTCCATTAATCTGATTTGCAAAGGGTCACAGGATGTCAATTTAATAACTCTTATCTGCACTTCTGGTATAAATGTTTCCCCTCCTTGCCTGACTGAAATGTGTCACACAAGGTCACCATTGATTCACCTTGCTGGGGTTTTTATCTGTAAAAGTAGCAAAGAGGCTGCAAGGTATTCTGATGTTCCATAACCACCAGCTGGTCCCACTACATCTGAGTAGAGAGATGTTTTCCTCGCTGGACAGAGTTATACTTCCCAAAGGTAGATGGTGTATTTATAGGGTCATATATTTGTGCTGCCGCTATAAATCTCAGCTCCCTGGATCCTTCACAGTGTGTGGACGTCCAGTGCATCCGCTCAGTCAATAACTGGCAACAGATAGCGTGGATTTGCTGATGTGAGTAATCATGAGCTGAGGTCATACGTGAGTGATTTGTTGTCGTTCCAACAAACTGTGGAAAACCTCCTGTGCTGCACTCACTATGAGAGCTTCACATTATGTGCAAAAGATATTTTTCGGTGCACAACATGAACAACAAGAAAGTTTCTTCGTGGCATTGTGATAATCTTTTTCACAGGACTTGCCAAAAGGAAAAAAGTACATGAGTCAAAATAAACTTTGCGTGGAAGTTTGTAAATAAGTCCCAAAATAAGGCTTCACAGATAGCTCTCTTGACATAGAGCATAGCCAAATCTCCATAAGGAGGGAGATATTTTCATCCTGAGAATTGCTGTAGACCATGAGATCCTCCAGCAGTGATGAGGACCAGGGACTTGGAGTATTTCTGTACTCAGTCAACGCCGGTGAGAGCGAGTTGGATTACCAGCGTTAGCTCAATTCCAAATTGTCAGCTATGCAGCAAAGTTTCTCAATGCAGCTCAAAGTGTAAAGTCATTTCAGGGGCTTTTTCTTGCCAGTGAACGAACACAGATATCAAAACCCCTTCTGTTTAGTGTCATTCATCGCACTTCATCCCAGGAGGCAGAGTGAAGAAAAGTGCTCAGGCCAAGATAAAGTTATTCTTTGTCACCATTTCAGGAGCAGCATTAATATCTGCTCATAGAAGCCGGTGCATTTTGCCTTTGGGACTTATCAGCAGTGTAACCCGATAAAAATCGAATCTGAGTTGTGAAACTGTGAGAGAGCAGCCACTTGGAGCACATTCATCTTTAGGAGCAGCTCATATGCTCTGAACACATGGTTGCAGTTAGTGCTGGGGGAGATATTAGACAGTGACAAATGTTTCAAACGGTGTGTTATTATTTGGAGCCTGAGTGTGTCTAATGCATGTGTGTAGAATGTGGATGCGTAACCACGTAGCATAGGGTCGTGGGCCACTTGAGGAAACAATGCAGCACTGCTGGCCTTTCTACTTCTGACCCAGACTAAATTGAAGTGAGCCTGAAGCAGCTCACATGTAAAATAGCAGATGCCGCCCAATTACTAAAACTCAAGTGTTTGCCTTTTTTGGTCAAGATGTTGTGCTCAATGCAAGACTTGGGCCAGTCCTGGTATATTTGATGCATTCTTGGCTGACATTTGGTATTGCTCTGCCTTACTTGTGGCCCTGATCTGGCAAACAGGAGCCGACCGTCCAAGTGGCATCATTGCACGTGGTATGGGGGTGGAAGTGTTGAGTGTGGTGGGTGAGGGCCAGATCTGAGCCAGAGTTATTTTGCTAACTTGTTGTACATTTAATTTCTGCACAGAATAAACAACCAAGATGTAAGGAGTTAATTACTGAGCTCCAGAGGTGCTTCTGGGAAATATTGTATTATTGTTGCCCTGTTTCTATCATAAACTGTTTATAAAGATGGATGACATAACTGCTCCCTAAGAGTGAAGCCAATGTGTATCGGTTTACACCTGGTGCAGGTCTGCAGTAAACATCATAAACCCTGCCTCCTCCATGTTAGTGGTTATTTGGGCTTTATTTCGTAGTAGTGAGAGGAAGTGAAGACACATTAGCCGTCTGTGGTTTCTAGTAAGCTTCATATTTACTGTACAGGCATCGAAGTGGTGTCAAATCTTGGCAAGAAAGTGAATTGTGTAGGGTATAAAATAAATGTCAAACTATTAATTTAATAAATGCTGCTTTGTGAGGCCGTTTGCCTTCCAGCATTTACTATAATCACTTTATTCCCCACTGTATATTTCACTGTTACAATTTTGGCTTAGTAAAGTTTCCAATTTTTGTATTTCTTAAGTGATCCTTAGTTTAGCACCAGATAGAACTTTGTTTGCAGAACACTGACTTGCTCTGACTACTAACGCATGCTTATGAGGCTCTTTTCTTAATTGGAGTGAAAAGGTGCCATTCGATTTCAGCTCAGGTAATGGATGAGTGCTCTGGATGATAATGATGAGAAATAGCTAATTTCAAGGAACATTGGTTTTCGAAGAGCTGGCAGTGTGAGCTTGAATGACTGGAAATTCATTTGCATTAACAACATGTTAGTGTTGAGTTTGAGTGAAGCACATATTGCTTTCTTCAAATGTTGAGGAAAAGAGATATTTTGTTGAGGTTCCTTGGTCCCACTGATTAACAGCTCATTCTATACGTTTTGCCCTGTCTCACTGTGATTGACCAAACAATGAAAAATATACTTCAGAGCCTACAACAGAATCATTTTAACAGAAAGTGTCACAAAATATTGCTGTCTCATTGTTCAGGGTCTTGCTATTGTCCTGATTATTATCTGACATATGCTCTGACTTTTTAGTCCATGTCCCATCCTCGAACATGGAGGAGACAGGTTTTATAACCTATACTGCAACCAGCCACCAGGGGGAAATCAAGATGCTTTGGCTGTTATGTCGTCCGTTATGCCAGAGATCAGCCTGCCAGCAACATTTAATCATCCTCTTATAGTCACAAAGCAGCAATGAATGGAAAAAACTGAATTTATTCACGTTTTCTTGTGCAAACAGTTTTCTGCGTGCTGCGTTTGGATGGAAAACCTGGCTAATGTGGCGACTTACTGTAACTCCTGATTAAACTCAAACAGAGCCATCTGCTGCTCTCTTCTACTGATATCCAACAGCACAATTAACTCACACAGTCACTGATTTAACTAGAGTGAATGACTGGAGGGATGGAACGAATGCAGATGCTTCCACACCAGGGGTCATTGTAAGGTTTAATGCCTTCACACCCACCAGATCGAAACCCAGCTTCAGTGAGTGGTTTTGGACAAAGGTGTCAGTGCTCTCCACCCCCATTCTCTTAGTAATCCTAAAGAAAACAACCTTTATTATAGATTCCCGCAGACTTGTGTAACATGGTGCACTGCTGTGGTTCTGGCAGCTGAACCAACCCTAAAACACTCAATGCTTTTATTTTTTACAATGATTTGCCTCCCCTTGGAGTTCACACTTAATATCATTAAAGAGTATTTTATAGAATCTCAGAGGCCTTACAAACATATTTAAACCACAACATTCTGAATATAAGTTCATCTATCACCTTTGGATTTATAGCTCTGACATTGGTCAGAATCAATCGAAAGGCGCAAATTTAATTACAAAATCGACCAGGACTCTACACCAGAGTGTGGTAATAGTAAATGATTTTGGTGTCACTGTGAGTCAGGAGTATTTGCCTCCAGACAACAACTACCGAAGTTGACATGAGCTCATCAGACCTGGGGCAGCGGCTGCAGATCTGCAGATTGTTGTTTGGATTTTTCCTCTGTTCACCGACTTGATCATTATCTCAGTCTTTGGTCCTGATCCCTCAGAGGAAGCTCTTGTTTAACCTAAACTTAAACAATTTCTAGGAAATCACAAACAGTATTGTGTTGTTTTCGGGCTATGCTTTCAAGAAGAATATTTTCAGATTTACTTTACAACACTGTTTAAACCTCCCTGGCTGCTGTTAGAGTGATAAAGTAACACAACCCCAGGGGATTTATCAGCTCTGCTTCCCTAAGGAGCAAGATAAACTGGAATAGCATCCGGCCCCAAACTATGGAAATTCTTAAGCTTTGGTTCATGTTATGAAGCTGAATGTGACGAGGCAGGGATGAAATACGCTCTGGTCTGTTCAGAGGTCCATGCTTGTGCTTGAAAAGGGCAGAGAACATGCACTTCAACTTCCTCTCCACAGAGCTCCGAGCTGTAAAAGAAGCTCTTTGGCTCGGCCTGACCTGTGCAGCATCAATCTGTCCATGTAGAAATGTTGCTTCAGAGGGGAAATTACACTGTGGATTGACCTCAGATGCAATCTGCTTCACTACAATGTTTCCTCAGCCCACTGCTTGTCTTTTCAACCCTTACCCCCCAAAAATGTTTTTTTTTCAAACAGAAAAGTCCAACATGAGAGATTTTTTCTTTACAGCTCTACATAAACTGCAAAAGGCCTCCAGGGCAAAACTGTACTTTGTGCTCATTTTGTTTTATTTCACCTGCAGAGAGAGAGTATGTGTGTTTTAGCACAAAAGCACCCGCAATTACATTATTTGGGGATTTGTTTACAAGCACAACAGTGGTCCATGGCCCAGGGGCATCTGACCACTTGCCCTGAGGGTGAACCGAACATGTACATGGACAGTCTGGTATGCACGAGGCAATATAAACAGCGTCTGTTCTCATTTGTGGCTTCCTGTCTCTCTCCCCACCATGAGTCCCAACGAGACACTGCTGTGACCAGCTTCCCATGTGAAAACTGAACTGGGCCATGTGGATACACGGGTGTTTGTATCCACGGTCCACGTTGGATACACACACCCCCTCCATGCATTACAGAATCTAGACTTAATTACGATTGGTAGAAAATGGATGAATAGATGGATTTCATTTAGCTTTAAAAATCGCTAACACATCATTAAAGGGATAGTTCACAGAAAAAAACAAAATAGTGGTTACTAGTTAATGAATACATTTTCATTTTTCAGTCAGCTATCCCATTAAAGGGGCACTAGACTTATTTAACGCATGAAACTCTTGAGAGCGATCGGATCAACTACATTAGATACATGACAGTGGAGAGATGAGACAGGAAATTAGAGGAGAGGGAGATGAGGAAGGACACACAACAAAGGTCTTCGTCCGGAACGTGAACCGGGGAAGTTGTAGCTTAACCCTGAGGCCACCATGGGACCCAGAGACTGCAGCTGTTTAACAGAAAGTCTGTGCTACACACTGAGAGAGGGACTGTCTACCCCAGGGTACAAATATCCCACGATAAAAAAGAGGTGTTAAACAAATAAAAGACGCTGACAAAGAACCAAAATAAAAAATACAAAAAAGAGATTTGAGTACTTTGATAAATGAGGGTCGATGTCGATTTGCTGTCAACAAAAACAAGTCATTTCTGTGGCAGAATTTACACATCATGCCCTGCCTCTGCATGCTATACCCAGGTACCCATCTCATCTCAGTGTTTTGGAGATTTTCCTTTTGTTGTGTTAGTGTCTGACCAAGAGAATCTCCAGCTGCGTTCTTCATATGTGAATGACAATCTGTGGTAAATAGCCCAGAAAATGTCTAGACATAATTGTCCGGAGTTGATGTCAGACAATTACTTTTTTTTTGAGTTTGTTAAAGTTCAGTGCTGGATTGCTAGAGTTTCCCTTTAATAGGAGAAACTTTGTCTTTTCACTCTTGGTCACTGAGGACTGAACAACAATGGCTGCAGAACAACAGGAATTCTAATCTCCGCTGTGTCCCCTTCGGTCTCGTTTTTGGGGTTGGAAGTAAAATAGGGCGTTCAAAGGTGACAATAATTTACTCCCAACTGGAATTACCCTTTAAGCAGGGACACTGGCTGTGTGAAATCAGGACAAAGCACAGCAAGAGGCTTTTCTTTGTTTTCTTGCCTGTACTCTCCAACAGTGTAAGGTCACACAGGACCCTGGAAGTACATAACGAGGGATTAATCTGGGCCATAAAACATCAGAAACACATGGGCCTTTGTAAACACTCAGCTTATGGAGAATGCAGCACTGAGCAGTCAGATCCTGTACATGTTGGAGGCAAATGCTATTTGTTGTTGAAGACAGAAAACTCACGTTCAAATGAAAGTTTGATTGGAGAAGCGCAGCTCAAGTTTAATTCCCCTATCACCAATTTCTCCCAGATTACTTTATTACACTAATAAAATAGCCACATTTACGCAATTTAAAAATAATAACTTTGATTTTAAAATAGATATAATAAAATGTGAATGGCATTTTAATAAAAGTTTATAAACTTGTTACTTGAAAAGACATTTTTTCACGGTTTATTAGCCTGAGAGGTATTCTATAAAGCTACGATGGAATGAATACTAGACCCTTCTCTCCCATAAAGCTATGAATTGTGCATATAACTCATGTGTTGACAGCTTTGTTTTTAAAGTTGCTACCACTTGAATTTGAACTCTGACTTCTTGAGAGTCTGCGAGGAAATGTTTCACATCAGTGCTGATTAAATCCCAGACAGACAGACCTCCATATCATCAAGATTCTGGTGGGTTGGAGAAAATATCAATTATTGTAATATTTTCAAAATGAGTGAGAAGTGGGTTTGTAGGTTCAGGATCTGATGTTGGTTCTCAATACAATACTTTGAGTGTTGTTTACAAATGTATCTAAAATATCTTAAGAATGATCCATGCATCACGAGTAGTTATAAATGATTTGCTAACTTGGGATTAATTGCTGAATATCTTATAGTGATACGTGCTATTTTGTTTTATGTTGCATTTGCTGTCATTACATTAACTTCATTCAAAGTATGTTTTTGAACTCACTCACTAATCACTATACAGTCCACTATATAATTATATTTTCCATTTGGCAAAAGCTTTTTCTGATTTTTCTGACACTGTGGGAATGCAATTTACTTTGAAATGTAACTTGTAGATTGTGACCAGATGACACCGGACATTTACTTGGAAAGACAATTTTTTGTCGGGTTTTTCCAATCGAATTCAGTTCTTCCTCATTGCATTGGGCAGAAATCCGGCACCAAATAGATAAGCTGAAAACAACTGTTGGTGAGAAAATGTGGAGTCTTTGTTTACTGGTTTTTGTACTTATTTAGATTCTGTAATTTCAGCCACTGAAAGTTCTTGAATGTTCTTCAGATGCTGTTGAGTCAGCAGACGTCACCCTGTTCTCAGGCGACACTAAACGACGGACAGCTACTTGTAACTGTTACAGTGAGTTGCAGAGAATCTGCCCCTCAGTGTGTGTAAAGTGAACTAGGCTAATAATGTGATTCCTTTTCAGTTTGCACTGGCTGAAAGACAGTCTCACTTGTTTTGGAACAAGATGCCTGTCGCTCTTGAGCTCTGTGAAAACTGGATGGAAAAAAATGCAGGAATCTACTTGGCAGACACACACTGGCTAATCGACAGGACAGCTTGGTGACCATTTATCAAATTAAAGATTAAAAGCAGACATGAATGTCTGAGTGTTTCTTTTTCATGTAAATGTTAGAACTGACCATTGCAGTTGTGCACCAGTTTGTGTGTGAGTGTGTTTGTGTGTTTACGTAAATCTATGTAATGCTGCTTCATACTTCTCAGTTGTATTTCGAAAGGCAAATATTATATTGTGATACCTACGTTATTCATATTATTAATACAAAATAAAACTATCATTGTTTAGAGGCCAGAGCTCTTGGGCCGTCAGATTCAACTACTCAGAAGTAAGAAAATTAATTTAGCCTGACACTTAAGTGATGTTACACACATCAATGTTTCAGTAACCAAGAAGTCAATTTTATATTAAAGTTATTACATGATGTAGTAATCTAACAGTTTATTATTACCTCCACCATGGAAGTTATGTTTTTGTCTGCATTTGTTTGTCTGTTATTAAGCAGGTTTGTGTTAAAACTACTAAATGGATTACTTGGTTGAAGGAAGTATGGATCAGGGAAGAGCGCATTTGGTTTTGGAGCAGATCTGTTCAGGAGGCAGAAAAAAGATTTTAAGTTTTGGGCGATGGCATTAATTTCTCACTACTTGGCCGAGGCAAAGAAGTCCATTCTGCTTCTTTTACTTTCCGTATTTCAAGAATGTTTGATACCAGTTCCATCTTTTATTTGACAGGATTTTTAAATGATATTGATAATGATATTTACTTGTAGCAGATTATTTCTACATTGTGGTATTAGTCTACCAGATTAAAATAAGCAAAGGTTCAAGAAAAGGACACATGTTAAACAGTATAAAAATATCACTGGGTATTTACATAATTCCTGTGAAGCAAGACAAACAATTTATATATACACTGTATAATTTTCATGGTCATAATACATTAATAGAAAAAGTAATTAATAAAAATATTTTTACAAAGTGTGAAATGTTATGTTTTGGTGGCTTAGACTAGAGAGTGGGGGAGATTGTTGTTTATTTACATATCTTAGAAGCTGTTGTTGTCACGTAAGGAAGTCAGGGCATCAGCGGCATGCATATCTCACAGACAGACACACAACGTGCTCTAGTTATTCCTCCATTTATTTTCCCTTTCATGTCTTCAGCTTGTCATCCAGGAAACAAACCACCACAATCCCAGATGCAAAGAAATCATGTGCTTGTGCTGTGGTTGTCATGGTTCCCCAGAAACACGGTTGATGATGGCTCCCCCTTGAAGGGAGGTTTATATTTGGGGGCGGCTCTGGATCAGGGGTTAGAGTGGTCGCCCTCTAACCAGAAGGTTTGACAGTTCGATCCCAGTATTTCCCTTTCCAATTACCCAAGTGTCCTTGGGAAAGATACTGAACCCCAAATTGCCCCTTCTCATATGGAAAATAGCTGCACAAGGATGCACTGTATGAATGTGTGTGAATGGGTGAGTGTAAAAACTGTACTATAAAGCGCTTTAAGTGGTCATCAACACTAGAAAACCGCTACACAAATACATACCATTAATCATTTGTATTTGCAGTTTGCCTCCCGAAATACAGTGAGCAAGACTGTGCCTGTACATTTTGGCAATTAGTGAGGAGAAGTTTTTCCACAGCTGTCTTAGTCAGTTTGTCTCCAGACTTTTGTGAAGCTACTGTAATCCATAGAGACCATTTATATAAACAAGCAACGCTGGCATTGTAGCAAGATTGTTTTTAAAGGAATATCAAAATGTAAAAAAAGATGCTATTTATAAGTCAGTGTACGTGCGATACGAGTACAGAACATAACATAATTAGTTTCACGATACAATTCATTGTTGTCTCTCGGCTTTCAACCACGTCACACTGTCTACATCACTTGCATGGAATTCGCCTGTTGTCATGGAGATGGATATGTTGTCATGATGTCCATCTCAGTTTCTTTCAACACCGGCTGCTCTGGTCCAGCAAACTGAATTCACTGACCATTTCATTTGCCTGAAAATAAGTTAATAGGTGGATTTTAGTTAGCATTGTTTGAAGGACACATATTTTGCTCATATTCAGGTTGATCTTTCGAATTTTTGGTTATTATTTGAAAAGGTTTACAGGCTCCAATGTTCAGAAAACTCAGCCCTCTACTCTTACTGTCCGTCACATTCAGCCATCTTCCTCAGTCACTCTGGTCCCCGGATCCCTTTGCATGCACACACTGGACTCCCCTTCGTCACTTGACCATTGTTTGGAACTAGGTATTGTTGTTTTCCATAGTAACCCTGTCTTTTGTACATAGTTACAACAAATAGTTTATCACCTACCCCTACCCTCATATACTTGCAACACAACCAGAGAGAAAAATGCACAACAAATATACAACAGAATCAAAATGGGCTGAAGAATTATCTTAAGACAGAAGGATGCAAGCTTCATCTTATTCTTGTATTCCAAGAGCAGTGGGTCATTCAAGACCACCAGAGGCTAAGTTTAACTTGGCATGCAGGCAGTGAAACTTGACAGAGATTTAGACCATCAGTAATATAGCATTTAAATTCCCTACAGGACGAAACAAAGCTAAATCATAGCATAAATTCCACCCACAAGACTCTGCCCTCTCTAAATATAACAACAAGCTGCTGCTGTGATATATTTTTTTTAAATTTCTGACTGGCCTTAAATAAACTCTACATTGACAGCTATATTGATATAGATGTAATGAACTTAAAACACTTTTCTCTGAGCATTATTAAAAGTTATTCAGTAGAAAGATACACTGAACAAACCAAGAAAAGGTATAAAGATTAGAACACCAATAAAAAGCATAAGTGTGTGTGTACAAAGTGGTCAGATGTTGTACATATTGATTTAGTTAGCTTGAAATGTGTTACCGTCTGCTAATGAGAGACTCAGGCTTTATTAATTATCTATTACAAAATGTCTCTGTTGGGTTTGTGAGTGGATGCTATCATATCATATTATCAGTTCTTTCTCCACTGTCCCTATTTGAGCAAATTGTTTCAAGACTGAAGGAACAGTAACTTAAACCAAACACATTGTTTGTGACATCACTGAACATTATAAGAAATGTTCTCCCTTCCTCTAACACTAAATCCTGAAATATTTTCTTGTGGTGTGAACAAGTTATTACAGGTATAAAAAGACACTTCCACTCAAGGGATTAAAAAAGGTTGGTGGTATAAGACTTATATTAGTAAATCAAAATTTAGTAAAATTACCTGAACTTACAAAGTCAGGGTCAATAACTGAATTGCAGCAATGGGTTAATCGTGTCCAGAATCTAAGAATTACTTTTAAATAATTGATTACTTGTCGGTGGTTCAGGGCATTAGGTCACGGTCACACCAACAAAAATGCAAAGCCAATATCGTGGGTCAAAGTTCATCAAAGTTGACCTCAGTGAAAAGCCATGCTGCAGATTTGCTTGTTAACAGGAGGCGAGTGTGTTATTTTCCTCCTCGCTTGCACAGATTCGCACACGTGTATTCGTGCAGTGAAAAAAGGAATGATAATAGCTATGCTGTCACAAAGCCTTGTAAACACAACTAGGGATATTTTTTTGAGCTGATGTTTTACATCTGTTTTGAATATATTTCTGTCCGACCAGAACACAAAAACAACTACAAATGCACCAACAAGAATGCAGGGGCAGTAGGTGGTGATAAAGAATATATCAACGGTGCAAGAGAATATTGCGAGCATGCGCTTAGTCTCTTGTCAGACATTTATATAGTCGTCGCTGTTTCTGGTGCATTATCATCACACAGTAGTAGTGGGTACATGTGAAGCATGCTGTGATGTCAACGTTTCCCAAACACCCCGCTAACATGTGCTTGAATCACAGAAAAAACTGTTTTTGAAATATATGCACTCTGGAAGCCGTTTGTAAAAATTACTAACTTACTGGGATGAAACGCTGTTTGTATGTGAAAGAGAGGCTCACATACAAACAGCGAGGCTCAGACATGCACCTCACTGATGAGACAATGTGATCCTTATTTTGTAGACAGGTGTCAAAATTATAGAGGGTGCCATCAAGTATGCAGTTAATATTGCAATGAAACAAAATAGCATCTAATGACAATGAGGAGCTTGTGGGGTTGTTGTCATAATAAAAAATAATAATGTATAATGTGTACAATCACTATCAAGTGAGACGAAATGAGCGATGTCCACTGGGAGCAACTGACATTTAATGAGCTGTGCTCTTTCCACCTCATAACTGAAGCTCGGACTCACCACATGCAAAAGTGAGCCAGAATTGTAGCAAGTGAATAAAAAGATTTACCCTTCAACTTTAATTGTTGAATCCACGAGTCCAACAAATTGAATCCAAATACCTCCATGTCCACAGAACAACAAGGCAGGCAACTGAACTCAACCGTGTGGAGAAAGTGCTGAGTCGTACAAATTAGAGAGCACATAAACGTTAGTGCATAATGAAATGCTGCATGCTATTCATCGATTCAGTCATTGGGTTGTGTTGGTGTGTGTGAAAGCTTAACACATTTTATTTGAAGACATTATCTGTCTGACAGTCCTCACAATTCACCCTGCTGCCATTAACACCTCGGGCTAATACTTTAGCCCTGCATTGGTTAACTCCTCAGACACACACACACACACCCACACGCACGTACGGACGCAGGCACACACAAACTTAAACACACGCGGACACAATGGCCATTAAAATGTGCCAGCGTGCCATTTGTGTGCAGAGCTGTTATCTTCTCGCTGTTTTAATTATTGTCATTACATTTTGTGTTGTTTTCTCCCACTTTGCTTCTTCCACCCAGACTCACACAGTGTTCAGGGGAACCGTTCCCAGGCCCGGGCGCCGCACTAAATCATCAGTCACATTCGGCACTGTTGTGTGATGCATGGGAGCAAGAGGGCCGTAGATTTGCAGCATTTCCTTATCACAGCGAGACTCCATGAGCTTTAGAAATGAAGGCTTGTCAAGAAAAAAAATAAGTGGAGCATTTTTACATTTTGTGATTTCCCAGAATGCTGTGTACGTGAATGTACTCTCAAATGGAATAAACACAGCGTTCAGACCAGAGAAGATCTGTCTGCTGCATACATACACTGGTCATTTAACTTCCATGTCCATTTATTTTTTACCCGCGTGGTCACTGACAGTTAAGTGTGTGATTTTGCTAAACAGTTATGCTTTAGTAGAACAAATGTGTTCACCATTCTGCACAGATGTTTTTATATTATATTCGATTTATTACATAGCTTATAATTCGGTTCATTTTGTGGCTGATGATGGAGGCAAACTGGCAACAGGAAGGAAGAGGTGGATACTAATATAATCAAACCAGTGACATTGAGCTTTTGTGGTTGGCTCTCAATATTGTACTTGTGATTAAAATGTGTTAAGTAAGATTTAGAACTATCATATTCAAACCAGTCTCAAATATTATGTTACAGAATATATAGGCAATCTAAGAAGTTTTTGTCATCAGTCTATAACAGAAGTGCTGTTGACAGGAAAGTAGAAATACTGATATTGTCTGTGTTATAAGTGCAACATTATCTAGATTAAACATTTATTTGATATTATTATAAAGTTATGTTTTTCTGTAATTTCTCATCTCCCCACATGATGGACAAATTAAAGTCTCACTGATAAAGGATTTGTTATATCGCTTACATTTAGAGAGTCTTTAAACAACATGGAAATAAGCCATAGTAACAACATGAGGATTAGTGTCTATGATTGTGACAAATGTCATTAATATCCCATAAATAATATTAAGGATCCCCTGTCATACATATAAGATACATAAAATATACATAAATACAAACACAAAGGGTTCAACTGTGTCACATTCTGAATTATGAGCTGTTAATTATTATTACTGTCTGCTTGGCCTGTGATAATATCTGTTGCCGCTCTCTTTCTGAAACTCTGAATAATACATGTGAAAACGTGTGTTCATCCTACCTGGTTTCTTTGCAATGAAGATTTTAAAGTAAATTTTTCTCATTTAATGAAACTGAATGTCGTCTGTTAAGCATTCACACAATCTTCTCCTGAGAGGTTCTTTACAGACCTTTTACCAAACCTGGCAGCCTTTTCTACATTGATACGCCGGCCATTAACAAAGAAGACAAACGCTGAAGCATCGATTTTTTCCTTTTTATGTACTACTTGAGTTTTTCCCTTGTTACCTTGTAAAATTAGGGCCTGAGCATTGACAGGCACTGACAGACAGTTAGGCCCTAGTGAAATTGTAAGGATTATTATTTTATTTTTTCAGGCATTTGAATTGGCTTTTTGAGGGCTTTAACATGCTCAAATTCTTACAAAAATTAGCAGAAGATTAGAAAGTGGTAAACATTTATGTTTTCTGGAGAAATTTTCAATGGGTGTGGCAAAATGGCTCAACGGAGCCCACCAAGACCCCCGGAACGTGTTCACATTGACTGATCTTCACAAGAATCGATACCGATGTGTATCATGACCAGGCAATTTTAAAAAAACGCAACACGAAGCCTGCTTTTTTCATTTAGTGGCCATTTAGCTCCTAAATGGTGGAATGAGCTCCCCATCGACATCCGTACATCAGAAGGTTTACACATCTTCCGCTGAAAACTCAGAACACACCTGTTCCGACTATACCTTGAATAGATATTAAAAAAACTAACACTTTAGTTCAAAAGAGAGCGAAACTTTGTAGCGAAACTTTGGAGTTTTGCTCTATTTTGAAGAAATTGTACTTTCTTGATTCTTGTTGTCCTGGGTCTGTACCCTTGGGGTTTTATGCACTTATTTGAAGTCGCTTTGGATAAAAGCGTCAGCTAAATGAAATGTAATGTAATTTTGGCCATATTCCACATGTTTACTTTGAGGTACTTGTACCAGGGCTTACATCAGATCAAATTCAAATTGAGATGAGTGTCATCACTACAAGACGGAGATACAAACTAACTCAAAGATCGATTTTTCGTCACACGGTGTGACCTAGGCGTGGCATCAAAGTTTGATTACAAAAAAATTAACTCAAATATTTAATTTAGTTTAACTTGAATTCAATTCAACAAAATTTTCAAGTTTAATTTAACTCAAATATTTAATTTAATTTAACTTGATTTTTGGAATCAAGTTAAATTAAAAAAAGTTTCTGTTCTGACCTCTGTCCTGTTTGTTTATGTATTCAATATTAGTATTAGCTGCTTTTTGACATGAACTCCGCATCTTCCGTGTTTTCTCTGGAGGATGTGCATGTGTGAAATCCAATGTCAGAGTGACAAGATCTGCAGTGCTGACTTTTCCGCCTGGCCTCCTGGTAAAATGTCCGTAGAAATCCATGAGATGTGGGAGCACAGCATTGGTTCCCCTGCAGGATTCATCGCGAGCGAGTTGATGGTGCCTCTAACACTCGACTGAAGGAAAAATAAAGAAACAAAAAGAAAACTAATATCTCCCAGTGAAAAGGTGTCGACACACGCGTAGAGGATACAGACGAAGATGTCAAGAGAGTTTATGAGGATAAGATCTGAACTCGATAGGATTTTAGCTGCAGGTCATGTCTGAAAATGGCTTATGTAATGTCATATGTAACTGAAACCCAAATATAGACAAGTTGCTTCTATTACTTTTCCCTTCTTTTGTATTTTCGCACTAAATATATGCTGCTCTCATTCTCTCCAAACAGCCGATTTCCTTTCAGGATTTATTGACTGGGCTATTTTTTCGCGTTATATCATTTATTCACCACAATAACAGGAGAGAGAGAAAAAAATCATCAACTGTTTTTCTCGCCTTATCAGGCCGTCTGGTAACAAATCTGTCAAAAATTCAATGGCCGTGAAAAAAAAGGCTATTTTGAACAATCTTTTATTCATTGGAACATTTAATGGTCTTCTCCTCCCAAGCAGCAAAGACTCAGCATGTAACAATGAGGCCCACGTTTAAGGTCCCAGTTGCTGAAAGAGTCTGAGACAAGACTTACTGCAGCCTCACAGCACAAACACTACTCTTTTGAAATCCTCAGACCTCAGCCAGAATAAACAGCCGCACAATGGAAGCTCGTACAATATCATCCGTTCAACTCATTCACAGCCACTCCTTCTTTTTGCTCTTATTGGCAGCAGTGTTTATTATGAGGAACGAGGTGGAACAAAATGGCAAAGGGGAGTTTTGACAGATGTAAGAAACTGTGAGCACAAGATTTGTGTATCTCCACCAAGAGAACCTAAACCGTTGTTGAGGTAACAGCCAGCAACCTGTCCAAATCTCTTTTCTTCTGATGACTTTTTAATATCTGATGCCATAAAGACGGAATGTGGAGTAAACCTGGATGCTTTACACGACAGGGATACATCATTTAAATTCTAATGTGGTCTGATAATTTCTCCAGTTTAGATCCTATTTTAAATAAAAAAACAAAAGAAGCACATTGATTCCCTGCCATTAACATGAACTTCAGCTCTTTATTTTCTTGAAAGTTTCCAGTGTGTCTAAAGTGGAAGTATTTTTTCTTTTGCCCTAATTGAAATGCCACCAGCGTCTGTGAGAAACTCCGGCCGCTCCATCAGACCCCCGGCCAAGAGAGCTGCACAGTTGCAGCTACAGCGTCTCCAAGGAGACCGCAGTGGGACCATAAAGAAGTGCCTCCATGTTTCTGCCCAGTCTACAGTGTGCAGCACAAAGCAGCAGAGATGAGAGGGCGATTGCATGGCCTGGGAGTAATTTCACTGATTGGTCATTCATGTTTGGGTCTGGGCTGATTGACCAAGAGAGAGAGAGCGAGCAAGAGAGAGACGGAGACGGATAGAGAAATAGAGAGAGAGAGACCCACAGATGGTTCATAAAGCAGCCTCCAATCTTGGCCCAAGAACAAGTTTTAAATCACTTTGTATCACTAAATGTATTTTTAGGACTATTAAGTCTTGCACAGAGATGCAGGGAGGTTTTTTGCAAAAAAAATTCAATAGCCCTCGTATTTCATTTATTGTGTAAATAACAAAAACATTACCATTTTAAGTCATTTTCTAAGAATGTCTTTTTTCATATGTAACATTCCGATTTGTTATGATTACAAATAGCTTAATTATTGAGATGTGGGGCCCACTCTAACTGCATAGCATAGTCTATCAACAAAAACAATAGTTAAATCTCAGTCAGTATTTAGCCACATCATATTAAATGATCTTAATGAGAAGATTTCACAAATAGAGAAATGTAGATATTTTAATCTCTAGCAATTTGAGAATTTCTTATCTATGTTATTATCCATGTTGCCATTTTGGAAATAAACATTTCTCTGCACCAGCTATTAAATGGATGTCAAGACATTGATTGTGTGTCAAATAACATAATAAAGTTGAAATTATTTCTCCTGCTGTACTTTTGTACATTATAACTTTCTGTGCTCCTTTCCAACTGACCCCCTGCCGCCCCCCCACACTTTTTGCAGCCACACGCCGTCTTTTATAAAGCAATAAATCATTTTAATAGACATTTTCAGTTCTTTTCTGTTTTCGCTTGCTAATAAGTGTCTTATGTAACTGGAGTATACTTGGGATTTAAAAGAAACCATATTTGAGCTGACTGCTTCTTTGCCCTCCAACCTCATTTTGTGAGTTAAATGCCTTTGGAAAATAAGACCCAGGTTGTAACCAAAACCTGAGATGTACTTTAGGTTTACTTTGACAGGAAAAATATAATGGTCTTTTCATCTTAACTGAACGTGACAAAAAGTCCTGGAATGTGACATCTGCCCTCTCAGGTGAGGGTTTTTATTTTCCCTCCTGAATCCTTGCCCTCTCTTCAGCTCCCCATTGTGTCCACCCAAGCAGACGCCGCGTTTCCTTCCTGTCTTTGTGAAGGTTTCCCATATGAATCAAATAAACAGGAATCATTGGCTGAAGATGGATGATGTGCTCTGAGGGCAAGACGACTTGATGAAGAAGTGTGTGCGTGTGTGTGTGTGTATTTGTGTGTGTGTGTGTGTCTGTGAGTGTGATGTGAATGAAAATTCCTGAAATGCCTCTTGTAGGTTAACTGGTCAAAGTACGAATTCCTTCTTCGACCCTGACTCCAACGCAACAGGAGCACTGGCTGTGATGTGTGAATTGACATGACATTAAACAGAAGCGGTGTTTGAGAGGCATTTCAAATCACTGTGAGATGGATTCACGCTGAAAAACCCACAAAACCATCACTTTCTGTTCAAATACCTCCCTGGAAGAGCTGGGATTTAACCCCCGACAACTTGTGGAAGTGAATTGTGTCCTGTCGCTTCAGCCTCATGCAGCAGCGTGGGACTTGTTTACCTTGCTGATTTATGCTGCAGGTCGGTTTCTGCAGCAGCTTTTTCTCCATATGTCTGACCTGAAAGGAGTTGCTCTAAATCAGCCGCTTCTCTGTCTTTAACTGAGACTTCGCTGTAAAAGAAGAGAAAAACAATCAAGCCTATAGAAACTGGCCCAAAAGAAGTGACTTGCCGAGAATGGGTTATTTAATAGCACAATATGTGACAGAGAGTGTAGGGGATCAGTTTATACAAGTTATACTGTATATGTAAATAGTTATTTTACTTTTAGTAATCAACAATAAACAATTAAAAGATTGTAAATTTATATTTCTTTTGGATTACACGTCTGTACTTTCAATCTTCTGAAGACAATATTTCAACGTCTTGAAGGAATTTCTTAAATTTTGGAATAAACATTTCACCAATGGACTGATTCAATTTTGGTGTCAGAGGTCCAAACGCAGAGTCACTGTGCTTTCAGAAAACCAATTGTTGGTTTCTTGCACATCATATCAAAAGTCTGCCTTTATGGATTTATTTTGAAAAACGAATCATTTGTCACAAAGATTAAATCTGGAAGGTCATAGCGATGTCGTATTATAGGGAATGAATGATATCAGGAACACCTGGAGGGACTGACAATGCACTGGTTCTAGTTGAAGTTATTTTTGATTCAATGGAACCAACCAAAATAAAGGTAAATAAAGTGGTGCATAAAAGGAGAGTAAAGTGAAGGCAAAATAAATATATTTTGTTCTCAATTAATATGCACACACACACACACACACACACACACACACACACACACACACACACACAGACACACACTCACTCACTCACACACACAGAGTTTAGAAAAATGCTTTAGAATCCTGGCACAAATAAAGAAAAAGCACTTATGTTAATTACAATTCATCTTCTATGTCGTCATCACTTCCTGTAGCTGATGAAACCCTGTTCCGGATGTCCAGTATCTACTTCTCTCTTTGTGAATGTGCCCTGAACCCGAAACACCTTGTCAATGCACTCCCTGTTTGTCATTGGGTTCTGTCAAACAGCCTGAATCATGAGCTGTGGGATCGTCCAGGATCAACAGAAGTGATGGTTAGACTGAACACAGTCATATATCTGTTAGCTGCACTTGCTCTTCATATCTCTCTTTCAATGACATCGCCAATGTGACCCCACAATTAACGTTACCCACAGGTAACAAAACCACTTGGTTTGATGAATTGTAAGCAAACTGTGTGTCTGTGTGTCTCTCTCTGTGTGTGTGTGTGTGTGTGTGTTGGAGAACAGCTTGGGAGAAAAGTGAAAGAAAAGATGCAGAAGTCAACCTTTGATGTTACAGTAAAGTTCACTTGTTTGCTGTACTTTTTTCTTACTTACATATATTAATATGTCATCAGTTTTTATTTTAATTTTGTTTTAAACAATGTTTCGAAAAATTTAAGCAATAACATTAACAGACTTTTACCATTTCTGTTCATCTGCTGCCGGATTCCAGCTCCATCACATCTCTGGTGGTCTGTGATTAGCTGAGAGTGAAGCTCGTCACTGATTGAGTATGTGCAAACACCCCCGACACTGTGTTCTTAACATCTGTACAAATGCTGGAGGCATTTCCCCAGGATTGATGGCTTTGGATCTTTGCACACTCATGGCAACTGAGAACTCTGCGTGAAAACCAGATGTGAGAATGAGAAAAGGTCGACTGCCTTTCTCACACACACTGCTTTAGAGAGTGGAACACGCTCCTGAGCAGCTGAATGTTTTGGGGTTTAGGGAACAGCTGATTGGATTCTTCGCGCCATGACACTGCAGCCATCTTCACCAAACACAAGATACTGCTTTAGTCTTCTTTGATTGAGAGGATGTGGAAAGAGGAGCAGCAGAGGGCCGAACCTGCGGCCGCTGCAGGAGGACTCAAACCTTTACACCTAACATCTGTAGGTCTTGATATTAGGGTATTTGTGCATGTATGGAGCAGCTGCATGGTTCATTATCACTTTGCATTTGCCCAGCGCATTTTAATTGATAGATTTATCAGAAGGGGATTCAATTAATTTGCAGAATAAATTAATGTTTGACAGACATGTAGGATGCCCTGAGTCACTGAGTCAATGAGTCACTGGGGGAGGGGGGGATGAGTTCACTGCGTATCCGACTGGGATGATTATAGTTTCATGGTGAGGTTTGCCTTCCTGAAGAACCTTTAGAATGTTCACATTATGCACAACAACAACTTAATAGAAGCATTCATGTCTGTGTGTGTGTGGACAACTTGCACGTTAATAGAACACAAATGTTCTCATGAACCTTGACTCTTGCTGTGTTTAGCGCTGAGGACTCGTGGCTTTGGGATGATGAAGAGCATCGTGGCTGAGTCAGGCTCCGTCTGCTTGGATGCACCCGCAGAAAAAAACACTCTGCAGGGATTCTGCCAACAAGAAGAGCTGCACCTCCTCGACTTCTCTGCCCCTCATATTGCCTATTTTTCAGTTTTTGTCGAAGATTAGAGCTTCCTGTTGTTTTGAATTTGTTTAATTAGAGAAATGGAACCAAACATTAAAATCTACTGTTGGCTCAGCTGTACCAAACCTGTAAAAACTCAAAAGCAAGCATTTTGAGGTGACTTCCGCTAGGGGACCTGTGCTCAGGGTTATGTTTCCCATCCTGCTCGTGTCCTCACAAGGTTTTTCTCAGCATCTCCCTGTCCTGTGTCAGTAGCAGGGGTGGCCGGGCCATGTGAGAAATGAAAAGAGGACTTTGTTTCCCAGCGGAGGCAGTGAGTTGGATCTGGATCAGCCTCGGGTCAGGAGAGTTTCTGCTCCTCTGTACATCCCTAATCCTCTTTCCTTTAAGGGCATGTTTATGTTTGCACATTTTTCCCCTTCGATTGTGCTGCAAAAGACTGAACTCATGAGACTGCTGTTGGCCGACTGTCCTCATATCCTGCACTGCCCCTCTACCCCGCTCCGCTGCAGGGGAGGCACAGTCTCAGCATCCTATCTTTTCTCCCTTTTTAGACCCAAACCTCCTGTGAAGTTTGCAGCACAGATGATCACCAACATCGTCAAGTGGTAAGTTATTCAGCCAGGAAAGAGGGTTTGTGGGAAAACAACTGTATCTCTCATAATCATGCAGCAATGATGGGCAGAGCTCCAACACGCTGAGAGTGGGAGGAAAAAGAGAAGATCACAAACACTGGGCTTGATTGACTCTACGTCATTTAAAAGAAGACATGATGAATATTGAATGTTTTATTAGAAATCTGTTAGGTGATTTTCTCTCTGGGCCACATCTCTGCTTCCCGTCCTGGCCAACTTCTCCATCCATGCAGCTCGCTCTTGCATCATTTCCTCTTTCCTTCACTTCCCTCCTGCTTCCTCTCATTACTCACATTATACCTATTTTTCACACATTAAGATCGAGGTTCTCTTCTCAACTTGCCTTAATCTTTGTCCCTCTTTCTCTTTCCATTGCCTTCTTCCAGGAGTGCTTGGAGGAGTTTCCGCTCCCAAACTCCCGATGAGCTCCGGTCTCCCTGGTGGGATATTAATAGGGGAGAGGAGGGAGACATGGAGACACACACTCCCAGAAGGGACGAGGGTGGGAAGTAAGAAGTGGGGAAAGGGCCGGGGCTCCACGGTCGGAGCGCCGTCCATAAATCCATCATGCATGAATTGTGCAAACACAGACAAGCACCTGCTGATAAGAGCATGTGCCTTTTAAAAAATCTATGCCTGAGTCCGTTTCATGGTTTCATGCTTAATTTTTTAAATACATTTTGCAGATAAAGTGAATCAATAAAAAAAAATATATATATATATTTAGGTAAATCCCTGAATCCTGCTGTAGATATAATTGTGGCTTTGATTGATAGTAAACGGTTTGATGGACGTCATTGTGCCTTAATTGCACCCAAAGTAAATCAGTTCACACTATGACCTCCTCATTGGAGGTTATGTTTTCATGTGTGTCTCTCTGTCTGTCCGTTAGATAGCGCAGTAACACAAAAACAACTTGACAGATTACCATTTGGTGGAAGGATGTGGTATGTTTCAGGAAAGAAGCTCTTCTATGTTGGTGTGGATCTCAGATTTTTTTTTCACACTCTTTAACATCGCCAGTGAGTTTTTTTTCACGTTTTGGGATCTTCATTAAATAAAATCTGTTACAGTAACAGGACCCATCTGTAACTTTGTGGGATTTAGTGCACGTTGATTTCATTTAAAGAGACTTTCAGGTCTTAGCAGATGCCTGAATGCTTCTAGTTTCGCTAAGCGACGATGGAAATGCTTGTGTTGACTCATTCGTCACCTCAGACTGTTCTGTGTAGTTACCAGAATTAAATAGTTTGATTCTCTATAAGAGAGGATGTGAGTTGTGGCAAACGGAAGGTTGATGCAGAAGTATGCATCAAGCATTTTAAACTTGTATAGCAAAACAACTTCTCAGTAAGCTCAGTTGAACATAGTGTTCTGGAGGAAGCACACGTCAAATGTGGACAAGTTCTCCAAAATGAAACTAGAAGAATGTTGTTGGACTCACGGAGGAGTGTGTACTTGTCTGTTTGATATTTAGCAGGATAACACAAAAACTATGAAACCGATTTCCATTAAATTTTGTTGATGTGCAATACTACATAAGGGAGAACCCATTAAATTTCGTTGCAGATCCAGGATTTGTTTTCTCACTCTTTTTAATATTGTGAGATAGGGGTGTTCCGCAATGTTTTTGTTGATTTTCCAGAGAATAATGTAAGGATCCTGATGAGAAACAAAAGGAATGTTTAGTGGACTGATATTTATGTGATGAGTGTTTACAGGCTTAAAAAGCTGTTGCTTTGAAACGTGGATCAAACATTGGTCTGATGTTTTGTTGACTAATACGTCCTTTCTGACTTCCAGCAGGTAGAGTTTGCTAATCCGTGTAGGCTATTTGCCGCAACCCCTTAACTACAGATCCATTTCAAGATGCCTGAGATATAAATTCCCTCAGCCCAATGTCAGAAGACAACTATATAAGTTAGTCTGGTGATGTTTACTCTGGCAGCTCCTCGTCAGTCAATGTGTTTATTTTAGCCTTATCTCACTGAGAGTGGTGTCAACAAGCCGTCACCAGAGGTCAGCTGCAGCAACAAAAAACTGTCAAACCAAAAATATTTGGTTAACCACAAGGTCTTCATCAGGACATGAAGTGCTGAATTAATGAACACAAATGTTTTACACTGGAACATGATTTGACACTGGTATTGCATGGCTCACATATGGTCCAGATCTGGCACAGAAGAGCAGACCCCCCAAGTGCCAAATTCCATGGGGTATGTGAGCCAGATGAAAGTGATCCGTGTGGGCCAAATCAGGGCAATAACTGATTTAGTATCTTTTGCATTAGTTAGTTTTGTTTAATAGGACCTTACACACACAGAAACATGCATAGAATGTAATGAAACCTCTTCACTAAAATGACCTTGACACATGGAGCAGAAAACACATTAAATGTGCTTTAGTGGGAGTGAATTGAGGACGCATCTTCGAGAGAGCTGTCGCTGCATATTCCCCCCAGCACATGGTTCACATCAGGTCAGGACACATTAGTTGAGTAGAGGTCATCTGATGGACCAAGGAGCTGTTTGATGGTCCAGCGAAGCAATAGATGCTCTGGTGTCAGCAATATTGCAAATCAATATTTTCTATCGTCCCTGTGTTGTGATGGATCACCTTAGGAAACCTTAAATTGACAAAGATTGAAGTTGATGTATGTACTGTATCAATGCAGCCATCATTCTTCACTTAGTCTACATGGAGACAAACTTAGCATCCCCCAACGACAAACCTCCTTTGCGACATCTCCAAATGACACAGACTGACCTCTGTGGTCTCACTTCTCCTTTTCTGTTTGCTCCTGCTTTTATCAGACATCAGCAAATGTCGCCCCGCCAACGATTTGTCACTGCCGGCACCTTGGCCTTAGACCAGACCCTTTTTTTTCTGCTCTGAATGCCATTTTTAAACCTTTATCTGTGAGGCAGATTGACACTGGAATGAATCCAATTTGAACCAAAACAGAAACTCAAGAAAACAAGACGCCTGATACGAGAGAAAAGTTCCAACAAGGGACAAGCAGTGGTCTTATAGAGCCTGTTGTAGTGCAGACTCAACTTTTCATGATATTTAAAGGAAATATCCAGAGAATTGACCAACAGTCCCCAATGAAACTTTAAATTTTGTACTTCAAATTTTTTCATTTTTAGAACTGCAACCTATTACACTCACAAATATCAATATCCATGAATTATTCTCTCAGAAAACAATCAATATGTTGAAAAAGCACCCAATCTCACAATGTTAAAGAAAGTAAAAAGAAATAAAAACGGGATTCCCCACCTGATCATCAACTGTCCAGTAGTTTTACATGTGTACCCTGAAATACACACGTTTCCTGTTCTGGTAGTAAATATTTAGTCAACGCATTTCAAAAGACACATCGGCCAAAGGTTTCAGTTTCTATATATTGAGAAAAGAGAAGCTGAGCAGTGATTACAGCTGAGAGGAATAACAAATCACAGGACATGGTTGTGATTGGTCAATGATCTGTGGAACAGCAGCTCATCGATGTCTGACAGTGTCGACAAGTGGAGTGAGGTGAGCAGGGGGTGGAAAAAGACATGGCAAAATAATTAAAACTTGTTCAGATAGGAGGCTTACATAAAGAGCAACCTCCTAGAAGACTCACAATCAACACAAAACAACAAAAAATACAAAACTAATGCAAATAAATAAAGATAAGAACTATAAGATAAACAAGACCCCACATAACCACCCCACCCAACCAAACCACTCCACAAAGAAACCCCTTCTCCTCCCCCCCACCCCCCCCCCCCCCCCCCCCACCCCCCAACTCCCACCCCCACCACCCCCACACCCCACCCCCCCACCCCCCCCCCACCCCACCCCCCACCCCCCCCCCACCCCCCCCACACACCCCCCCCACCACACCCCACCCCCCCCACCCCACACACACCCCACACACACACCCACCCCACACCCCCCCCCACCCCCCCCCCACCCCCCCCCACCCCCCACACACCCCACCCCACCCCCCCCCCACCCCCCCCCCACCCCCCCAACACCCCCCACCCACCCCCCACCCCCCCCACCCCCCACACCCCCCCCACCCACACCCCCCACCCACCCCCCCCCCACCACCACCCCACACCCACCCCCCCACCCACCCCCCCTCCCCCCCCCCACACCCCCCCACCCACCCCCCCACCCACACCACCCCCCCCCCACCCCCCACACCCCACCCCCCACCCACCCCCACCCCCCCCCACCACCCCACCCCCACCACCCCCCCACCACACCCACACAACAACCCTTCCCCACACCAACTAACGTCCCCACACCACTCCCATAACCCAGCCACCTCACCTACTCACCCACCCGCGCCCCCCCCTCCCAACACACCCCTCTCCCCCCGACCCACCCACCTACCTATACCAACCTAGAAGCACTACACCCCCCGCCTTACCCCCCTAGAACCCCACTCCGACTAACTTGCACCCCCCCCCACAAGAACATTCCCCCACCTACCCCCTCCCACACGACGCCCCCCCCTCCCCCCCCAACCCTCCCCACCCCCCCTCTAACTCACCCAGCGTCCCATCCGGTGTCCCTCCCCCCCGAAACACCGCCCTCCCCCCAGCCCCCCAGCCCCCAGACTAATCATCCCCTATATAACCCACCCCCCCCCCGCCCCAGCCAAACACACCCCCCAAACCCCCCCCTCTCTACCACCCATCACCCATCACCCCTCTAACCCCCCCCACACCGTACACCTACCACACAACCCTCACACCCTCCCACACTTGCATAAATCTTACCTTCACCACCCCTCGCCCCACCCCCAATCACACACGAAACGACAAACAGTATACACTACAAACATCTAAACACTGCCCCAACACAAAAAAAAAATGTAACAGCGAAGTCGTAGACAACATACCTCCTTACCCTCAAACCCTGTGCCCCCTCCAGACCCCCAACCCCCATAGCACAATCCAATAAAAACACTACCGACGCACCCACAGTTACCTCCCCCCCCCCCCGCAGAGACACCTCCGCTCAACAGACAGAGAGCAGTGCATAAGACAAATTAAAACCCCATATTACTAATAACAATAAACAGTACAAAGAAAAAAACAAAAAAACACGAATTTACCTCACATCACCCATCACTCACCCAAGTAAACACGACCCAAATAAACCATCAATCTCAACCCCCCCCCCCAACCCCCTCACACCCCTACCAAACCACCCCCCAACACTACCGCCAACCCCCTCATTTTCTTCCATACCCCTCAAACCCCCACCGATCCTTGCCTCCCTCCCCCCACCCCACTCGTACCCTCCCCTCCCCCCTTCCCCCACCCCGCAAGCACCCCCCACCCAAACGCCACTCTCCATTCTTAGCCGCATGATCTCTAACTCTCACACTCCTATGTCAACCACACTATATCTGCACCCACAGATTACCCCAGACACTCAACCACTTCCACAAAGAAAAATCCCCAACACAACACCTGCATACGGAGCACATGCACCCCTCCGCCATCCCATCTGCTCTCCAATACACCCAACTCCCCCGGCCTAGAATACACCCACTATACCCAACCATAATCCAATCCGCTACTCCACATCCCATACAAATGCACCCCCGCCATCGTCTCTTCGTCCCCCCCTGTTCCCCACCCAAGGAGTCCCCATGTGAACATACACGAGAGCCCATCGTAAACACCTATCGTGAGGCGCAAAGACACAAGATTTGCATAATATGTTAGACACATTTTCTTATTAGCAGTTTTAGGGCAGAGTTTCTTACACGCAATCAGGTATAAATCACCTCACCCGACTTCAGCAGGATAAACCCCTTGTATCAACCCCTCGCGCCAAATGAAAGTAGTATTCGGTTGCAAAGAATCTTAATCCTTAGCCCGTTGGGCTACCCACTTGGAAGTGCTTTCTTCTCCGTTCATATTCATAATGTGCCATGCCTAAATTTTTGTTTCTTATCATACATAATCCCGATTTAAACTCCCATGTATTCTCCCCCCCTCAAATAATCCACCATCAATACACACACCCGAGCGGCACAGAAAACCTAATTAAAATAAAGTAAAAGCCAAACGCAGTAATACCCCGACCTATGCTTAACTACACTCATCTGGAAGTTCTTACAACAAACACACCATGTAAAACGGCTCTAAATACCCTACATTCCCGCATGCTCGCCACCTCCATTTCTACCCATCATATCACAGCTACCACCAAATTTCCCTGACCATGCACCCCCCCACCGGCACACCAACAACACCTACGATCCCTAGTTGGAATATTAAACCAAGCTATCCGCCAAACCTCACCACCCCCCAGCCCGAAAGACTTCAAAAGTTTATACCCTTAAATTTTGAAATGCGATTTGGCAGCCGACAACCACACCGATCAATCCAATCGGCATTCCAAACCACAACTAAACCCCAAAACCCAAAGCCACAGAGCAGTAAAACCACATTCACGCGAGGTGCAAAACATTCTCTAGTTTAGTAGTCTGGGAAAATGTGGTACACTCCAGCCGTACTCTGCTCTAGTCCAGAACGTGGTTATTCAACAAAAAGACCACCAACCCAAGAGTATAACAAAGAATCAGCACCCAACCCCCCACCTCGACTCGAACGTCGTCCGTATAACAGACCAGCTGGGGAGGGGGGTGTGGGGCGGGGGGGCCAATCCAAGAGTTTTTCTCATGCAAGTAGTCGGAGGGGGGTTTACATCTCGCAGCCTCTATGGTTATCATGACCCCACCCATCATATAAAACCAGACACAATGGATCCAGCCCAAAGACTGTTAATAGACAGATAATTGCATGAGCATACCGTGTTACCCCACGACAGAATACGTCCAGCCCCCAGGGGGACAATTAAAGAAAATTTTAGCGAAACGCCGACCCAGAAATCCCATCATAATGTTACATAATTCTCTAATACCCCAAACATATAACAACAGACCAGGACATCTAGTCTATGTCGTGACCAAGTTAATTCAAATTACATAATAGATCTCCCAAACCCCTCTTAGTCCTTCGCCATTCCCCACCAATCTAACTCACTGAGATCCTTAACTCAAATCATCTTCATCCCAAAAAAAATCTTAAAGCTCCCCCTCATGTACCATGCCCCACATAACCGACCACACCACAGAGATAGGAAACTACTTGTAACCACAAATGCATAAGAGTAAAAAAGAGATCACGAAATAATACCCCTCTAGATAACCGAAAATGCACTTTCTTCACAGCTGTGAAAAGCCTCAATAAGCGATGAGAGGTAAATATCAACAATGATACGTTGAAATATCAACCTTGCCCCACTATCCGCCCCTGTACCGATCCCCATCTCCACCAACAAATCCTTCCTCTACAAAACCATTCGTACGCATACCAGCTCAACCCTCAGAAGGCAAAACTCTCACTAACTATGAAAAGTGCACCATTGATTACCAACTACACCCAAAAACCACCAAGTCTTAAGCCTCATAACCCACCACACTCCATAGATAAGACCCAACCCTCAATATTAAAACCCAAATATGCAACCTTTCCTCAAAGTATGCAGAATTTAACCATCACTTCAACTAACAAACAGAATTCAGCCCATCGCCCCCCACATACCCAAACTCTCATTCTCAGTTATCTACGCATATTACATCCATCCTCCCACTCACCAACCGTTTCTCATCCACTGCCTCCCCAAAAACCCGTATCCCCATTACACAACAACCAACATCCGTCCCATTAAGCCTTCATTTACCCAACCACACCTTAGATTTCAAATCACACTCAACTCCCACATCCTCCTCTCATGGTATATTGTAACTTATCTCATAAAACCTTCCCGTCCCGCCTCTACAATTCTTTACTAACCCCTGTGCAACCTATAATGTGTACATGTGATCTGCGGCGGGCCGGCTTGTGCCATCTGATCCAATCGCCTATCTTATCCCATCCTTCATTTTTGCCTCACCACCCTTTATAAAAATAACCGCCGCCCCACCCCCACGTCCACTAAACGGGCAACAATAGCATACCCCGAGCCAACAAATTCGGAATCAAATCCAAAAAGGGACCCCGTCCGGTACCCGACCATTAAAGGGTGGGTCGGTGACAACACGAGGATTTCTAAAAGCAGCTTATAAAGAGTGAAGACAAGCATGAGTTCGTCCGCCATATCACGTATTAGTCTAATATAACAACAACGAAAGGCAGTTATTTTTTAAAAAATTTACCATGATTAGAACCCGCTAAAAATGCACCTTTATTGATCATCAAATTTTTGACCTTCCAATTTATGAGTATTAGTTATATTTTATATACCTGGATTCACTCCTCAATAGTGATCAACTAGTCCTAGACTCCTCTCAGCGACGCAAAAACTCCACATTTTATGGTCCCCCATCCATAATAAAACCACTGTACCCCCCGGCCTCTTCCCCTCCCCCTCTCCTTTTATACATCCGTCTGTGTCCTCCCACCTTCCAATTCCTCCCCTACTCAAGCCTCCCCCCCACCATCTTTCTAAAAACCCAGTCCCTGTCCCCACTTTTTACCTTCCCCCTTTCACCCCCACTAGCACCTACCTAGTCAACCCCAAACAATAACCCCATCGACCTTTCCCCAATCTTCTATATTCTTCTCTTTATACCTCACCTTCACCTTAAATGTACCTTCCTCATTACCCTCCGTCTACAAGTAAGAATTTTCCCAAATCTTTCCCCATCTATAATCACTTCTCACACCTCAACAAAGTCCCCCAACATCATCATCCCACCCTTCTCACACCTCCCCTCCATGATTCGTGTCCCAAATGCCCCACACTAGACACATTGCACTATTCAGTGATATTCGGGGAAAAACCCCAACATAAAACAAAACGCCCCTGCTTACCTATAAAATATAGTTAACACTTAAGAGCAAATACAGGCATAGCACCAGCATTCCTCCCCCTAGCCATGGCAAACCCTACCCCACTCATCACCTTACACCATCCCCAAAACCCTGGTAATTGCCCGAACTAGTAGTATATAAATTATATTTTTTCCAGTCTACACACCTGATGAAAAGTCACAATTAATCACAGGACCAACCCCTATAACTACACAATCGTTCAAAAAACGTAACATCAAAGATATCAGGAATAAAAACAACACCCATGCTAGATCTCCTTCATCAAAAAACCCCCCAAACCGTTATATGATTCCCAACAAACCCGCACACCTTGCCAACAAACACCAGTCCCTGAGTGGAAATAACGTGCTACCTCTCATTCGCAATAACATTCCTACCCACTCGCCAACTCGCCATCGAGCATAACACAAGCCGCATACACACCACCATAGAGGAATGTAACATAGTCACCTCCAACTCTCCCTTAATCCACAAACCTCCAGAACCCTGTTTTTATCCTGACCCGAACAAAAATCCGCACATTACCCCCCTCCACTATCCACATCGGAAACCAACCTCCAACAATACCACACCTCATAGTCAGGAATCCCCGAACAACATAGACCCTCGACCTACGCTCTCGAAGAGAGGAGTGGCCGCCCAAACAAAAAACACAACCCGGTACCTGCCTCGTCAGAACATCGATCCCCTGCTTGATCCCCCCCCGCCCTTAGCCCAATTCCATTTACGCAGTTTTTCATATTGACATACTATCGTATCATTAAGTTAACACATTTTACTATTCGACATCCGTGACCCTAAGCCCTTCCAAACAGAAGCGCGTCCATACGATTATAAAAATGTCTAACTATAATATAGTTTATCTAGAAACAAATTCATATTAGCCATAAGTATGACGGTATACTGTGATCTAATTAATCTAGGAAAGAGTTGATTTAGTCCAGAACCGAGTTTCAAAACCCCAACTCGCGTACGATTCACGACAGAATTTTGCACTTTCCCAATCTTCATCAAACCTCCTCCCAGCCTTTTAGACCGATATCTCCTCCACGCCCCACAGTCTAGTAAACCATCTTCACCAAAGCAAAGACGATTGTCTCGAGAATTCCCCTGTCCTCATAAACCTACGATAGGGTAGTCTAAAGTCCTCGTTGTGGACTGCCCAATGACAGCCCTGCCCTGAAGCAATGCCCCCCAGATTTACTTACGGCGTGCTGAGTTTCCTGTAGGGACGGGAGCAGTAAGTTCGCCATGTCCAAATGCTCCGACAGCTATTCCTCTAGGTTCATCCCAGAGGACGGGGCCGTGGATTCAGACAGTCGTACCAGGGTACCATCAAAGCTGGGCATTTAAGGACCTGTATGGAGACGGCTTTTTGCCCCGTATACCCATTTCCTCAGACTGCACATTGGAGCGACGTGTTGGTGTGTATTGCGCATGGGACGTAGGATCCTCCTCTGAGGAAGCAGATGAACAAAAATTACCACATAAACCAGTCACATTTCGGCCTGACCAACCCGCCACCGTTTACCATAACCCCTCTATTAACCATCAACATATATAAAAACACCTTCATCCATAAACCCCTACAAGTATATAAAAAAATAAAATATCCAAAAAAGCCCTCCTCCCTCTCCGTCTCCCACCCCAGAACCCAGAGAATTCCTGCCATTCCCCAATCACCACCAATTCAGACTCATTACCCCCCACCTTTATAATCCACCCCACCCCGGGTCGTCTATAAACCCCCATAGAACCCACACACCTCCAACTCCCATACCCACTATCAAATCATCCGAAACTTTTGCCACGCCCCAGAACCATCTGCCCCCGGACCAACTACCCACACCACATTAAGACCCAACCATTTTACCCTCCACAGTCCACCCACAGCCTAACACTCTTCCATATTCCTACTTTTTTCTAACCCTATCTATCCCCCCAAATTGCCTAAACCCCTCCCCGCATGACATCGAAAAAACAAACCAAAAACCCCCCCCATCCTCCCCTTCAACCTAAAAAACTCCCCCATTCAAATCACAGCCTTATTCCAACAACCACCTGTACCATGGCACATCAAAACATAAAAACTGCTGAAGAATTAAAGATAAAAAAGAAACGACACATCTCAGCAGCCAGCCACCAGTCACATTTAGGACTCAAAAACGTTTATGCAAGAAATACTCTAAAAAAAATTCAGCAAACCATATCTATACAAACGCAGATCATTAACCCATACCGAACAAATCAAAACTACAAAGAACAACGCCCCAAGACCTCCAACCTATCCCACCCCAATTAAAATATATATAGATAGTTGTTAACTCAACCACCCACCCCCCAAATCCCCCCCTCCACTCCTATAGCCCTGGTTAAAACCCTTTATTGCCATTTCTCCCCACCCCCTAAGCCCACAACGCAGAAAAAAACGCCCCCCCATACTACAAGTCACCCGAAGACCATACGACTACCATATACCCACAACCACACCCGACACACCCACACCCCTCCCCCACCGCCACGACCCACCCAACCCGCGCCAGAAGAGCCACAACTAGTGCTTATACCAAGACCAAAGTACCCACCCTTCACAAAAAAATCCATAACATTATAACCTAAACCATATGCAGGTAACATTACACAAGGCCCCACCCCCCTCCCGAATATATACTTTACACCCCCCCCAACCCCTTGCCGTGGGTCCCCTCCTCAATACCTGCCGGATCGTGAGCGCGACGGGGAGATATCTACACATTTTACACTCATGTCCTCCACACATAATACACTGGTGCAGTTGGACCAACCCTTCGATCTTTCGTAACAGAAACAAATCCTCTTAAGTGTTGTGCCAAGCTCCGCTCACGTCACATTCACAGCTTTAGTGTGAGCTCAGACGCATTGAGCTGCTCAGCTGAATTAATGTTAACAGAAAATTGGAAAGTGGGGCGGGAGCCTATGTTTTGGAGCAGGGGTAATAAGTCAGTCGCACATTGCAAGAGAGTGATTCATCCTACTATAATGACCGAATGAAGGACCTATCACTGCCGTAAACTTTTGTGGGTCGCAACATATAATGCATATACACCTCCACACGGTGCCATGGGAGACTGTAATCAGCGCTGCGTGTAATGACCTCGTGCATCACCACACCAACATATCGCTTGTGTTAAAAGCAACTACAGCCGCTATACCCCCCATCTTTTTATCTTGACCTCGTCACGCCAGACTACACGCCTGCCCTACTAAACAACGTCCGCATGATTGACCGAGGTCATTCCCGTAGATCCGAGTCTAGACAAAGTATCGGCCCGCTAGACCTTACCCCTCAGTCTCATCTCGTCCCCTCTAAATACCACCCAAGCGACAGCTGCAAGCGTCGTACCACACAAGATGTCCCCCGTCAGAACCATTATACTGCAGCCGCGCGCAGAATCCACTGCGATGTTGAGGAGGTTCCTATAACAATTTAACATATCTCATTATTTCGGATCATTGGAAGATTTTGACAACAATAACCATCCTGTTACTATGGGCGGGACGGAAGTGGCGGAAGGACTGTGTCTGGAGTTTACTCATTGGTCTTTTAAAGGCGTTGTATACGACGGTTATCGGCGCGGGTGTGGGTTTCATTGGCTATGTCGGTTTAGACCATACCAGGCTTTATTAGTAAAAATGTACCAGAAGGATCTTGGCTAATCAATTCCTCCCAGTGTACCTGTGCCCCAACGAGCATGCCGGACATCCCAATAGGTCCGCCCCCCACTCTGAATTCAAGCACCCGTACGCCGCAAAGTGTCCCTCAATGTGTATACACGTACCCGCTTCTACTCGTGTGACCAAACACACCCTAACCTCACAAATTATCAGTATCTCACGTGGACACCGCAGACCAGCCCATGAGAGTATATGATAGCGACCTAATACCGTTTAGTCTACAGACCCTCCCAAACCCAAAATCCCTATTCAAATATATGACCATCCCTCCCTCAGCCCCCTGATCAAAACACCCACATCATACCCCCAACCCACCCAACTACGGACAAACAAACAAACACCTATACGGGGGGTCTTTCGAGGGGTGATTTCAAATAGGCTAAATCACACCGCCTCGAAGTAACCGCTAAGAGTCAATTTCTCTCAGAAAGAGTCTCCATACACGGTCCGACCCTCAGGTTTCATGCCACCCCTAACCCCCTGCTTCTTGCCCAATCACACGAGCCCCCACTCTACATGTGCCCTTAATTCTTAATGAAAAGATATGTAAGCCTGTACGTTATTCCGCCAACCTTCTTCGCCGACTTTGTCCTCACCCGAATGTCCTGGCGACCCTCCACACCCAAACCTTCACCGCAACAAAACATTAACCCACTTGGAGGTACCCCATATCTTTGCATGACCACCCTAGAACGCATGCTCCCTACCCCCCACAGTACCCAACCCCTGCAACATAAACCTCCCTGTGATCTCCCAAAACTTCTTCCCACATACCACGACCCCCCATTCCTCCCCACAATCAGCCCTTCAAAACATCATCCCCATTCAACACTAAAAAACCCCTCACCCCAACCCCCCCTCCCACCCTACCACCACGCCCCCACAACATCATACCATCCTGATCATTCTCTCTCCCCACCCCCATACCCTATACAACCCCCACCCACCACAACCCTCATCACGAATAATCACGACACCTGCATCCCACAAACACACATACCCAACCCCTACAACAATCATAAGCCCGCACCCTCCCCACTCCCCAACCCACACTCCCCCCCATCGTCCACAGTATAATTACCCCCATCCAGTCCACATCCACCCCCAAATCACATCACCAAACCTCCCTTCATAGCCCTCAAACACCAAAAAAAAAAAAATACCCCAGCATACCCCTTCTTCCACACCACCCACCAACTCCCATCCCCTTACACACATACTCAACCCACCCCCCGCCACACCACCCACCCATAACCCGAACCCATACCAATACACACACAACCCCCAGAGTTGAAGGAATTACAAGCTAAATAACCACCAAGAAATAATAAGCATCATTCTTCAGCCAAACAAGAAAGCCAGCATCTCTGCCATCATCAACGCACTACAAAATATATATAAATGCGTCCACGTCGACGCCCCCGTACGTCTAGGCCGGGAGAAATTTGATTTAGGTGGTGTTGAGTGCTATTCTTATGCGGCCCGTGATAGGAACCGGGGGGTGGTGGGGGGGGTGGGGGTTTGGTGGTGTTGGTGGGGGGTCTTCCCACACAACATCAACCCGGTCTTACCTAACCCACAATACATACGCCCCACAATGTATCCTGAAAATCCCACAAAGTTGTCATATATCACCCAGTCTCAACACATACATTCTCAAACCAGAACACCCTCTCATAACTATAGAAATTGAAAACCCATGGGTTGCTTATAAACACAACCCTTAAATCCCCCCCAACCCTACTCAATATAGAAGAAGTGCATTCCTGCCCATGACCCTCTATTAACAAATTTAGAGCGCGCCCCCCTAATCCTCAACCCATACTAAAACAACACAAATTACAGTTTCATCCTATTCAGCATTAAGTTATACGGCAACACTCTTCCTCGCGTAAAATAAGTGTCATGTCCATTCCTACATGCAGATCACAGATCCCCGAGTGGCAGAGTGACAGGATCCTTAAAAGACTCAAACAAAACTTATAATCTTATCCCCCCCCCCCCATCTCATATCTATCTCTCTCTATATCTACATCCCCCCCCCAACCCCCCCCGCCCCCCCCCCCCCGGGCTGTCCCCCCCCCCCCCCCCCCCCTGTAAGCAGATGCTCCATGCAAGCCGACCTCTCTTCTTTCTCAACGACCATGTCGGCGCGCGACCAGGTAGCCTCATCATCTCTCACTATCCCTTTTCCATTTTGTTGTGTTTCGTTTGGTTTTTATTTCACAGACAGGATAACACCAAAAACATACACCGTGAACCATTAACCCACTTAAGGTGCCATCCTCGGCAGTCCACCCCATCCTCCTGTCCAAGCGAAAGTTATGCCGTCCACCTGTACCCCTGGGCAGACATTTAAAACCCCAGAAAAAAAAACCCATCACCAAAATTCCAAAACCCCACGAACCCCCCGTAAACCCCAGAATCCAATCAACACCACTTCCCTCTCCTTCCAACTACAATGCCGTCATATCAAATCTCATTCGCAACCCCGTTTTTCTAATGCCACACCATCCCCCCCCCACTCCAGAAACCCACTTCGTCTGCACTCATACAAAGCAGAATTAATTTACCCCCTTTAAATCAAAATAAACCTTGTCCCCCTGACCTCCCCCTAGTAGTGACACATTCCAACCCACCGTGTCCGCCAACACCCTCACTTGTCACGTTACCCCCAGCCGCCCACTAAATCTTCCTCACCACCCCAAATAAAAAACCATACGGTGTAAACACCACCCCCTCACCAAATCACTTCGCCCCATTAAACCTGTCAAACCACACGCATACCCAAACCAATAACATAGCCACCAACTAACTACCCTAAACCTAACACTTTGAAATACCTAAGTCCATTTTCCTATATTTTGCAAACACACACCTCACTATTGATTCGTCCCCTCACCGCCCTCACAACCCTACCCACTCCCCCTGAGCCAGCGTAAATTGATATCATGCTACCATTTCCCCAGTGCCCCAATCCCCTACAGCCCTAAACGCTCCACAAGCACCCTCCCCCATCCCTTGCCCCATACCCCTTCCAACCTTCCTAAATTGTGAAGACGCCATATTAACCGTGCTATGTAAATCACAATGCCCCTAGACCAAGCCGTATTAGATAGTCGTTTATAGTTGGCGCAGTCGATTTGAAGTTAACCCTAAGTGCAGCACTCCTAAGTGCACGGTAATGTCTGACGTTATGTCTGTTGATATCAGTAACGTTTTTTATTCTATGAATGCCAAGTGCTTATTATGATTTTTGATCCAACCACCATAGACACAGTATTCCCACAGAAAACAGAAAAGTTCAATAACTTCTAAATAAGCGCGTAACACCACTCGTACAACAGAAACAGCACATTTAACCAGCCCAAATACAAAGCAGCCCTACCCAATGTAATGCTCCAATTAATTCCCGCACTAACTTCGTCCACTATTCCTCATCCACACCATAACCCAAGTACAACCAAATCAATCCCTCGCCCTCACTTCATACCCCCCTGCCTCACCGATCGTCCCCCAGAAACCACCCATCAAACCAATCAAACAAATAGTAACAAAATGCCTCCCCCTCAGACAAAGCACACCAAAATCTCTAAACTGCCACCCCACCTCCAATTAAACATAACACCCCAAAGTCCAAACCAACTCCACAAACCCTAACCCTTTCAATATCCACTCAATGACAACCCTCAACTAAACACGCTCGTCCCCCCAACCACATCACCCCCGACCACCCAACACTATCACCCACTGGCTACTCCATACCCCGTTACGTATACACGGCGCAGTCAGCTATAGACCAACAAAACCATACCAAGTAGATTTAACAAAGCAACTAACCTCCCAAACTCAACCTAATAATACGCCCAAACATACCAATTATCTAAAACAAAGTAATTGTACTACAAAACCCACCTCCAGTCAACAAACAACCCAAACCACACTCCACTAGCCCCCTCCCAGACAACTGACTACAAACTAGCCGACAAAAACCCAAGTTTTAATCAAACATACCCAGGGGGTGTCACAGTGACAGAGAGAGAGGTATATGGGTGGTTAGACAGGTGGTATAGTAGGGTGACATAGGATGGGCATCTAAAAAGCACCATACATCCTCTCATCACCCCAATAAACAAACCATTATCATCCAAACCCACCCACCTACTAACAGATTACCCCCTTGTCACAGTGAGTAAACTCTA
This sequence comes from Pseudopleuronectes americanus, assembly GCA_038501795.1. Taxonomy (NCBI): domain Eukaryota; kingdom Metazoa; phylum Chordata; class Actinopteri; order Pleuronectiformes; family Pleuronectidae; genus Pseudopleuronectes; species Pseudopleuronectes americanus. The sequence goes on from CM076723.1 coordinate 11,818,885, forward strand.
TTTCCTTAATTGAATGCAACACCATCAAACTATTCCATCATAACACCAAATATCCACAAGTTCCCCAAAAACAATGTTATAAAGTGATAGTTCATCATCCGCAAAACTTGGACACATTACACATTTCACTAGCACCCCCTCCCACCCCCCACCCCCCTAGACCTGATAAGTAAACAAAACCACCGTAACACGACACATAACTAAGTAGACTGTTGCGGTACGCCATTCTGTCTTCTGAGAACCATATTTCCCCCGCTCCTTCAAACCCACTCAATACAACACAATTCTTGGTGAGAGCTACTATATTAAATTTTTCACGTGTACCACTAGTGAGTAGAAGCAAATCTCATGTTCTAATGACATAGTTGAATAACAATGTGGAACGAACAGAACCAGGGGTCACTCCCAACAACTTCCCACAAACATGTACCTCAGATATTTTCGTGATCTGTATTGAGAAGAAATATGAGTCTTAGTGAAGTGAATTACCTTCTGCAGACGTGACCCGCCATAACTGCCCTTGTAAATCCACATAGCATAATGCACTACCCATAAATATAATCCAGCTTATGAGTAGAACAAACTGATGCAACATGGCCACATTCAAAATCTGTATCCGGTTAGATACATCCAAATCAAGAGTACACCACTACAAGCCAAATATTCCCCACTATTCAAGGTCTAACATTAGCGAACCAGCCATCCACCTAATACTCCATCAAAAAAAATAGGCGTGCTGTTCAGTTCTCGACCAACAGACAGTCCGCATCCACACCCAGAACACATTAACCGTGCCGTGTTTTCCACCTTTCCACGACGGACAGAAAGAACAAACCCTTAACATACACTCACTTAATTTTTAGCATCTAGAAATTGACAGCCATAAAAAAACACAGTAGATGGTAGCATAGAACAAACTGATGCAGACTGTGATTATTCACTCAATTATATAAGTATGGAAAATATAACCCTGATTTTATGTTATTCTAGGCTTAGTATAAATAATCAAGATGAGAAATACAACTATGAAATATAAATATATTATTATTGTAATTTTTAGGATTGATAAAAAGACTCAACAACATCCGCCCCCGTCCCAACCAACCCATCCAATAGCAAAACACCAAACCTAGCTGATCCCTCACTCAAAAAAGTCACAAATCCCCCACCCAGTCAAATCACTCATCCCAACACATCATCCAACAAAACGCAAAATCTTTCCATCCAAGACCAGAGCCACCTAGAAGATAACAAAAGCACCCGACCTTGAAGACACCAACACCTACCCTAACTCCAAACCAACACCCATCTACCCACCACCAAATCCTATCAAACAACTACTACCAAGCGCTCACAAACACAAAACCTACAGGATCCAAACAACTCGACACCCAACCCTACCCAACACCCCTCCATCAGTGGCCTATCATACCCACTCACCCCAACACAACAGTCAATCCCGCAACACAGTACATATACCCCAGTCTCCTCACCGCCTCCGAACCCTAAACATCCCAAGATAACACTCAGGACCATCTATCCATTCACACTACTTAAAAATTTAACACATAATAACCAACTCATTTTCAAAGTAAAATTACCCCATCCTACCCGCATCTTCTTAACAACAAGTGTCCTTGAAACCAAACCAACCTGATAACCTACGAACAAAACCCACAGCCCTCACAACCAAACCCCATACTCGCCCCCTAGCGATGTCTCACCATCTCATGACGTCCAT